>JAHTLZ010000021.1:9196948-9210670 GCA_023846285.1 Phrynocephalus versicolor
CCCCCCAATAAAATAACTCAGGAAAATAGCAATACAGCAGAATTCTGAAGAATCATTGATAGAATAAACACAGGCCTCAAGAGATGGAAGGCAATAAATATGATGAACAGCAAAATATCTGGGACAGTGTGCCTGATTTGCGTTTCATTTGTCAATCCTTTTGCTTATCCAGATACAATATTATACTTCTATAGCTATTGTTTACTTTTTCACCTGATACTGTTATACTCAAATATTATTTTTCTGTACATTTTGGATTCTTTTCTTGATCTTGACACATTATAATTTCACAATGAAAAGAAGGATAAAACACAGGATAGTCTGAGAGGTTAAGAACTGTATGCTTGAAGGTTAAAATTCATTACTAGGATTTGTTTCTATTGTGGTTTTGTTCCCCATCAGTCAAAAATAAACAGCATTTTGTTATGCGGAGGCAATACTCTCAGTAGGACTAGATCATTTCAATGCCACAACAAGCATCAACAGCTCAAAAACATTTAAGCAAGAATCCATTAATGGATTATGGATGGTTGATACAATCTTAGAGTCCTCAAGCTATATTCAGATACCAAGTAGGTATTCTGCTGAGCCAAATGATTGCAGAATCCCTACTATTGCTTTTCAAAGCAGACAACAAAAGACAGCAGTAGTAATACATTTGCCGCACACTGGTAGTCTGCACTATTTGCCTTGGCAAGTCACAATTTTTATCAGTTGGACACACATTAAGCATTGAACATTAAGAAAAGGACATGTGTGCAGTGCTGCTGAAATAAGAAGGGATGAAGGGGACATGTAGGCAAACTTTCTGAATATTATACATATGTTTGCCAGTGTCATATACTGAGAGTGGGAAAGTGGAAGTCTTCTGATTAGATGGAAATGAAAATTTCAAGGAGAGAGGGGAAATAACACTGCTAAAACCTCCTGCTTTCTAGTTATTCCCCATAGCAACCCAAGTTTAATCCCAGTTCAGAGGCGGCCAGCAAGGAACCATTGCTTAAAGGAACATGATACAAAACCATAAAGTGAGACATAAGGGATGCCGGGTGAGGATTATCCCATTCTGAGGATTTAGAGCTATCACATTATTTTACCACAAGTGGTAAAAGCCAGCTGTTTGTCAGAACACTTGATTTTCTCCACGTATATATCTTGTGTTGAGGATACTTCTTGTGATTGGCCATTGGAAGGAAAACAGGTTTAATTTTTACAATAAATTCCCAAGACATTCCATGAATAGGTAATAGATTAATGCAGGAACTGCCAATTCCACTTAATGTCTTGTTTGAGATTAGAGATGGGAATGCAACTGACCCGATTTTGCCCTTTCCTATGTTTGGGCACTAGTTGCTGATAAGTTTAGAAGTGATTTAAAACCCACCAGATTTTCAACATTCATTTGTTTTTCTATCCAGGTATTTGGGCCATGTATTTGTTTTTCCCACCCACATTCAATTGTCCATGTCTCTTATAATTATAATATATTATAATCATAATAAATATGAGCCTTATGTCACACATTGGAATTCATGTCTGAGATCTTAATTTTCTAGGATATTACAGTACCTGTGGCTTTACATATGTTGTTGAACTCCAACTCCTACATAAGAGGCTCAGCCAAGATGGGTAATATTCAGAAACAATGGGATATGGGTTGCAACAACAAATGGGGGACACCAGGATATATAGCTTGCTCCTCATTGTGTATAGAAGAGCCTTAGTTATTGAGAGGGGCCTATGTTGTTCCTACCTACTCTGGCTACACATCCTATAGTCAGAATCAGTGTCCTAGATGGCCTCCATCCCTCTGCACACCTAATTGTCTGCTCTATCTCTTTTGCAGATCCAAACACTAATCTCCCATCTCTTCTCTTAGATGAAAATTTATTGCATGTTTAATTAGCAATTTGCTATTTAAGAAAATGTCTCCATTACAGTCACATAGTAGATAAAATCAAACTCTGTATTTCTCTAAACCCGAATGCATTCTCCCCTCCCATTTTCTCAGACTTGAGCATTTATTTGGGGAGCATGAAAAGAGAACTTTTATTTCTTTAATTGAAAACTCTGACACAAATTAACCTCCCTCCTAGAAGTGCCTTTGGGTGTGCATGTGCACCTGTCTGTAAAGCTAGCATGGTTTAAGCACTCACACCAGCCTTTTCACACCTCTTTTTATACAATCTTGGTTTAGAATCTTTACAAAACCTTTAGAGATTATTGTAATTTATTTGTTGGGTACAGGTCATCCTACATAGCTGCTTTCTATGCTGATTTTCAAAGGGTACTTTACTTTTTACAGTACAAATGGCAGATAAATGAAATACTCCTTAGAAGTTTACACAGAAGGCACAAATCCATAGAAAGTCAAACATTGCAAAGCCCTTTTGAAATAGATGGTGTTTATTGTGTGATGCATGTTCAAAGACTCTGGATTATAAAACATGAATGCCATCCTAAGAAAGTTGACTGAGATTGCATTACGTGCAGATGGATGGAATTGTATTTGTATACAGAGTTACTCATGGTTCATATCTATTAGATTATGCAAACATTCTTATGATGAGCATACAAAGTTATTCAAAATTGCAACATAGAATAGGTAGAGGGGTGTACAGAAACACCTGGAAACATTAAATGAATTTAAGTCTCCTGGACCAGATGAATTACACCCAAGGATATTAAAAGAACTGGCAGAAGTTATATTGGAGCCATTGACAATAATCTTTGAGAAGTCCTGGAGTACAGGGGAAATCCCCATCGATTGGAGGAAGGATAATGTTGACCCCATCTTCAAAAAAAAAAGGGGGGGGAGAAGGACCCAAATAATTACCACCCAGTCAGCTTAACTTCAGTTCCTGGAAAGATCCTAAAGCGGATTATTAAACAGGCAGTCTGTAACTATTTTTCAAACAATGCTGTCATTACAAGAAGTAAATATGGGTTTCTTAAAAACAAGTCATGCCAGACTAATGTGATCTCTTTCTTTGATAAAATTACAGGCCTGGTGGATGAGGGGAATGCTGGATATTGCTTATCTGGACTTCAGTAAGGCCTTCAATAAGGTTCCCCATGGTATTCTTGCTAAGAAGTTAGTAGAAAGTGAGATAGATAGTGCTACTGTTAGGTGGATTTGTAATTGGTTGACTGATCACACGCAAAGGGTGATCATAAATGGCCTCTCTTCAGCTTGGAGAGACATGACCAGTGCGGTGCCCCAGGGTTCTGTTCTGGGTCCAGTGCTATTCAATATCTTTATTAATGACTTGGAGGAAGGAATACAGAGTATGCTAATTAAATCTGCAATTGATACCAAATTGGGAGTGGTTGCTAATTCCCTAGAGGATAGGATGAAAATCCAAAAGGACCTTGACAGATTAGAGTGCTGGGCCAAAGCTAACTGAATGGGTTTCAACAGAGGTAAATGTAGGGTGATGCATCTAGGAAAAAGAAGGAATTGCACAGATATGGGATTGGAGATACCTGGCTAGAAAATAGTACCTGTGAAAGGGGTCTGGGAGTCTTGGTGGACCACAAATTGAACATGAGTCAGCAGTGTGACGTGGTGGCCTGGAAAGCCAATGTGATTCTTGGTTGCATCAACAGAACTATAGTGATCAAGGGAAGTGATAGTACCACTCTATTCTGCTCTGGTCAGACCCCTGGAGTACTGTGTCCAGTTCTGTGCTGCTCAATTTAAATAGGTTGTTGGCAACCTTGAGTGGGTACAGAGGAGTGTGACCTGGATCGTTGAAGGTCTAGAAGGAATGTCTTATGAGGAATGGCTTAGGGAGCTGGGAATGTTTAGCCTTTCAAAAAGAAGGCTGAGAGGGGATATGATAGCTATCTTTAAATATTTGAAAGGATGTCATATTGAACAGGGAACAGGTTTGTTTTCCATGGCTTCAGAGACTAGGACTAGGGGCAATGGTTTCGAACTACAGGAAAAGATATTTTATTTGAACACTAGGAAGAACTTCATGACCATTAGAGCTGTTCGGCAGCGGAAGATACTGCCACGGAGGGTGGTAGGGTCTCCTTCTTTGGAGGTTTTTAAGCAGAGGCTGGATGGTCATCTGTCGGAAATACTATGATGGGGGCTCCTGCATTACAGGGGCTTGGAATGGATGGCCCTTGAGGTCTCTTCCAACTCTATGATTCTATGAAATTATGTTCTGATGAATTCAGTGAGGCTGATAGGAAAAGGACTTTACCCATAATTGCTAGTTTCATTATTTTTCTCTCATATGTATTTATTATATGGCTCAGGCTATTGATGTATCCCTCTGTAAATGTTAGGCCCAGTAAAATCCTACCACTCCAATCTTCTGTATTTGTTCCATGAATTTAAAGAAGTAGGCATTTTAGTCTGTGCTCGGATGTCAGAGAAAACAAAACAAAACAAAAATGAAAAGCAAGAGGCAACAATATTGTGGCATCCTAAAGACTAACTGCTGTATTTCATTGTAAGCTTTGGTTGGTAAAATCCACTTCCACAGATATCAGTCTGAAACTGTATGATTGATATATTAAGCCATGGCCCCATAGCCAGGTGGAGATATGGATAATGGAAAAAGTAACAGTGTGTCACTATTAAACAAGTAGGTTATCAGGCTGTCAATAATATTAATAATGTTCAGAGTCTATGATAGCCTTTACTAAAAACATTGCCACTTTATCTGTAACTCCACCTGGTCATGGGGCTATGTATAAATATGCCAATATTACAGTTTCTGTTTTACAAATACATAATACATATAAACAAATAATAAATGGTTTAATATGCTGAAAATAAACCATTTTAAACATGAGTTTATTCAGTGCTAGAAAGTATGGCCAGAGAAACACCTTGGGAACAAATAATCATTAATTTGTTTAGCCATCTGACTTTTGTATAAGAACGAAAAAGAGAAAGGTAGAATCCATTGCAGTATGAATGAGCTTCCACTGCCCAGTTGGACTTGCTTCTTGTCTATTAAATTTGCACACAACAGATTTTGAAGGCAGATGAATGCTTTCATGGAGAAGGGGAAATATAGCCAGTGGATTCTGTCCAAGGTTTTTATTTGTTAGCAAGATGTAAACAAAATTAATTGGGACTGAATAACAAATCACATAATATTCAGTACATAGATATAAGGCATTTTGATTATAAATTAATATAGTCTTAGGGTGCAATTTATAAACCTGTTTGCCAATCAGTATTACCCACTGACTGCAATGGATCTGAATCTGAATGTGAAATCCAAAAATCTCTGATTTTGCTAATAAAACATAGGTTAAAATAGCTCATCTGCATTCCTATAAAATTAGCAGAAGACAGTAATGGAAACAGTATTTGGCATCTTCAGAAGTATTCAGTGAACCTTGGCTAGCATAGGTCTGCTTAAAATTCATAAAATCCCAACAACCATTTAATTGGTTGGTATATGCAGTAATCCCTTTGATAGCAAAATGTTACAAAGGTTGTCTGACCAGGAACAAAAGGAGTGTGTCACTTACTCCTGTACGAATTTTAATTTATAAAAATTTTCATCTAAAGGTTAAAGTAGAGACAGTGCTACAATGTGGTCCATAAAAATGTTGGTAAGCATGATGATATTATAATTTCTTGATCAATTTATGAAATAAACTTTTTTCTATAATTGGACAGAATGACAGCATGAAAATACTGAGGCATCAGAGCCTGTCTCTTGTGTTAAACTAAATATGGCATTTCTATAGATTATTCATATTGGAACTGCCACAGGTAATTCATATTAATTAACCATATTGAGCTAGCTGGATAGCTCAGGGATTTAGGTATCTGGCTACATGTTGGAAGTTTGATTCCCTACTCATAGGAAGTAGAGCCAGCCTGTATAGCCTTGGGCAAGCTATACAGTTCCAGAATTCCCCCAGAAGAAGGTAATGGTAAACTACTTCTGAGTATTCTGTAACTTTACAACCTGAAAAAGGGTCACTGTAAGTCAGAATTGACTTGAAGACACACTATTTTTACTATTAATCCTGCTGATCAATTGTTCTTTCATATATTTGGATGTGTCATTGTTTATTTGTGTCTTTAGAAGTAATTAACGATCAAAATGAATATTTTTGTGAACAAAAAACCCTAATATTTTCAGAGTTTGAAAAGGAATTATCATTGTGCATGTTGGTGTCTCTGTGCATCATTCTAAATGAACTTGTGAGGTTATTCTGTAAAATAAGTTGCAGATTATCGCCAGGCCCAAACAAGAGTGTATGTTTTCACATTTTGCGCCAGAAGAAGTAGATGCCTTGTAAGCACAAAGCTGATGGAAGATACTGTGTGATATCTCAAAGGCCAATACTCTGAATCTCAAATATAGGAACAAGAGGAGGGAAATCTTTTCTGAAGCTTTTCCTTGGTGCACTTAGCACTGCAGAACTTGAATTCTGGTCTATAGACATTACTGGAAGTTACTGGTGAAGAAGGAAAGGCAAAAGGTGTCAATGTTTGTTCTGTTCCTTCTCAGCCTTTTCTACAGTGTATGTGCAACCCATCTTTAATTCTATCATCATATAGCTAGCCTAGCCAGTCCATTTGCTCAGGATTTTAGATTAAGCCAATTCTGTCTCCTTTCCCCCTCCATTCATTGTTTTTCTCCTGCTGTTCTCCAAGTTACACCCTTAGCATTCGGTCTCTCTTAGAGACCATTGAGCATGCTCAAGCAAGAGGCTGCTCCCAGAATTTAGCTTACAAATTTTTGGCTGAGATCCTATTGCTTAGCAGAGTAAGACGGTTACTTCATGACGTTCGTTTTGTGATCACATCGCTTGCGGTCACGTAGTCTTGTCCCAGTACTGTCCCTGTTCCTGTGTACCCACAGGCATGACTGATGGTACCATGACGACTGTTACTGCATGTCCTTGTTTTGTGACAACATCTGAACTTCTCAGCCTTTGTTCTCGGGGGGGGGGAGGTGGAGGTGTTCCGACCTTCTGTTTTTCAATCTTTTGAAACTCCTCAACTTTGCCTTCAATGCATTACAGAGCTAAATTCAAGGAATTTGTCTTTTAATCTCTCTGCACTGCATTGCTGACTCCATAGGGAATGTACTGGTGAATGGCAGTAGATGGAGAATGGCACATTGTGTGATGAGCCTTACCTCATGGACACTCATCTCGGAATGAGAACTGAGACAAGCAGATTCCCGAGCCCAGGGAGGGGTATGGCTCATCATGCTTTAATCTCAGTTCCGGGGGGGGGGTCGGGACGAACTCCCATTGTCACGCAATGGATGTGCGGTAAGATTTCCTTGTACCGGTCCCAAGTGGGACCACAAACAGCAATGAGATGGACGTGAAGTAACAGCCTAAGTCACTACTAGAATAAGCCCACTGAATTAATGGAGCATACAGTATGGCTGCGTTGACTCACCAAATCATCACTAAGTACAATTTTGAGGGACATTTACTCCTCGCATTACTGTGTTACATTCCACTTGCTAAATAAATGAAAATTTTTCATTCAATAAAGCAAGGTAATAGCTGCATGTTGAGAAATGCACCATACTTTAATGACAGTTGCTTCTCACTTTTAACAAAAACATAGCAACAGTCATAAAAATGTCTTTTCCCCCTTGTGTAAGAGTAGGTGTTGGCAAGCAAGGCAGCTATTCTTTCTTTCTTGTGGTATTGATTTTAGTTTTACTGCTATTTTAGTCTTTTTTATTTTCTTTATGCTCCTGAAAAAATAGTACTGTAGTTTTGGTAAGTGTCGTTAGCATCAACATTCACATCAAGGGGTTTTCCTGGTAATTTTTTTTAGACACCTACACACACTTCTCTTCTTAGTGCTATATTTGTTCCAGTGGTGATTCAGTGTAAAGAACACAGTACAACAAAAAGGCTTGTGGTATCCGGAAGCACAGTTTTAATAGCTTAACACACACTAAAAATAATCCCATCAGATGAAATCAATTTGCATAGGATGCAGTGAGCTATGGTCCAAGAGATCATCTGCCAAAATAAACATTTTGGTATTTCAGATGCCTCGGGGTTGTTCCTCCGCCTCTTCTTCTTCTTCTTCTTCTTCTTCTTCCTCCTCCTCCTCCTCCTCCTCCTCCTCCTCCTCTGTCTTTGTTAAGTCACATTTGATAGGCATTGACATTAACATTAACACCTTCACCCTACTTTTCAACAGCGTTCATTTGAAGTGGCTTTATAACCAACAGTTTGGAAAATGAATGTTCATCTTGGCAGTTTGAAGCTCAATGAGTGGGCACCCTCAAACATGACAAATGTGTTAGGTATCGATTTCCAGTATGTGTCTAAGAAACACTAGCACACTTTTCTGTCTCTATTTCCAACTTTTTGATGAATTACAACACTTCACCTTTCAATCCATCACCCATATCTTCAGAGTGAAAGAGGGCATTGATGTTTACTGGGGCTTGGTTCCTGTGAGAAACTTAAAATGAAATGCAGGCTTCTCATAGGACTTCTTATGCTCACAGAACCCATCTGTAATCTTGTCCATAATATCATGAAAGGTTACAACTAGAAACTTTTTCTTCTGAGTGAAAACTTTGCTATAGTATCCAGGTTTTCTTCGGTGTATTTTCACTGCTCTCATTTCCCAACTCTACATTGGTATTTTACTGTCATTCTCCTGTCAAAAGTCAAAAAGAAGAGTCTTAATTATAACGCAAATTTCAACCTAGAGACAGAACTGAGTTTCACATATTGGGGAATAGCCAAATTTTGCTTATACCTGATTAAATTCCATTCTAAGATGGCGGGCTAGTTTTAACTAGAAAATTCTCTACTTTCTTTTACTGGTTTAGTTTCCTTTTGCGTTTTAATATTTCTATGTATATCGTTATATCCACACTGTTTTTGTAACTTTAAAATTTTGCTACCATGTTTTAATGATTTTAATGATTTTTATGGTTTTATACCGCAATAAAAACCTGACTGACCATATTGGGGAAAAAAAGTAATGGATTGGGTCCTGTGTGCTGTCTTGGATATAAATCAAGATAAGTAATTTATATCTGTTTTTGCAGTGATATGCCACCAAGTCTTATTTATGATGACCATGTAAATGAACAATCTCCATAATGTCCTGTCCTCAACATCCCTGTTCAGCTCTTGTACATTCAAGCCTGCAGGCTCCTTTTTGGAGTAACCCATCTCATAATATGCTCTTCTGCATTTCTTGCTGCTCTCCGTTTTTCACAACATTATTGTCTTTTTTCAGAGAATCCAGACTTTTCCTGATGTGCCCAAAGACAGATGGACTCCATTTCAAGATTTTTGCAAAAATTCGCGAAAAACAGAAACTAACCAAAACGGACCCCCTAAATGACAAACGACAAACGAAACACCATTTTTTTTATTCGTTCCCATCTCTACTGGTGAGTTCTCGCCAACACAACCAGGCCACATTAATCCTTGCTTGCACATTACCACTGATGCCACCATCACCTTGAAGATGGGAGTCAAGGAAATTACATACAATAGGGGAAATGTTTCTAAACTTTCCTTACATATTCAGCCTTCATCTATTTTTTTTTTCAGAGATTACAGTATGTATTTGCTGTTTTTCAGCTCAATTCGTTAACCACCTTGAACATATTTTAGATTTTTTAATTGTCTCAGTTTAATTTGTCAACCACCTTGACATATTTTATGCAAAGATAAACAAACACAATGCAAACAAGCATGTTTTTGTTCTACCATTAGCATGTATAGTATGGCATTACCATAGAGCAGCTTTGCCCACCTAGGTAGGCAATTGTGGCTCTCCCTTAAATAACCTCTGGCCCTAGCCAGACAGCCATGTGGTCGTTCATATCTTTTCCAAATGTGCCTGCCTATGAATGGGTGGGCAAAGTGGCCCCTCCCAGCACTAACGGCTGTTAGGAGCAGCCATTCTATACACATGAGTAAGTCAAAACTGACAGATATGCTTCTCGGAGTATCCCCCGATGCACAAGATCAGTTTTCCTCCTTCAATGCATGTAGATGACTGCTTCTAATCTGACTTCAGCATAATCTTTAACAAGACCATTACTATGCTTTTTTAAAAATCTCATTTATTCCTATTTTTAAAAAATCTACTTTCAGCTTTCCAGAAGTCTTCTCAAGGTTTCAGCTATTTAGAACTGAATATTCCATTTACTTGTTAGACTTCTATAAACACAAGGTCAAAGTCTGATTTGCAATTCTTGAATCATGAGATGACGCTCACAAAAGAATTGTTTATGCCGTCAAGATCACCCTGCCTCATTCACTAAATTTTTTCTGGGATATATCATGAGATCATCTTCTCCTTATAACCATATTTTTCTGATGTGGCCTCCCTGCCTTTAATTTATTTTGTTTTCTTTTGTGTTTTTTGTGTTTTTGTGTTTTTGTTTTGTTTTGTTTTGGTCCTCACAGTACCTTCTGTTTTGTTTTGTATTAATTTATTTTGTATGGGGCAATCTAACTTCCATCATGGAATCATGAGTTGTCCCCAGAAACCACCCCTCTGGTAGGTGTCCTCAGGCAGGCATTTTTCTCCTGATTTTTTGGCCGGGAATCATTTTTTTTTTTAACTTTTAAAAACTTTTTTTCTGTACTGCTGTTGGCAATGGCATCGCACAATCACCGTGATGCCATTAATGACAACGACAAACGCGAGCCAATTTTTCTTTTTTCGGGTCGGTTTCGAGCTAGAGCGGAGTAATTCTCGTTACTGTTATCGTTACCTAACGATAACAATATCCGAAAACAGAAATGAGAATTTCGCCGCTCCGTGCCCATGTCTATATCACAGTGGTTCCCAATTTTGGATGTTCTTGGATTGCAACTCCCAGAAACCACAGCCAGTACAGCTGGTCTTAATGGCAGTCCGAGAACATCTAGGTTACCCAACGTTCTGGATCAGTGCTTTATTATGATTCCATGCCCTGACTAGTCTCTTGGATTCATGTGCATTTCAAAGTGAATGCAAAGAATAGAATAAAGATTCTGTTTATGTACTAATGTCTGAGGAAGCGGATTTTGATCCAGAAAGTTCACAATGAAACAAAAGCATTAGTATTTAAGTTATCACACAACCATTTGTTCTGAGCCTCCCCCTTTTTGTCAACATCTCGGTGTATATCTTCCAGTGCTCACTAGTCTCCCCTTCTGAAGTAGTCAAGCTGATGTAGGAAAAAATATTGGAGTCTCAGCTTATTGTGCTCTGGTTCTTCAACATCCACACTGACACAGCTTTGTCAGGAGCAGTTTTAGACTTCTCCTCCATTATAGTAATTGATTTTCTCCAGGTGATATATCTGGAGATGAAAGTCGCATCTCATCCTGCAGGACATACTCCAGACATTTTCTGTGTTGGGTGTGATGGTGATGATCTAGGTGTTGTGGGAAATCACTAATTGGTTGTCATAGACACATTACTTCCTAAAGGGTTTTGATTAATTGTAGTTAATAATCCCTCCAAATATGAAGGGGGAGGTGTGCCCAGGAGGCTTATGGATCTAGATGGTTTCCTTGGAAATCAGTGGATGATTATATTGGAGTCCTGGGTTATTGCTGGAATGGGGAAATTGCCAGGGTGGTAGATAAAATAGCTCCTAAGTGTCTTGTGTCTTACACTGGAGTGTGCTAGAAGCTGTTGGACTACTGACTTAGTAACAGTGGTGAAAGTGAAGAAATCACTCATCTGCAGTCATTGCATTGGCTCAGATTTGTGCAGTGGTCCTTTTCATGAGTAGCTGAGGGCCTCCTAATGCACTGGCTCACAAGAGGAAACTGATCAGCATTCAAGAGACCATTGTGAATTATGTGACACTCTGTAAACAAAATCACTTTGAGCTCCTCTGACTTGGATACTGTGGGTTGATACAGATCTGGTAAATGTTACTTGGGCTCATAAAAGTAGTTGTGGTGAGTGATGACAGAATAGTGGTTGTGGTGAGTGATGACAGAGGTAAGGAAAGTGGATCTACCTGCTTCAAGGCAGGATTACTGCATGCTTATACAAGGCAATAGACACTGCTGCAGAAAGAGATCACCCTGATTCCCACTGAATCCCATTGCCTTCTCAGTAGCTCTTCCCAGGCCAATTTAATTCTAACGGGGAGGAGGTCTAATCTAGTTCCTTCCTTTTCCCTCTGTGGGTGAATGGAGTCTTATTTAAACAAGCCTTCTGGCCAATGACAATACCTTTTAATGCTAGGAATTGCATTACTACAACTTCTGTTTTAAGATGGTTTAAACAGATCTGAAACAGTTTCAAAGTGTATTGATGGTATATTTGTCTTAGGTCCCACAGGAGAAAGGCAAGTTATACATAAAGTGAATTGTAAGTATAGCTAAGAAACTGAAGTTGTTAGGTTGTGAACAATATTCTTTGTGGTATCTGCCCAATGGATAGGCATTACAGAGATTTTAGAGAAGCAGTTGTGTTCATCTGTCTCAGCATGTTGGCAAAATGAAAGTAGAAGAAAGGAAACAGGAAGAGGAAAAAAGACAATGTATTGTGTTACTTCAAGGACTAACCTTGTTTCAGTATGAGCTTCAGTGGATTACATTTCAGTGTGAATATGTAAATTTTGATCCACAAAAGCATGCATAAAAATAAATCTCTTCGTCTTCACAGTGATACATTTCCCCCTTCCCTCCTTTTTTCATTCTCAAATTTAATTCTACCAGCAGATTATATAAAAGACTCTTAAAGATCTACAGAAGCTTGGATAAAATGTATCTTTAAGAATACCTTTTTCTCACTTGACTGTTCCAAAACAAGGCTGACATGAATACTTCAAGCAATAGAATATGTCAGACATAATAGCATGTTCCTAAAGTCTCCTAACACTTGTTGACTGCAATCCTTTTGCTTAGTGTGGTAAATCACCATAAAGGTAGGTCTATTGAATTAGTGGGGGTGTGGTACCCACTAGTGTGAGTACTCTAGTTACAAATTACAGCACTAAGCAACATAATTCCAGCCATTTCAAGGTAAGCTCAAAAGGATGCTGTACTGAGTATTCATTTAAAATATTTTTACCTTGCTTTTTTTCTAAAAAAGGCAGCATACATCCTTAAAAACACAATATTAAAATATAAACATAGTAAATATTCAAATATTAAAGAACTAATAACATTATATTAAGATGTTTGGTAAACTATTAGAAAAACAGATGGTGTGATTGTGGAGAAGAAAAAAGTGTGGATCATTGATGTTGCTATACCTGGTGATAGTAGAGTCACAGAGAAACAACTTGAAAAAATTACCCGATATCAGGATCTGAAAATTGAACTTCAGAGCCTCTGGCATAAGCCGGTACAGGTGGTCCCAGTGGTAATCGGCACACTGGGTGCAGTGCCTAAAGAGCTAAGCAAGTGTTTAGAAGAAATTGGAGTTGACAGAGTCACCATCAGTCAGCTGCAGAAAGCCACTTTACTGGGATCTGCTCGCATAATTCGCTGATACATCCTGTAGTCCTAAATGCTTTGGAAGCGTTCGACTAGTGATTTGTAATACAAAATCCAGCGTAGATGGCTGTGTGGTTGTTGTTGTTGTTGTTATTGTTATTATTCTCTTTTGTTTCAGCCTTATAACTGACTGGAAAAGTCTCATTAATTTTGTGATACAATGAACTGCAGTCCCTGTTAGGTAGTAGAGTGAATGCTAACCTCATCCCTAACATCTTAATAATAATAATAATAATAATAATAATAATAATAATAATAATAATA
>JAHTLZ010000021.1:9211854-9233718 GCA_023846285.1 Phrynocephalus versicolor
GATAGATAGATAGATAGATAGATAGATAGATAGATAGATAGATAGATGTTTAACTTTATTCCATCAGGCTCCACCCTTGCTATACTAAGCTCCTCCTCTTTGATTCCAGTCTCAACCTTCCATGACAGCTGTGGGCCCTTGCCAGACCTGGCAACTTTACTCAGAGAAGAGAGTAAAAGTATGGACCATCCAGAGAGGCATCTGATCAATTGTCAATGGAGTCCCAGGAGTCACGCAGCCCTGTCATGTCTCTTGGCACACTATGCCAACAGTGCCACCGGTCATTGAACCACCAACTCTGTTTGGACCACCAGGGAATCTTATGCCACAAGTCTTGGAGTTGTCTTGGGAAGAGGGGAGGTGAATGCCTAGGCAATTTTCACAATGGACATAGGTGAAAAGTGGTGTGCCCCAGGGATTTGTCCTGGGACAGGTGCTTTTCCATCTGTTCACAAATGACCTGGAGACATGGACAAGCAGTGAGGTGGCCATGTTTGTGGATGACACAAAACTTTTCCATGTGGTAAAAAAACCAGAGAAGATTGTGAAGAAGTCCACAAGAATCTGTCCAAACTGGGGAAATGGGCTGCCAAATGGCTAATACGTTTCAATGTAGGAAAATGTAAAGTAATGTATATTGGGGCAAAAAATCCAAATCAATTCATGGGCTCTGAGCTATCCATGATGGATCAGGAAAGAGATCTTGGTGTGTTGGTGGACAGCTCAATGAAGGTGTCTACCCAGTGTGTGGCAACAATGAAGAAGGCCAATTCCATGCTAGGGGTTATCAAAAAGGAGACTGAAAATAAATCAGCCAACATTATAATGCCATTGTACAAAATGATAGTAAGGTCGCACCTGGAGTATTGTGTACAATTCTGGCCACCGCATCTCAAAAATACATAGTGGAACTGGAAGAGTTGAAAAAGAGAGCAACTAAAATGATTACTGGGCAAACATGCAATTGGAGAGGCCTGCGAGGCATGACATGGGACAGATTTTTCAGTCGGGTTTCCCAGAGTGCTTGTAAAGCATGGTTTGATGTCTTGTTTGTCCACCTGGGTACCAATGACTTGACATGACTGCAGGACAAAGCTCTCAGTGTCTACAAGGAGAAATATACAAATCAGAGAATTTACAAAGTTTGAGCAATTCCTGTTAACATATGAACCAGAGAAAAGAAATACAGGGAAAGGAGCAGTAGGTAAAATATACAAAATAATCCAGGATTCACTTGAGGAAAGCGAGCTAGGTACAATAAGAGAGGTTTGGAAACAAGACATAAAGAAATAAATAACGACGAATGGAAAAGAATTTGGAATTTGAGGATTTTACGATCATTATCAGTTAGAATAAAAGAAAATTACTTTAAACTAGTTTTAAGATGGTATATGACTCCAGTCAGACTGAATAGAATGAATCCAAGATATTCCAAGCTCTGCTGGAAATGTAAAAAAAAGATAGGCACCTATATTCATCTTTGGTGGGAATGCGAAATAGTTCAAAAGTTTTGGCAGATTTTCAGTGAGATAAGAGAAATACTACAAACTGATATTAAATGTGAACTGGAAACTGCATTGTTATCATTACCACCTATTAACGAATATGATATGAAAACAAAAGAATTAATTGCAAATCTTATGACAGCAGCAAGATTGATTATAGCTAAAAATTGGAAATTGAAATTAGATCTTAAAATTGTTGACTGGTATAAGGAAGTGTGGGATATAGCTTTAAATGATAAATTATCCTGTAATATAAAAGTTTTGCGAGGGGAAATGGAAAAGGATATTTTTATGATATCTGGGGGAAATTTATAGAGTATGTACTACTAAAAAGGAAAGGGATACAACCGACGTATAATCCAACACAGTTCTGGAGAAAAGGACCTTAAGAAGCTAACTAGAAAAAAAGAAGATGAAGAAGGAAGAGAAGATTCAAGAACACTGGATGGTCCAGGGGCGTGGGGTGCACTTTGCAGTGTTTGATGGTATTATTGTTTATTATTGTTTATTATTGTTTATTGTATGTTTGTATGTCTGTAATAATTAATATTTTTTTTTAAAAAAAAGTATGTTATTGCTGACTTTGATAAACTGAAGCAATGGCTTCTTGGCACTCCATTGGTATGGTCAGCGTTCATACCACATTTGGTGTGGAAAGGGGCCAGAGACCCCTGGAAGATTAACTGGTTCCAGAAAGGTATAAGTAGAAATATTTATTTATTTATTTATTTATTTATTTATTTATTTATTTATTTATATACCGCCCATCTTCCCGAAGGAACTCCGGGTGGTTAACAACAGTAGAAAAACAATAAATCAAAGCCAAACACATAACAGAACAATTAACAATAATAAAAAAGAATAAAAAATAAAAAATACTCACCAAGATTGCAGAACAACAAATGTAGCCAGGGGCACATAGCAAGGTTTAGGAATGGCTATTATTCACCCAGCTATCTCAGTGCAATGCAAGGAGTAATAAAGGCCAGACAGAGTGCACCTCTCCGACCTGGGGTTGAAGTTATTTCTGAGAGATCCGGAAGTGGGGGGGCTCTGACCTGAAGTTGTCAGCTTGGTTGGGGGCAAGTAGCATACTCTGTAGCCCCTTTGCCATGGCAGGTAGTGCAAAGTGTTTAGGTGAGCTCCAGGGTATGTCCCATTAAGGGGACAGGGCGGCCTTGTAAAGAAATTAAGAGTTGAGGTTGAAGTTTAGTTAAATTAATAAGCTAATCGGTCAACTGAAAATGGTTAGGGTTGCTCTTGAGTAAAATTTAACCCTGTGTGGGAATGGGCCTGAAGAAGGAAAACAGCCCATTCTGAGGAAGGAACTCACCTGTGTTATGACGGGCCTGGTGGTTAGTGGTCACCAGGCCCTAGGTTGATTTGCACTATGGCAGCCCCCATTCAGATATTAAATTAAGTTAATTCAATAAAGCTGTTGCCCAGTTTAACTCCCAAAATTTTGTGTCATGTTATTTGTTTCAGGGGGTAGGGCTGCAAGGGCTTTATATGTTAAAACAAGCACTTTGAATTGGACTCCAGCAGCAACTGGTAACCAATGTAGCTCGTATAGAATTGCCATGATGTGATCCCATTATCATCTAGACAGATAGTCATTAAGGTTTTTGCCTGCTTGCAGAAGGGGAGTAAAGATGGGGCCAGCCTAGCCAACCTAGAGAATTCCAGAGGTTGGGAGCAGCAACAGAGAAACTCCTTTCCCGTGTCCCCACTAAGTGCACCTGTGAGGGTGGTGGGACCATGAGAAAGGCCTCTAATGATGACCCTAAGATCCAGGCAGGCTCATAAAGGGGAAAAACAGTTTTGATATGGCTTGAACTCAAGCCATTTAAGGCTTTGTAAGTTAGAACCAGCACTGATGAGGACAGAGGCACCATACAATGCTATGTCAAGGACCTACCAGAATTTTGAACTGGTCATGAGAAGCTTTGTTTCACATGACATTCATAAAAGAGGTTATATATAAGATAGAGCCTTTTCTGTTGTGGTTACCATAACAGCTGTATCTGTATACATACCTACCATATGTGTTTTAGCTTAAACTAGGATCCTGATAGAATTTTGAGGGTATATAAAGACAATCACAGAAGCAGCTTCATACTTTGAGGGTTGTCCAGCACATGCCCTGGTGCATGACTAATTTTATTTATTTATTTAGATTTTGCTACTGGGACAGAACTGATGAAAAGACTACAAATAGTGTGCTTGCCCTCATGTGCTCAGTGATCACAATGGGATATGGCCCTGCTATTTAAAGCTATTTTAAATGACATATTAAACTAATTTATCACAACTTCCCAAACATTCTTGTATCTTCAGTTAAATGCTATCTACCTGGTCTGGTTTATGAATATTATTGTTTGTAAGTTGGAAAGATGATTATACAATGCAATTCTGTAAATAAATAACACTGTTGGCAATTTAGTTTCTCTGTAATCAAAGGCTGCACCTGAAGATGATCTCATTCAGAGATTATTATTTTTTTAAATAAAAAAGGCATTTCTTAGTATCTGAAAAAGGCTTTGTTTCTTGGGCAGAAAGGCCCAATGAAATGTAGCATGCCCTTGCATTACAATACAAAACACCTCAAGCATATGGAAGGATGTAGAAACACGGAATGACGTTAAAATAATGTGAAGACAATTTTAATGGAAGCTGAGGCACTGTTTTGTGAAGAACCCTGAAATATGTTATGTCTATTGCTTCCAATGGAAGGCATATTAAAGAACAGTACCAAATGGGATGTATATTAAAGCTAGAGATGTTCATGGAGGAAAAATGTCACCATAAATGGTCTAAAGTCTTTCAAAGTGATAGCATAGTAATTACTATAATACTGTAATTTATAATACTATAAAATAAACTATAATTTATTCTCTGAAGCAATAGAAGTAACATATTTCAGGCGTCTTCAAAAAATAGTCAACAGAAAATAAGCTGATTCCTCAAGGCAAAAGGGAAGGGGTCTAAAGAAGATAGCATCACTTCACTGGCACTGAGATCATGCTGTTAAAGAGCGATTTTCTCAGTTAGTGGTGAGACACAGGGGATGGTCAAAAGAGTTCACTTTTGCTGTGGTTTGGGTCACCCTATATTCTGCTGATCATGTGTGTTTTAAGTAAGGATGGTCCACTCTGTCTCCTTTGCATAATTTCTGTTCCTCCCAAACAGGTCTGTGGGTAGTGGTCTCGTTACTGGCAATCCTGTGATGTACACAGTGGGTGATGATAGTAGAAAGAACAATAGAAAAACCTCATTTCTGGTTTCATCATATTTTAAAATATTCTCCTAATTGACACAGTAATGGAGTAATTGACACAGTAATGGAGTATTCCTGCCAGGTAGATTCATTGTTGTAGCAATGTCACTTACTAAACTAAATTAAATTAAAAAAAAAAAAAAACAGAAGTCATTACAACCTGTAAAATGACACCAGCATCAAAAAGTAGAAAATGGGTCAGGGGTGTCAATAATGAAAAGGGCTGGGGTGTCAATAATGAAAAGGGCAGAAATTGGAATTATCTGGATACTTCTTATGGAAGAAGAAATGTATCACATATTAAGTGTGAGAAAAAAAACTAGATTACATTGAAGATAAGAGCCTTGTAGAAACCCAGATCACTTCAAATTCTCTTGTTGTGCAGATAGAAGAAATCTACATGAGATCCAGAATATTGTAATAATTCCTTCACTCTCCCTCAATCCCTGTGTCTTCCTGTTAGCGTCTTGCTTCCCACGGGTTATCCACCTTTGAGTTTTCAGCATGCTTATAGCAGATTTGGACTCTCAAATGTTTCTTCTAATCCCCTGTTATCCTTTCCCCGCAAATCACTATGTTCAATAAAAATAGCAACATAACACCTGTAAGCAGATGTCCTTTTTCATAAGAGTGTGGTTCTACATCATGATGGGACTCGTGTGATTGTTGGTTAAAGAAGGTTAAGGAAAGAAGGAACCTTAGCAGAAGGTTAAGGAAGATGGTTATAGAAATGTCATAACTGGTTTCCAGAGTCGTCCTGAGCAATATGCTGAGTATTCATCCTGATCTTTCTGCTTCCAGCTCACCCCTCTCTGTGCCCTCTCTGCTCTCTCACTCGCACTCTCAACATGGCAGGAATCTCAAAAACAGGAATCAGACTGAAGCATACATTCTGAAGGGCATGGAAACTGCAGGGGAAGAGTTGAAGAAAAGATTTTGCTGCAAATTTGGATGCACAAGATCATGAGGACTGAGTGTTGGTGCAATTACATGACAGGACATTTTTATCTAAACAGTGCATTGTACTAACAGGATGATGCTGCGGACAAGATTACTTGCTACAGAAAAAATCCTTGACCACACAGCAAGAGACATTGTACAAGGTCAGCAAGCACCATAAGAGTGCTGAGGTGCTTCTATAGATAAAGAATTGTCTTGACGAATGAAGACAAATGGCTTCTGTGAGATGAAACACTCTAAGATGGATAGAAGTGACAAGCACACTGCTGCAAGCCTTTGCATTAGTCCACTTTGTGTTAACACTTTGTGTTAACTCTGTGTATCAGTAAAGGGGAAAAGGAACACCTAGACTGCTTGGATACAAAATTGAAGTATGTAAGAGAACAGAGCTCAGGGCAGAAGTAGAAAGGTTTGTTTTATGATGTGGCTTTTTTTTTACTCTGTTGCACGGTTGAATTACAAAGCTTCTAGTGAGGAAATTTCAAGAATTATTTGAAAAAGGAAACTAACAGAATCACTATGCTAGCTAAATAGCTAAGCCACTATGATCTTATTGCTTTCCCACCTCCACACTAAGGCAAGAGCAGTAGGACATTTCTGAAGCCTTGCTAGACATCTGACAGGCTGCCATATGGAGAGAATAGGAATGCACTGTTCATTTCATCCTGGTGGCTTAAAAACTAAGGAATATGATTTAGACTTTCAGTCATATTATGATTGGGCTGGAAAGGTTGGAAGCCTTGCCGATCCAGGCTGAAATAACAAGGTGGCACACAAAAGGTTGGGTTAATATGGGCCACAATTTATTGATAATAACAGTAACAAAGTTTAACGATGAACCTTTAACTGGGAATAAAAGAGGACCTGTGCACAAGTTGTTAATACCTGTAGATGTTATTAAACAGGTGCCCCTCCCAGGTTAGGTCAGATTGCATTGGACAGGGGAGGATGGTGTTAAAGTAATTAGGTGTGCCTCTCCTCCTGCATATCCTAATGGGAAGTGCAGCCCTCATTTGCCTGGCCTTTTGTTATAGGGTCACCTATACCTATCAACTTGTTATTAGTTTTATATGAGGGCTGCCGAGGACCTTACAATGCAATCTGAAGGACGGGCTTGACATAATGACGATGCCACTTGCACTACCCGCCAAATTGTGACCAATGGTCACTTGGCCCAGCCTGCGCATTGTTGATGATGGGATGGGTGAAATCTCGCTGTCACTCCAGGCCAATAAGAGTGACAGCCAAAATTCCCCATCTGGCCCCAAGGTGACCAGCTAAGCATCACCATCAAAAAATGTTTGGGGTGGGAAGGTGGGGGCGCAGTCGCTGTTGGACACAGAGTTAGGGGTCCTGTCGGCGCTGACTTTTATCAGTGCGCTCCCCGCCTGCGTAGCTTACGCAAATGGTGCAACTTCTGCACCTCTTCAGCCAGGTGGCTGAGAGCACCCTTGAATACTGCTCATTCAGAGCCTCTCCTGCTGCACTCATGCTATGTCCCCAAATATCCTCACTTTTCTCTTTTCTCTTATGGGGGAGAAGGAGGGAGAGGTTGACATTAGAGATGGATACAAAATTAAAAATGACATGCTGTTTCATTGGTTTGAAAGGTTATGAAACATTATGAAATGAAATGACACACAAGCAAGCATTTTGTCAAGTAACAAAACGAAACACAGTTTTCTGTTTTGGAAATGAAAGGTTTCATCTTCCCTTGTTGGAACATACCAATATCACCCTAGGGAGTCAGGACAACAGGCTGGAAATTGCAGTCTGTGTGCAGAGAGGTGAAACATAGGCATGAATGATGTACCAGTAAGATATAGTGGTCCAACTGGGAAGAGATGGGCTATCAGATATATCTGAGGAGGAGGATTTTATGGTGATTGGGAAAAATCCCGGGCAGAAATCATATGAAATCAAGAGGATATGGTTTTGATCCACCTTATTTTACCCATAAACCTCTTTTATTTAAATTTAAAGAGACGGAACCGGCTAGTGGCTATGCACCTGACAGCATGGGGCAAACCATCAGGTGAGTAGCCACCAGCCAGTCCTCTCTCTTTGAATTGATGTGGCATAAGGAGTAGGAGGGCATGATGGTGAAATGCAAGACTTGCAAGGTGGTGGTGCATAGGGGCAGTGACCCCAGGTACCTTTTCTTTTGTGTCCTGAGGACATACCTTGCAGAGGCACCACTGCAGGCTGCTGCCAATCCCAGTTGGGAGGAAGAGGGGAGCAGTAGAGGGCAGGGAGATGGTGGCTCCACCAACAGCCAAAATAACTGTTGGTGCCACCACTGAGAGAGCAAAATCTAGGCAGGCCACATTGTATTATGTATTGTTCCTCAGTGGTGCACAAAGCATGACCTGGCAGGCCAGGGCCAGGACACAAGGCACCACTTGCATAGTGGGTGAGATGGTTGCCTTGAGTAGGGTTTCTCTATCCTTTTTGGAATCCCCTGGATTCTGGCACATGCTCAAGCACCTGGCCCGCTGGTACGAGCCTCCATCCAGGAAAACCCTGAGCCATAGGGTGATGCCCTCCCTGCATGAGTCTGTCAGATAGATGATCCATGGCGAGCTGTCGCAAGCTAAAGGTTGGAAGATCCACTTCAAAAGTGTTCTGCTTCACTGGTGGCAGCTGGATGATGTGTGTGGTGGTGTCATGGCATCAGAGGTGGGGCCGCAAGGGGAGGTGCGGAGCATGGAGGACTTGGTGACAGACAGAAACATCTCTGAGGAGTTACTGTCTGTGCTGAAGGAGTGGGCACACGAGGGGGAGGTTGAGTTCAGGGAGGGCTTATCCAAATTTTTTTAAAAAAAATCTCTAGCAAGAATAATTCAAAGAGATATCCAAGACCTAAATATAGTTATAGTTACTTTTTCGACTAGAGTATACTCATTGAAGCAATGCAATTTGCACTTATGTTCAGTGGTAAATTAGTCATTGATTTAATAGGCCTACTCTGTCTGGGAGTAGCATTTTGGATTAAACTACAAGATGGGAAAGTACCCAGAGACCAGTCAAGAAAAGGATCTTGTAGAATGCAAAGCCACTTTAGAGCTATTACATTGGTCTAAGATATGCCTGGCTCTCTTTTTGTACAATCAAATAAATAATTGTTCATAAAGTAATGATATGCATGGGTAAATATTTTGGACCCCCCCCCCATAATGATTAATTCCTCTCTTTTGGTTTCTATAATATGCTCAACATCACGGAAAGTCTCCCTCTGCTGGCTGTTATAGAGTAGCAGCCGGGATTACCTGTTTTTGTGTTATTTTGTTTTAATCTGTTTATTTTATTTTTTTGTTTTGTGTACCGCCCAGAGTAGAAAAATCAGTGCAGTCAAAAAGTGCAATAATAAATATAAAAAATAATTAGCTAGCGCAAACAATTGGAACCAGGATGCATTCTGGAAAGTAGTGTATTCTGAGGTAATCTAGTCACATATTTAATTAAGCCTGACATTCAGTTTCACCAGAAAATTCAAGAAACCATACATGCACATATAAAATATCTATTAAGAATTAAGCTTATTGATTTCACTGAAAGAGTGTCTAAAGGCAAGGGTAGGTGATGCCTTTGTTAGACCACTAAAAGATCAGAAACGGAAGCTAGTATTTGGTTCATGCAGGTCCTCATCAGAGCTTTGTGGCACAGTGATTAAAGTGTTGTATGGCAGTGTTGTTTTGTTTTTTGTTTTGCTTTTTAGGGCACCACTGGGCTGTGAATGACGGGGAAAATCTGATGATGCATGAAAATATGACTTTTTAGTGATTTAATAAAGTTATCACTTACTCATGTTGGGCATAAGCAACACACCATTTTTTCTTTTGCCTCTTTTTGTGTGTATGTGCATGGGTGTGTGCATATGGTTAACAATTGTATAGTGTATAGTTATAGTTGACACATAATAATATATAACCAGTAACTGGTTGCATAGGTATTAAGAAGAAGTTGCATGGAGGGCCCTTTTATTACATACTGTATGTGAAAGTTTATTAAAGAAACCACTGAGGTCCTACTGCTAAGCAAGGCTGATCCTAAAAATAATGTGCTCAAACACTTGACTTTGGAGGGGAAAGGCCACACCTTGAATGGGTTATAAAAATAGAAGGCATTGGATTGGATCCAGCATAACAGGAAACCTGAGTGCCTCCCAGTACAGGCCACATCTCTTCAGTTCTGTTAAGAGAGCACTGCAATGGCAACCTTCTGGAACCCTATGGGTGCATGGCACTCTGGTGTTCCCTGTCATTCAGGGGCCAGGGGCCACCCATTGGCCTATCCAAGCCAGGAATGTTCCGCCCCAATCCCTAGTAATTAGAAAGGGATTCATTCATTCCCAAGATAGGGAGGTCCCTGATTGTGGTAGCATCCAATTGGATCCATCCCAGTGCCCCCAAACCACTCTCCAAAAGTCACTGGCTTTGAAGCCCAGCAGAGGTTCGCCTACACTTTCCTGGTTTTTAAAACCCCCTACTAATGAACCTGCCAGCCAAACTCTTCCTCCCCATGTTTGTTTGTCTTCAATCCGCCCATGTGACTTCAGCTGTCCCCTGCCATATGGCAGCCTCAACCATGTGTCAGAGGGTTCAGGATCCCCAGTGGATCTCCATGCAGTGGTGCCATCTTTCATCTCCATTTACTGCTGGCACTGGATGAAACCAACCACCACTCCAGCCACAATGGTAGTCCATAGTAAGTCAGGTTCTGTCCTTTAACAAAAATGACTGTAAAAATAAAGACTTTGAATTATTACCATTGCATATAATAAATAGGAAGATTGATTTATTGACTGACACATGACAGATGTAAAAATACCCAAAATATATTAGTAAATTCTAGTAATTTTTAAATTAATTAAATTAATTTATATCCCACCCATCTGACCAGCAATGTCATACCATTCATTCTTTTATTGTATGTAATAGTTAATGCAAAATGAGCTCTGTTGCCCTTAGATTCTGAGGATAGAATGTCCAGAATGACAAATTAAAAGAGAAGTCTTTTATCCCTTTCACAACTGCTAATATAAGACTATAAACATGTCTACATTGTGTCTTTTCAAGTATCCCTGCAAAGACACAATGGATGCAACACAATGTATTGATGATCCTTCATCATGTGGTGAGACTTCTGACTTTTCAGGTTAGAAAATGTTGGGTGCTTTCTTTTTTATATTAGTTTTTAATCTTCTCAGGTTGTTTGTAAGCACTTGATAGATTTATTTCCAATAAAACCAAGCATGTGGGCCTGGTCTTTATCAGGTCCATGTCAACTCTCTCCTCCTTGACAATGTCATGGGGAAAGAAGTTTGTGCCTTGATATGAATAATAAGAGGTATAAAAGGTCAACTGATGCTAAATGTGAAGTTTTTCCCTATCATTCTCAGTGTATGAACACATGTGTATTTGTGCCTGTGTGGCTTTGGATGAGAGTGTGGGTCTTTTTTTGGGAATTCCCATAGAAAAGGGAAGATTTGAACTGCATTTTATTCTTAATCCAGGCTGTGCTCTCTTACCTGTAATTTATCATCACAGAAAGCCAGGCCCTGTAAGCAGTGTCTTACCAACCAATGGAGCCAAACGGCAGCTTTGTGTGTCTCTGACATCCCAGAATCCTTCACTGGCCAAAATCCTATTCTTGGCATTTTGACTATCCAGTCAGTGATGCAATTCTTAATTTCCCCCAGTGGGAGGAACTTTCGATAACTTAAAAACTTTGTCCTTCTATCTCTAGTCTCCCACACCTTCTGTGCGAAGATAAGGATTGGGCAGGAATCGGGAAAGCCATGGGACAGAATTAAGAATTTTTAATTAATGAAAATTGCCCATGCCATTGACATCATCATCCCTCTATAGGCACAAATTTCATGACAGGATTTCAGCCTTGAGACACCTGATGTTCATTCCAGAAGAAATTGGATTGGTTCCTTAAATAAAACCGCTTATCTATTTAGCCTCACTGTTATATACTATTAAAATATTTCCTGTATCAGCTCACCACGACTAAAATTTTTAGAAAGATTTATTTCAGAAAGATTTGTTTTTAGAAATATTATTGCACAACTGTCTTCTGACCATGAAAATGTTGCTTTCTTGGACTTGAGCTCCCAGAATTCCTCAAACATCATGGAGGACTGCAGTTCTGTCAGGCGTAGTCCAAAGGTCTGCTTATCTCATTGAATGAAACACCAGTACTGTGTTTTATTTTGGGTTTTTTTCCCACTACCATACTTGTAGGCAATGATAGAGTCTACAACTTCTCATATTGATGCTGCCTGGGTAGCTATAGTTATTGCCTCATAAGATCCTTTCCAATTGTATTTTCTATTATGGGATGAGGGAAGGTGCCAAACAAGGACATGCTAAAGTTGACCACATGGAAATGAAATACTTCATAGTATTTCAAGCAGATAAACCCTTAATTAACAATTACTAAGGAAAAATTGGAAGCATCTGTACAGTATATATAAACCATGAAACTTCATGACTTAATAAGGAAGTTTGCCTTCTGCTGATGTTTCCACTAATGCAACCGAAACAAAATATAAGTTGTCTGAACAGCATGACATTAGCTTCAATGTATAATGTAGGCATTTATTACTTAATTTAGTTTATTTGTGGGTAAAATAGCAATTCAGGCCTTTATCAAGGACTAGTCCACTTCAGTTTAAATGAATAATGTGTGTGTGTGTGTGTGTGTGTGTGTATACTTTCATAATTTTCTTAAAATTTTTAATTACAATGATAATTTTTCATTTTTAACATTTATCCTTCATGATTTAACTAACAGCTGGTAAAATTGTCTCATTTCTAAAATCCTGATAAATTTGTAAAAACAAATTATATAGTTGTGACATATACTAAAGGTGAAAAAAGCTCAATGGTTCAATAAAAGATATGAAGATAGATTTCACTTAAGTAACTGCTGATTTATCTATTGCTTCTGGTCCATTACATTTGTCAGTAAAATACATGGGCACATAAGGTCAGTGATGAAAGAATGTTTAGAGATATAATCAGTTTAAAACAGGATAATTAGCCACATTATCACAGTTAAGTGAATTGCAGAAATTAGAAATTGGAAATTGCCTCTTAGGTTATTTTGTCAGTCCCACAAATGGAACAGGATTGTTTTGCATACTTGCTAGACTGTGAAGCTTTTCAAAAGCTTTGTTCTTGCAAAATATTTTAGCAGGGACAATGAGTAGCATTGGTCAAAGATATTAAACATGAAAGGGAAGTACAGATGTTAAATATGAAACAAGTAATCCACGTAGGAAGCAATCTGTGGCTCTGTTCTATTAGTGTATGAGAGCAGAAAGGAAGCATTCAGTCAAATGCAATTGAGGGTTGTGCCTAGATAACTTGGAATTAAGGTAGTAATGATGCAAAATTGTTCTGGAGATAACACATTTTTTTCTATCTAAAATTTTTAAACTCCACTTTTATTTATTTATTTATTTATTTATTTATTAAATTTATACCCCACCCATCTTCCCTACGGGAACTCTGGGTGGCTTACAAACTAATTGCGCACAAGAATACAATTCACAATGTTAAATAGCAAACTTAAAACGATAAAATGCAAGCATAAAATTACAACCACCCTTACAATAGCATTCATCACTCATAACCTCGGGCGGTAGAGTGAACGAACCGGTGGGCAGATGGTGGGAGAGAAGGCGGGAAAAAGAAAGGAAGGGAAAAAAAAACCTAAGCTAGGTCACCAAAGGCCTCGCGGAATAGGATGGTTTTCACCACTCTGCGGAAGGCCAGCAGGGACTCTGCAGAGCGCACTTCACTGGGAAGGCTGTTCCACGTCAGTGGAGCAGCCACCGAGAAGGCACGGTTTCGGGTGGAAGTTCTTCTGGCTTCTCGGGGTGGAACAACCCGAAGCTAGTGCGCTCGCGACTGCCGAACTGGTCGGGCCAAAGTTGATCGCTGGGTGATCCACTCTGCCAGGTAGTCCGGGCCCAAGCCATGGAGGGTTTTATAAACTAAAACCAAGACCTTGAATCTGATCCAGGACGCAACGGGCAGCCAATGCAGTTGAGCCAAAACTGGGGTGATGCGGTCATAGCGACACGCACCCACCACCAGTCTGGCTGCCACATTCTGCACCCGTTGCAGACGCCGGAGGAGAGTCAAGGGCAACCCCATGTAGAGGGTGTTGCAGTAGTCCAGCCTCGAGATCACCAGAGCTTGAACCATTGCTCTCAGGGAGTCACCATCCAGGTAGGGACGGATCTGGGCAATCTGGCGAAGATGGTAAAACGCGGTCCGGGACACGGCAGCTACCTGGGCATCCAAAGATAGTGCCGGATCCAGGACCACACCCAGATTCCGAACCCTCTCCGCCAGCTGGAGAGAAACACCCTCCAAGCTGGGGAGAGGGCCTCCATAGCCAGACGGCGAACTCCCAAAGAACATCACCTCGGTCTTCTCGGGGTTGAGTTTGAGCCTGTCGAGGAACCGAACAGCTTCCACTGCAGAGGTGGAAATGGAGAGATAGAGCTGCGCGTCATCAGCGTACTGATGACAGCAGACTCCAAATCTCCGAATGACCCCAGCCAGCGGCCTTACATAGATGTTAAACAGCATGGGGGAGAGAGACGAGCCCTGCGGAACCCCACAGGGGAGTGTCCACGAGGCCGACAACTCTCCACCATGCTGCACATACTCTGGCCGACCCTGAAGGAAGGACCGGAGCCAACTGCGAACAGTGCCCCCGATACCCACCTCCAAGAGCCGATCCAGTAAGATACTGTGGTCGACAGTATCGAAGGCCGCTGACAGATCCAAGAGAACCAACAGGGTAGAGCAACCCCTGTCAGCCGCCCAGATTAGGTCATCTTGCAGCTCGAACAGAGCTGTCTCGGTTCCCCGGCCAGGCCTGAAGCCAGACTGGCAAGGATCAAGGCACCGCTGTTCCTCCAAGAATGATTGAATCCGAACCAAGGCCACCCTCTCAATAACCTTGCCCATGAAGGGAACATTGGCGATCGGACGATAGTTGGCCAATTGGTCCGATGCCAAGCCCGTTTTTTTCAAAATGGGGTTTACCACCATCTCCTTCAAGCCAGAGGGAAAACCCCCCTCACTGAAGGAGGCAGTGGCGATGGCAGAAGCCCACTCGGGCATGCTCCCTCCAGCAGCTTTAATCAGCCATGATGGGCATGGTCGCGGGATAGCAGTGGGCAATAGCCCTGGAGGCCTCCAGAGAGGAAACAGGCCCAAACTCGACCAATCGAGGAGAGCGAGGGGGTGAAGCAACTGGGGGTGGCGAGGCGGGGCTAGTGCAACCGGATTCGAAGCCGGCCCGGATGGCCTCTATTTTGGATCTAAAATAGACTGCCAAACTCTCACTACTGAAATCAGTAGGAGGAGGCCTGGCCAGACTAGGATTGGTGAGGTCTCGAACCACACGGAAAAGTTCCGCTTGACGGTTCGAGGCCTCATCAATTCTCAGGGAGTAGTAAGATCCACTTTTAATGATTAATTGAAACTTAATCCACACAAGACGGAAGTGCTGTTAGTGGGTGTTTCACCAGATAGGTTAGAGGGCCATCTCCCTGTTCTGGATGGGGTTGCACTCCCCCTAAGTGACAGGGTCCACAGCTTGGGGGTACTCCTGGACCTGAATCTAACTCTGGAAGCCCAGGTGGACTCGGTGGCCAGGAGTGCCTTTCTACAGCTGTGGAAAATATATCAGCTATGCCCCTACCTGGACAAACGGAGCCTCCTGACAGTTACTCATGCACTGGTAACATCCCATATTGATTACTGCAATGTGCTCTGTTTTAACTGTTCATTTTAATTGTAAGCCGCCCAGAGACCTTTGGGTAGTGGGTGGCATATAAATAAATAAATAAATAAATAAATAAATAAATAAATAAATAAATAAATAAATATCCTTTTAAAAAGGCTATTTTTAGCCATAAACATATGACCCTAAGAAGTGGTCAAAATGTTGTGTCATTATTACAATGTAACAACTGATTAAGAAAACAGAGTTCAACTAAATTCTTCTTAAATTATAATCCTTTTGTTAAAATACACAATTTCCCTCTATAGATACAAATTATCTGCCCTCCTATTCTCTCCAGGGTTCTGTCACAACAAAAAATAGCAACCTGGGACATATTGTAAATGAAAGATACCAAAGTAGCAGGAGAGCATGCACCAGCACTGAGCACATCTCTTGTTCTACAAGATAGGTCTGTATTTGTGGTTTGCTTCTAAGAGGAATATCAGAATATTGTTGAATGTTAGGAGGCACAATACACCCTAATCTACTAAAACAGTTTTGCTAGTCCATTCTCATAGACCCAAATCTCCTCAAGGAAAGAAGAAGTGTGCTTGAAGATCATGGGATTACAGATGTAGTAAACTCTCTGTCACAGGCTTTTCAATATACATATCCTTTATCCCCCAGCATAACCATGGCATCCCATCCATCACAAAAGCAGATGTTGTAGTTGTAAGCAGTAACAATAACAAAAGGCTTAGAAAAGGACATCTCCATGCCAATGGCAAAACTGGAAGTGGGCAAATCTATTGATTTAAAAGGTTAGTTCATCCAATGCAATGCAATTTTCTGTGAGCTTGCTGTTTGATTTTGCATAATGTTGATGTACATTTGGAACACACAAATAGCAAGGGATCAAGTTATCTTCCCTTGAAATGACTTCATTTTTCCCATTCCCTGAAAAAAAAAAGATTACTGGGCAGTTGTATTTTATAAAACTTTCTAATATTCAGTTCAATTATATTCTGCACCAGACTCACTGTTCTCTGAACAAATTTCTTCACTTCTTTTTTGTCCAGTTGTCTGTTTAGAATGGCCCAAATCTCTTAATAGATAATTTGACAGTTTTAAGGAGAAGCCTTATTTTTTTCTGTTCATAATTAAATTTTAAGTAAAGCCTCTGATCTTCAAATAAGAGACAAGACTTTAAGGTGGTAGAACTAGCAGGTGATAATGGGATATGCTATAGTTTTAGTGGTTCTTAGCATTCTTACCATGAATAGAAACAGAGCTGAAGTCACAATGAACCAGAATTTCCAAAATATGTACAAACTACTTAGCCATACCAAATTGGAAATAATAAAGAATCACATAGAATGTGCCTCCCCAAACTCACAGAAGTGGAGGAAACTGTTTTTAAAAATCCTTCTGTGAGCAATAACAGGATTCAGGGTCTGACTAGACAGGCCAAATGCTTTAAAAGCCATAAATGAACAAGTGACATCACCACATATGCACTTAGCCTTGAAACATGAAAAGTTTATGTTCCCAGAGAAGTTGGCAATTTCCAAAAAGGGAAAGTGTTTCTGTTTATTTTTCTAGCACTCACCAATAGAGTCACCTCTAGGTTTTAGTGTTCTGGAACAAAAGTCAAGCTGTTCCACCCTAGTTCCATTCTGGGTAGCAAATGAGCAGTTTTTCTCGATGGGGACCATGACTTATTACTATTGAACTGCAAAAACCACTTCTTTAATTTTTTTAAAAAATTATTTATTTATTTATTTATTTATTTATTTAATTTTTGATTCTCTGGGTGCTCCAGAAACAAAATCGTTAAAAATCAATTTCTTCTCTTTAGCTTTGCCTCTGGAGACTTAGCTGTCCATTTGATAAAACTAATTTCAGAGCTGATTGAAAGCTTCCAATTGCAGCCTTTGGCATGGAAACAAACTCTCCAAAGGAAATCCTGTCACACTAAGCTCTGTCCACACCCAGAACAAAATATCACCACCATCTCAGGAAAAGAAAACCATAGAAAGAAGTGCGGAAAGCTACAGATCACACCTGAATAATTGAGTACAATTCAAGTTGCTGACCTTGACCTACAAAGCACTATATGACCTGGGTCCTAGCTACCTCAAAGATCGAATCTTGCAATATGAACCAACTTGGGTGTTAAGGTCATCAGGAGAGGCCCTTCTCTCCATCCCACCACCCTCACAGGTATGTCTTGTGGGGACCCATGAAAGGGCCTTCTCGACTGCTGCACCCAGACTCTGGAACTCCCTTCCACTAGAGGCCAGGAGTGCCTCATCTCTGTTGTCCTTCCGGAAACAGGCAAAGATCTTTCTCTTCAGGCAAGCATTCCCTGAATTATGGACTACCATGTGAATCTATGGGTTCACATAGACTTTGTGTTTATTTTGTGTTTATGACTACTTATAACCGTGCTTCTTTAATGTTATGTTGTCTATTAATGCTGTGAGATGTCACAATTCCTTGTTCTCAGTTACTTGAACATGTCTTAATTGTACTGGACTGTATATTATCCCTCATTACTGTAAGCTGCCGTGGGTCCTTTTTGAAGGAGAAAGGTGGGGTAAAAATACTCTAAAATAAAAATAAAATAAATTAACCAGATATTTTTACCACATTGTGTGGATGCTATAGTTTCCCTTCACCAAGAGCAATTAGATCTTGAAGAACATGAAGCCCCACAAGAATCTATCCTCTTTTAAAGTGTCCATCTCTTTCAGAATATGAAATGCAGTTACAGACAAGGCTGAAATGGTTTTCTACACATGCATTTTTTTAATGGAAGAGGTCTCTCTGGCACTGTCAATCTGCCATTTTACATGAGAGTCCTTTGCATTACTCCCCTCCTCTCCTGTTCCTGTGCTGAATTAAATCAACTTCAACAGGAGCCTAGGGTTTGGAAGGCTTTTAAGAAATGTCTCTGCAGGGGGAGAAATGGTGTAGATTAGTGCTGAGGGTTGAAACAGAGGATTTCAGCATACTTATCCACTCTAAATCATAGTTATCTTGATCATACCATTTATATCCCCAGTGGCCAGTATACTACTGTGCAAGTTGGGGCTGTGCCTAGAAGGCTGATATGCTGCCTCTTAAGTACTTCCCTGCAGTTTTTTTATACAGTTTGTTGTTGTTGAACACCCATGAAGTTTCTTGATGGTTATTCCCTCTAAAGACTACTTGTAGATTTTGCACGTACAATGTTTCTAGTACTCTAATCAGAAGAAGGATATATCTGCAGGAGGAGTCCATATGTCATCTAGGATTAATCTTGCTGTGCGTTAATCAGTCTTCATGTACATGGGGTTCTACTATTTATTAAAACACTATTCCTAGTGTCCTACACTTTTTGTACACCAATATTCATATTTCAAACTTCTGATCAGTCCTCTTTTTCTTCTTTTCACCTAGATTTTGTGAAGCTACATGTGGTTCACTTGCACTGTGGACTGTTGCTGTGTTTATAACATAGGAATAGCACAAAATGTAAGTTTTAGGCCATTATCTCATCTGGGGAAAAACCTGGATATTGTGAAAGTCCAGCTTTTCTTCTTTCTTGGTCACATGACTGAAGATGTGGGATCTCCATTCCCATGTACAAGGATGAAAAAAAGCACCGACCACCCCAGGGCCAGCAGGTGGCACTAGGGGGGAAAAAACAGCACTGACAGCCCGAAGGCCAGGTGCTCAGGGCTGGGGGGAGAGGGGAATTTTTAAAGAAATATATTTTAAAAATGCACCAACCAGCCCCAGGATGAGCTGGTTGGCACTAGGAAAATAAAATAAAATAAAAAAACAGCGCTGATAGCCAAAAGGCCAGCTGCTCAGTGCTGGGGGGGGGATTATAAAAAAATTAAAAGCACCAACCAGCACTGTGGGGGGGGGCAGAAAACTGGATCATATGTGAGCTCCCACATACTTCTGACTCACATTATTTACAGGAGCAAAAAATTCCCAAATTCTCTGGTAGGTCTTGCGAAATTCGCTAAAGGGGGCATAATTGTTTTTTTTAAAGCCCGGTGGCCATGGGGACAAGATTTTTGGAAAAGCTTTTTCTTGAAATTTAATCAGCATTTTAAAGAATGTGTGATAGAGTTGGTCCACAGCACAATCCACACTGAATATGTGCCTGTCAGTTCATAACCTCATTTATGCTGCAAGCCTGTACCCACATAAAATCTATATCTAAAAAAAAGCTTCTGAACAAGCTTTTGAGGTGCTCAAATCCCTTCTTCTCCTGCCTTATCTGCTATCCAAATGACTACAATGCTCAAACCCCTGCACTGGGGTTGCAATATAAATTTGTCAACAGGTACTGCTTTTCATGTGGCCTCTATCCCACAACAACTAAAATCCACTTCTTACTTCAAGATAAGCTACCTCCAAAAATCATGCCCCACAAGCAGCCATCTTTAAAAGCAAATAAATGTGACCACACCCCCTTTAGTGAGTTTTCCAAATACCAGCCCCAGAGGTTGGAATAATTTGCCTCAGTGTGGATGTGGCTTTTTAAGCGAAGCAAACTCTAAAATCCACTCACGCATTGTCTGGCTCCAGCAGCAGCAGCAAAGGGACAAGGAGGCTGTGTGTGTGTGTGTGTGTGCATTCATGCGTGTGCATGCCTGTGAGCATGCAGATAGACAGACAGACAGAAAGGAGAGAGAGGGGAAAGCCTGGAACCAATCCCCAGCAGATACCGGGGTCCTACTGTAGTTCACAGTGTTGAGGCTTTTCAGCAGTGGTGAGAAACTGACAATTTTCCAGATGTTGTGGAAATGAACCCCCCCCCCAGCACTCTTATTACAGCCAACAGAAAGGAATGCTGGAAAATTACACATCAAAACTGGCATTGCATCACAAAAGGCCATATTCATACTCATATTTCATATAGTCATATTTCACAAACTGACTGTGGTCAGAAACCTACTGGTGTTCTTGTTAGGTTTCCACAACTTTTTGCAGCTACTTGATGAGTTGCCAAAGCACATTGTGGTTGAACAATTGGGTGTGTTACATGACTGAAGGAAACGTTTGTATCTCACTATTTAGCCAGAATTAGCTGTCGCAACCTGTGAAAACACTAATAGGATTTTGGCTGATATGTCTTTGCGGCACAGACTGAAATTCAGAATGTGCCCTATTCCATGTCAGGAGACTTGTTCAACTGACCTAGTCTTGTTTTCCATTATTGCAAACAATGATAAACTATCTATATGTCTTTTGCTGTCTGACCCTTTCAGAGATACTAGGGTTTAACCTGGAAGCTTCTGAACCTAAGACATGTTGAGCCATGGTCCCTAAACAGTTAATAGAAGTCTCAATCCCTAAAGTAATTATTTCATATACACAAAGAAACCAATATACTATATTAGTATTAATAATATTAAACATTAAATTGTGGGCTTTTAGATGCAAATACTTATTTTGTTTTCCCTTTCTGTCTCATCTGTCTTCTCCAACATGCAAACACCACTTCAGAAATGACATGATCTTTCTCATCTTCTTCTTGGAGTAGTATAACATATTTCTAAATTATAATAGCCAAAAGTGGAGAGGAAAATTATGATGAAAATGTACCTGTCCGTCCTGCATTTCAGAATGATAGGTCAGACTCAACGGATTATTACAAACCTAGTCATGTTCAAATGGCTTTGCTATTCTAAGATGTGGAGACATTACACTCTCTATTTAGTAATAAGCCCACTATTTTAAACCTATATGCTTCTAGTGGTATGTAGAAAAATGTAGTGCTCCCACCATTCCAATTTGCCAAGTAATGGATTTTGTAACATTAGAAGTCATTTTGAGTCCCCAAGAGCTTTATGGTGTATGCAGATGGGTTTCTTTGTCTGTACAACTGGGATGAAAAGGAAGGTAAGAGTGTGGTTTTGGGTAAGGGTTTGAATTGGTCCCTAACATTCTGAGGAAGGAAAGTACATGTGGTGTCTGTTTCAGGATAAATGTGTGGGGAAGATGCCAGCTGTCTTTAAAAAATATCACCAAATTTCAGTTGTTCCACCTGGCATTTCAAAAGATAATGCCTGTAGAGTCAGCTGGGTTCATCTAGCCTTAATATGGCCAATTCCACTATTATAAATGTTTATTTATGCAAGGTATTTCAAAGGTCTTTTACTTTGATTGTGCCTTTTATTTATATGTTATTATTTTTATTTTCTATCTTATTGAATTGGTATTTTAATTATAATGTTATTGTGTGTATTTGTTGCAAACTGCCCAGCATTACCCTTGGCCAGATGAGCAGTATAAAAGTAAAAGAAAAATACATACATACATACATACATACATACATACATACATACATACATA
>JAHTLZ010000021.1:9233728-9246047 GCA_023846285.1 Phrynocephalus versicolor
ATACATACATACATACATACATACATACATACATACATACATACATAAGATGTACTTATTCTTCATGGCAGCCCCATGTCCAGTTCCAAGATGCTGTTGTTCCCTTTACTCTGTAATATTTGCTGGATTTCTGGGGTTTTGGGAGGAATCAAGTGAAGTTAACTTTGTAATATATAATTAAGGACAGTTGTGATGAACTGTGCAGAGTGGAATGTCAGATCTGTGATTTCCATTGAGACCATGTGGAATCCTCTTCCCTATATAAAATAGATGTGATGCTGAGCTGCCTATCTGGGCTTCTAGCATTTTGGCCTTTTTTGCGGGGAGGGGAGAGTTTAATCTAAGCATAGTTGCTCTCTGCATTCACAGCAAAGACAGGATTCTTCACATCAGAGGACTCAAAATCTCTGAGAAAAAGGTATCTTCATGCGGTTTAACTCTCTGTTACATAACCGAATTGATCCTTAATGATTAAACTGGAGCTTGGTCTCACCCCATTTGTTTTCTCCTGTCTTTTGTCAAGAGAGTGGAAGGCTATGCATAAATAACATTCTCATCTGGATATGATATGCCTAAGGTCCCTTTTAATCAAAAATGTGCTATGCAAAATTGCAGCATGTCTTTTCGTTATGCTACTTGTTTAGTTCCTGGCAGTTTCCAGAACATCTGTTATGTGTTGCAAGGATACAGCCAAGCACCCTGTCATACAGAGTGATACCAGAGGGTTACCCTCCATTTTGCCATCTGTTAAAATGTTATGTTGCATTTAGAGATGACATTAATAAAGCAAGCACAAGCAAAGCTAAGGGCTTCCAAGTCAGCACATCCACTGCATGCATAAAGCGGCACAGGTCTTCAAACATCTCGATGGTGCATGCACAATGTGTGTGTGTGTTTTACAAATAATTATATGTTTTTATCAATATTCATGTTTTGCAAACCTACATACATCATCAGCATCTTAATGTACATGTCTGTTATGCAACAAATATGTGCAAGTAAAACAAAAGACAAAATGTGGACACCAAAATTCTAAAAGAAAATATCTCCCAGTAGTGATATCTTTTACATATGATTGACAGTGAGCACTGTACCCAGAGCAGAGTGGGGCCATGCCTTCCCAGGTACTGCTGAGCTGCAGCACCCAGCATTGTCTCTGATAATTAATTGGCTACTTTCAGTGGGGCTTGTGCAAAATGTAGTCCAACAAGTTCTGCAGAGCCACAGATGACCCATCCTGACAAAGAGCATAAAAAGGGCACAAAGATTCTGAAGAGTATAATGCCATTCTCATTGGGGAGTGGGGGAGTGGTATGAAATGCAAAACAGAAGATAAGAGAGCTTAAAATATTTTCTTGCAAATGTAAAAAGTAGAATAAAACTGAAGTTGAAAATATAGCAGGTTATTATTACCAGAAGGATTAATATTGAGAACTTTTACTAAGAAAAGTCAATGAAACTTGTGAAAATGAAATCTGGTCCATGTTACATGTTGCCTCTGAATTTGGCCTTTCCATTAGACATGGGCACGACTTAGCAGAATTCCCGTTTCCGTTTCCGTTACTCGTTTCCGTTACGCAACGGAAACGGTAACGGGAATTACTCTGCCAGAACTCGAAGTCGAACCGACTAAAGAATAATTGGGTCTGATTTGTCGTTGTCGTTCCTGGAATCGCGGCGATCCCGCAATGCCAAGTGGCACAGAAAAAAGTTAAAAAAAAAAAAAACCGATTCCCGGCCAAAAAGCAGGCGAAAATATGCCTGTCTGAGTGAGGGCCCAGGGCACCCACCAGGGGGGGGGTTTTCGGGGGGGGGGGTCCCGGCCTCCCCCCTCTCCTCCTGTCCCTCCTGTCCCTGGGCTGCGCTGGGGACGGGCATCCTCGTCGTCCTGCCAAAGTCGCCGCCGGCTGCCGGCCGCAATTCAAGCGGAAGCGGCACAGAAAAAAAGTTTTAAAACCCCCGATTCCCGGGCCAAAAAGCAGGCGAAAATATGCCTGCAGTGCAGAGTGCACCTACCAGAGGGGTGGTTTCTCGGGGGGATCCCCGGCCTCCCCCCCTCTCCTGTCCTGTCCTGGGCTGCTCTGGTGGTGGGACTCGCTGCAGGCTCGCAACAACAAGCCGGACTCGCCGCCGGCCGCCGCAATTCAAGCGGCACAGAAAAAAAGTTTTAACACCCCCCCCGATTCCCGGGCCAAAAAGCAGGCGAAAATATGCCTGCCTGAGTGCACCTACCAGAGGGGTGGTTTCTGGGGAGGTGTCCCGGCCTCCCCCCCTCTCCTGTCCTGGGCAGCCGGACTCGAGTCGCCATGCCATGCGGTGCGGGCGGGGGATCCAAAATGGGGCGGCGACCACAATATTTTTTTTGAAATCGTGGAGTGGTCCAAAAACACACAAGCACCGAAACATGCGAAAATTGCTATTTTAAAACTGCCAGAATTTTTACAGTAGCAGTGGGTTTTTCTTGAAACAAAATGTCCCCTCTCTGTCCTCTCTCCATTGATTTTATTTATTTCATTTTATTTTATTTACACCTGCGCAATGATGGGCTGGCCAAGTGGCCATGTGGGAGTGGACCATGCAAATTTTTGGAGCCATTCCACCAATTGCATGGCCACTTGGCCACTGAGACTTCTGGGATGTGCCAAAAAGCCCACTAAACCCTGCCCTAGCCCCCTAACCCTAACCCTAACCCTTGATTCCTTACCCATATGCCACAGTACACTGTCCTCTTAGTGGGTCAGAGAGGCACCCAGAGGTGCACCCCACTACCCCACCCTAACCTCACCAGTAACTAGCCTAACCCTAGCCCTTGCACTAACCCTGCCTATGCCTAAGCCAGATCTACTTGCATTGCACTACGCAAGTACGATTCCCTTCTTAGTGAGACACAGCGGGTGCAGAGAGCCTTGGTGCAGAGAAGGCATCACCCTATGGCTTCTGCCGGTCCACTGCTGCAAAGTCTCTCTAGTCTGCAACTGGTATGCATATCCATATGGCTATGCACGCCCTTTTGCAGCAGGTGAGGAGAGGAGACCCCATGTCATGAGGGGTCTCCTGGAGCCTGCTTTCCCTTCCTAGCGGGTGAGGAGAGGAGGCACCCCCCCCAAAAAAAGAGGCGCCTCCAGGAGCCCGCTTCCCTTCATAGCAGGCCAGAGGAGGCACCCACCCCACAGAGGTGCCTCCAGGAGCCCGCTACCCCCCCTAAACCAGTATAACGACAGACGAAAAAACAAAAAATGAAATGACAAATTTTTGCGAAGTTTCGTGAAAAACGGAAACGAGCCGACACGGGCCGCCTCCGACACACGACAACTCAAAAACATCATTTTCCCTAGTCGTGCCCATCTCTACTTTCCATAATTAGCTCTTTATCTTGTAGAGGAAGAACTGAACACAGCCACCTTCATATGCTTAACTTGCCAATCAGATGGTGATGGATAAGGATGGAATCACTACCAGCATGCTTCGTATGTTATGAGCTCCATCCGCATGGAAACAAATGAGAGGTGGAAATTTTGTGATACTCTATAAGATGTAAATTTCACAAAAGTGACCTGTGATAAGAAACAGTCTCCCTGCTCAGTTCCTTACATTTGTAATCCACTTTTCTGACAACACAGGGCCCGCTTTCCAGATGTTATCTTCAGAAGAGTCCTTTGAAACAGTTGGACTTAGGGAACCTGACTTGCTCAGAATGAACACCTTCACAAAAATTGGACAGGGCATCTCTGAACGAACTCTCCATTGGAGCACATTTCCTTTTGGCTGGAATTGAAGGCTGGAAAGGAGGTCTGCACACCTTAACATGAAGTGGCCAGAAGTTTTTTTCCCCCTCATAAAATTGGTCACAAAGCAAGGGCTCTGAGTCAACCAGACATTACAAAATCATGTGTATAATGTATGCTATGTCAGTAGGTTGGAGCACTATGACACTTTTGCCACTGTAAGATGTACCAGTGGGGTGAGGTTAGTGAGTTATGAGGATGGAGCATGACCTGGACTCCACTGTTTGGAAGGAAAGGCACAGAGGTCCATATTTTAGCCCAAGCCCAAATATTTTCTGTACTGTTCAGTATAAGAAGTTTGAAGAGGGCTGTTATCTCACTGGGAAAGTGCATGCAATCTATGTACAAATGCCCGGGTCCAACCTGTGGCATAATTAATAAAAAGAATTTCAAGTAGTTGAGAAAATGACTGAACCCCAAACATTTTACATGATCATAGAACAAAGTTTTCATTGTTTCTTATAACATCCAGTCATGATACTGGGCTATGTGTATGAATCTCACAGCTCAAACTTGGTGAGAAATTGATGCATGGCGGGGGGCTCCATCATTTATGTTTTTACTACAGTATATGTCTCTGTGTAAGCCCAACTGCCAAAAAAATCTCATGTGAAATCTCACACAAGTTCTTTGGGTGGTGGAAGTTGTGAAGCTTTTTTCCCCAGGCAAAAGCAACACCCTCTGCAAAATTATTACAACTGCTGCATAGAAAGGGGCATCTTCTGTGCAAGTTTCCTTGCAAAGGGCATTGAGCTGCACAGGACCTGGCAGTTACTTGCACAGAAAATGCAATTATGTGAAGCAAGATGAAATCATATTGACTCATTGGGTTACTTGATCCTGTTGGCTTGAAAAATGAAGCACATCTTCTGGCCATATACAGATGTGATTCTTAAAAATAGCAGCATCAACAACAAAAATTAAGAAAAACCATTGGTTCTGTTCCACTAAAGCTGCTCTAGTAGTATAGAACAGTCCCTGGCAGTCCCAGATTAACTGTAGCTATGAAAAACCTCGATATCATATCCACATTTTCAGCATAACGTCTTATGATGGTATGCTCATGCTGGCATTGCAAGGATTTTTCCCTACATCTTGAGAAGATTTGCCAGTGCAAATATTTAGCATCAGAGTTGCCAAGAACCAGTGATTAAATCTTCATGTATCTGCAGTAATTAATACTTCACATCTTGTTTCTAGCCTCTAATACTCCATCTCTATCCCTTGAGAAGTCTCTTCCTGCAAATTAGTTGGATAGCTTCCACCTGTCTTGAGACTTGGGTGCTTTAATCTTTCATTCCCTGTATTGATAATCGGTACTTTGTGAAGCAGAAGTATGTAATTATTGTTGCACCAAAGTGCAGCAATGGTCTTATGTTGGCAGAAGAAACCAACATTGTATAAGGAAATTCTAAAAACAGAAGCAGCCCAAAGAAAAAGATATTACTTTTAAACTGGGCTTCAGATCAGCACTAAATCTGGCAGTTTTGTAGCAGTCTATTCTTGGTCTGTGCCAAATTTAAGGAAATTTGGGCAAAGTGTTTTCAATTTGTTTTAAATGAAAACTATTCCTCCTATTAGGAATAGGCTACCTAAGGACTCCAGATTTAAAATTGATCACATAAATTGAAAAAAAAATCAATCTTGCTTATCTTGGAAGAGAATGGTTGGCCCCACCCATTTTTTTTAATTTAGAAAGGATGAAGGCAGAAGAGGTTGAAATGCTGATCACATTTTAAGTGTGATAAACAACCAATTTATATATATATATAAGACTGAGCATGCATGCTACAACCTAGCCAGCGGGTGCCTGAAATTCCCAGAATCTGACTTGTTTCTCCATCACTCACCCAAACAATTGTAAGGGGTATTTTTCCAGAAGTGTGAATGGTAGTGAGCAGAAGAAGGTATAGTGTAGACTATCTTGATTGATGTCAACATTCAGGCTTCCTTTGACTGTTTAAAACTTGAGGTCTTTTTTTCTGGGTGGCAACATGGGCAGCATATTGTGTAGCATTGTCGGGCCATTTCTAGCATTTTCAGTGATGGGTTTGTTGTTGTTCAGTTGTTCAGTCGTGTCCGACTCTTTGTGACCCCCTGGACCAGAGCTTGCCAGGCCTTCCTATCTTCCACTGCCTCCCGGAGTTTTGTCAAATCCATATTGGTTGCATCAATGACACCGTCCAACCATCTCATTCTCTGCTGTCCTCTTTTCCTTTTGCCTTCAATCTTTCCCAACATCAGGGACTTTTCCAAGGACTCCTCTCTCCTCATGAGGTGGCCAAGACTCTCAAGACTCTCCTCCAGCACCACAGCTCAAAAGCATTGATTCTGCGGCAATCAGCTAACAGAGACCTGTAATTTGGAAAATATCAGTAATGCTTCTGCACCATTGTATTAACAAACCAGCAAAATAAACATTAATCTACTGTATCATCTCTCTAAGGGTTGCAACTTGCCACAATATCATGAATTTAATTAATATTCATAGTAGTTCTAAATGAATCCTTGGGAAAAGAAAGAAGGAAATAATATTTAGGCCTAGTTTAAGGATAACTTATGTGAAAAGTTATGATAACTAAAAGCCAAAACACCCCTACTTGATTTTTAAATATTGTCCTGAAAGGAGGTTACATAAGAAGAAACAGTTGTAGTTTTTAATATGATTTGCCAGTAATCTCCAGCTGCAAAACAGCAACCCCGTTTAGCTCATGAAGCTTCTAAATAAAAAGTTACTAGGAAACAGTTCACCTTTCCATTTCTACAAGGCTCAATAATGAGTCATAATATATTGCAACAGTAAGCACGATTAATATAAGTATCTTGAAGCATCGTAGCATTTGCATTCTTAAACTGCTCACCACACCACCATCCCTTTGCAAGATGTGGGTGGGAGGCAATTGCTGTTACCCTACTTTCCTTTTTACGTTTAGCCTTGTTTTGTTAAAGCATATTCAATTTCATCAGCAACCTACTGGAAAGAGCTCATCTCTGTCTGAGATCAATTCCTGGTAAGATAGGACATAAGCAAATGGAACTAAATAACATTAAATAAAATTATGCAACCCATTCATAAAGGAGTTATCTTTTCAATATCACTGGAAGCACACTTACTGAGAATTAGGTGTACTAGATGTTAATTCTGAATAAATATGCTTACAGCTGAACTGCATCTCTGGGAATTAGAATCATGTCCAAACTGCAGTAGAATACTAAAACAGAGGCTTTGCATTCATGCGGCCATAGGTACAAAATCTGGCATCCCTAGTTGAGAAAGGGTCAGGCACTTTGATAAAAGGAGCAAAACCTTCATCTGAGGCCCTCAGAAGATGCCATTGGACACAGTTAACTAGGGGGTCTTTGGCCTTTCTGTATTGTCAGAAATATGTGTAATTGCAAAATGTTATCACAAAGGAAATCTCTTTGGCATTCCTACTAAAAATGGCTGCCCTCAAGGTCATGGTTAATCCATCTCTCTCTCTCTCTCTCTCTCTCTCTCTCTCTCTCACACACACACACACACACACACACACACACACACACAAATGATGCTACAAATAACTCACCTAGGAACCTGAACTCATGTCAGGTGTGGAACCACAATCCCAAACCACATGCCCACTCTTAAAAGTATAATTCCTTCCTTGCTCAAGATCAGGCTCAGTACTTTTGTTCCCCTTCAACACTTGCCGTCCACTAAAGCCACTCATCCTGACAGCCATATGTCCAGTCACTTTCTCCAAGTCGACAATTTTTCATATTACCCCCAAGAGACTACAGAGGAAAAATGAGAAAGTTGGCAGAATATATAAGGTAGCTGTATATTTATATGTGGGTTAGAGATCTATTGGAGAGACACAGCTGGGGGGGGGGGGAGAAGAGGGAAAAAAAATAAGAAAACAGTGAGAGTGAACAAATGGGCAAAAAAGAAAAGAACAGATATTTTTTTTACCTCTTCTCCATCTGCTAAGGTAAGTGCAAGAAGGGAGAAGAGTTCTATAAGTCTTTAAATGCATCCACTTTTTAAAGATCTGACACAATTATAATAGATCACCTCATTAAAAAGATGGAGAAGTAGACACCAATTAGACATATAGCTGGGGATACCCAATATTGGATTGGTCAGAGTGACTGCACCCAGGACCATTCTTGAAAAGTGTACTTAATCTATGAACCTAAGAATTATCACATAACAGGAAAAGCAAAAAGCAGGCTATCTAATAAAAGAATGCTTCTGGGGGAACAGAAAGAAAGAAGCTGGATAGGAAAAGTGATAAGGGCAAGGCTGTTAATGTAGTTAAGGCTCAAGGCTCTTCATGTTGTCAATGAATAAGTGGCACAGTGTTACCTTCATTAGATTAAATGGTGCTAGACTTTGATTCCTGGATAATATTGTATAATAGCTTCTCACCATTATGTAGCTTCTGTTCTAGTAGGGCTGCTAGGTTGCACTTGCTGAAGGTGTAGCCTGTACATCCTCAGAGAGGAAGACAAACATGTCATAACCACTGTACCTACTGTACAAGATCCTTTGATATCCATGTGTCTTGTCCTATGAAGACCATTTAACATCACTCCTGGCATCTCCTTTAAGCAACCTTACTAAACACTCTTGCAAGAGACCCCTATTAAAGCCACCTCATTCACAAACTCCTGCTCACAGCCAACTTCTAGTCACAGTCTTCCCAGAATTCATGAGGAATAAAACATAATTGTGAAAGTGGATTCAAGCATTGGAGGAATGAGAGGAAAAGGGGAAGTTTAAGTGGATTGTCCTTCCTCTTCCTCTTCCACCCTCTCCACAAGTCTTAAACTTTGCCTCAATGAGATGTGAGTATTTCTTCTAAACATACAGATGCAGACATCTTTCTACAATGTATTATGTGGGTGCTGATGTATGACAAACATTGAAATAAAATGACTATCCCCCTCATTTTCCTTGTTCTGAATATCTGAAGCTGCACAGACTGAAATTGCTAATGCTAATTTCCCTTTAAAAGCAGTTGTTTGGTAGATTAAGAGCAACAACAATTCACACAGCTGGCATAGCTTTAAAAGAAATGTTATTGCTTCTCCTACTTGGCTTGCCACTTTCATTGCTCACGCTGCCTGTAAATGAAACCCAGCATGTGTGCAGTGTGGCAGAAAACTGCCAATAGAATATGGCAGATCTGTTTAAAAACAGACTTTGTTACAAAACAGCAGAGTATTATTTATGGGCAAAATTCTAAAATTTCCACTGGCAATTAGTCATCTCTCGCTGTCCAAAAGCAACATTAACAGCAAAAAGCCAACCAAAGCGAAGCAAAATTTGATGACGAGTGAGGAAGGGGCGATTCAATGCCATGGTGGTCTTCTGATTGAATACTATGTGCTGCAGTGAAGTTATGCTGGAGGACTTCAGTGAGTTACACATGGGACACTGTGACACAGAAGGCTTATGTGTCATTCTTGCCTTTCCCCCAGCTGTTGTTACATGCTTGTAAAATCCAATTTAGTCTGACAAGGCAAAGCTAATACACAAACTAGGCCACAATAATACCTGTATGTGCAATTTTTTAGTAAGTATGTCATTGGTGGGAGCCCAAACTTAGCAGACTTCCAATCTGTTTGTAAATTAGAGAATTTGATTTGTGGCCTATGTTTCTACTCAATTAAAACAGAGTGTTATTATACACTAATACACACCTGTAGATTGTGAAAAAGCTAACCAAACATGAAATATATTTAAGATCTTACTGTGTTTCTCAGTGATCTACCAGCATTCTAATGCTTATTCTATTTCTGTAATGTATCACATATTAATGCTTAATTTCCTGAGTACATATATTTCTGTACATTTTGTATTGCATATTTGTGTGCACCTTTCAAGTTTACACATACTTAATCCTGTGCAGATTTTTAAGTATATGCATACATCAGACAAAATACATTGTGCCAAAATGTGATTCCAGATTTTTTTCATCATCTCTAATATGTAATCAAGTCAATTCTGTGTTATGGTAACTCTCGCCAGGCTTTCCTATGTAGAAAACACACAGAAGTGATTTACCATTCCCTTGTTCTGGGTGCATCCTGGAACTGTGCAGATACATTAAAATGAAGATGTCCATTATGTGCTCATGTGCATAGTACTCATGAAATATCTGTGCTATCATCTAAATATTGTTATTAATGAGCATGGATAAGGAAATGATCTATGGTGGTTCATTTTGAATTTCATTTTCCTCTGATCATGCCATCCTGTTGAATTGTGTGTATAACAATCTGATGGAGTAGAATGCAGCCCACAATTTCCCCATGTAGAAGTCCAATATAGAGCATGCCATAGTATGGGTAACTTATCAATAAATTATAATGAAGAAAACATGTGGATCATTAACAACCGCTTAAGAAATTCATGTTGGCCAAAATCTCTTGTGTACCATTATGCCATGCAAGCAAGATGACGCCATAATCCAAAAGGAATATTTAATTTTAGTTCATAGAAAGCTTTTTATTTCCCCTTCCAGTTTCCAAGGCTCCTTTTACCAAGGGGAATCTTGTGAAAGCCTTGAGACTGGGGGAAGGAGACTTTTGGCTATTAACGTTGCTGCTGGATCACCACCATCAAGTTCAGGACTAATGATGGGCATGAATTAAAAAAACCAAAGTGTAATATTCATTCAAAAATCATGAATTTGTCAATTTATATTTGTATGAATTGATGGCCCAAATGAATATGAATTGATGAATTTTTAGTGATTTTTGATTCATTAATCCATTGGGGTATAAAATGGCCACCAAGGCACCTGAAGGCATCAGGTTTGCAGGAAAGCTTCACCTGAATCTTCTCTACTGTCCCTCCATGAAAGTTTAGTGATGATTGCATTTCCCCAAGCCAGTTGCTAAAGAACACTTTCCTGTAGGGGCTCTTTGTGGGTGTATAGCTCAGACATCTAAAACAATTGTCACCAAACTTGGAGGGATTGTAGAGGAGAGTAATGGGAAGTTTCCCTGCAAATGTGATGCCTCTTGATGCCTGCAAGTACTTTCGGGGGGGGGGGTCTTTGGGGATGCATAACTCAGACATCTGGAACCAAAATATCACAGAATGTGCAGGACATGTAGAGGACGTCATAGCAAGCTTTCCTGGTATGTCTATGTGCTATGGGGGCTGTTTTATAGGGTTTTAAACTAAAAATGAATTTACAAATTGATTTGTCGATTCTTCAGAAAAAATGTAGATTTGTTTTTTTTGTGTGTGATTTGTTGATCTTGACAAATCACAAATCAAAATGAATCACCATTTTCTGAATCATGCTCAGCTTTAATCAGGGCTATGGTAGATATCTATTGGCATTGGCATTATTTGTAGCTATTAAAGCCATGCACGCACACTGTTTGGAGTCTTTCAAAGACTTCCTTAGGGCAAAAAGGACCCATAAAGAGCCTCAGAACCTTAAACGGGAAATAAAACACATACAATTTCTTGAAATTATATATTCCCATCTTCATACTTGCTCAGTAAGTTATGCCAAATGGGTTCTGGCCAATGTCTACATCTAGATAGGTTAGATAAATTTGTCAGACGCTTTTTTTAAAGTATCATTTAGGAAACAGAACCCTAACACTTTTAGATTTTTGTCTTCTTTCTAATGGAAAGAATACCTGTGGTTTGTGAAGATTCTCAGTCATCCAGGTGCGTTTATCTGGGAGTTGAGTCATGGCTACTGGACTTCTTCTTTTTTTTGAGAGATAGAAACGTTTCGCTGTTCATCCAGTTCAGTTATGGGCCAAATACCTTAAAAGTGTGAACTAAAATGCAAACGTGATCTGTTTTTATACATGCTGCAAAGGAGTGGATTTTATGTCCATGCAATTATTTGGTGTTACAATTTGGTATTATATCCCTCTGGGTGTTCTGATAAAAGAATTTGAGATGAGCTGCCAATTTTTCAGATCAACAAAACAAGTTACATAGATATGGTGGAACTGAAGATGGTTTGGATGACTCATTTCACCATGCACCTGGCTGTTCTCTATTCAATGAGCATATTGTATTTTTTTTGTCTTCCTGTTGCCAAAGACAGCTATGAAAATAGCTTTTATCTTTCAAATACTGCATCTGAGATATGTTTAAGAGATACATCCAGTATCTTAGGAAAGTAATGGTTTGAAACTGAGGACATAGATTGTAGTGATATTTTAGGTCCAAAATAACAGATTGTAACCTACAAAAGAAACCTAAGCTTCAAGATCTGAAAAGTAAGATCCATCCCTTTGGTGCCAGCTTTTATCTCTGCATCAAATCCAAGAATACTTTGGAACAGCTGGTAGCAGAAAATATAATTCAGACTTTTCTGAATTGTATGGGAAACTGGCAGTGCTAATATAATTGGGCAACCTGTCATGATTCTTTTGCTCCACAATTTTCCTCATCTTTTTCCCCTTCACATGTTAGTAGGTTACAAGACATCATCACACTGATTTGCCCATGCTCTCAGGTATTTATTTATTTATTTATTTATTTATTTATTTATTTATTTATTTAT
>JAHTLZ010000021.1:9246057-9283030 GCA_023846285.1 Phrynocephalus versicolor
TATTTATTTATTTATTTATTTATTTATTTATTTATTTATTTATTTATTTATTTATTTATTTATTTATAACCACCTTTCTTCATAAAAGACCATTCTTCTTCTTCTTCTTCTTCTTCTTCTTCTTCTTCTTCTTCTTCTTCTTCTTCTTCTTCTTCTTCTTCTTCTTCTTCTTCTTCTTCTTCTTCTTCTTCTTCTTCAACATCATAAAAATTCAGAGCTAGAAAGGACACAAGGGGAGCAGTGTTTTTAATTTCCCCTCTCTTTAACATCGAGACTTAATATAATTAGAGGCCAATGTTGGTGACAAGGGTACACTTAAAACACAATATTCCATTGGAATAACCTGCCCCTAATGGAACCTCTACAGTGACACAGGTTTCCACGTGTTTACTGCATGCTGTGTAATGGAGCCTACAGCAATATAGCTATTCCAATGGCAGATGTCCATTGCACACATGCAGAAATGAAATATAAGTAATGGGTTTAAAACTTAGGCCACGACTGTATTAACCATTTAATCTCCTACCCTGAGGTGGAAACTAAGGTATTGCATAAAACTTGGAAATAAGAGCAGGTGGTCCATCCAGGCCCCTTCCAGCTTGAACTGTGTGAGTACCTGATCGGGGGCTGTGCTGTATATCACCATCTGTGCCCCAGCTGGCTCAGTGGAGGTGACATCCTCACTTCTAACTCCATCCTAGCTCTCAGGAATCATGGCTGGTCATTTTTCAAGGCTGTCTCAGAATGTGATTATTAATTGTATATCTGACCCTCTCCACTTAGGTGACACAGTCATCCAATGGCACTGCCTCTTATCTTCCACATAAAATCAGGATGGGATAGGCAAAAATCACCAGGCACATTTTGTTTAATAACTTCATTCTGATCAAATTGATAAGCCAGCTCAAAATTACTACCCAGTCCCATGAAGTGACAAGAACTTCATTCTTCCTTACAAGGGAGTTGAACAGGTGGTCTGGAAGTAATGATCCAAATAGCATCCTGTCCCACCCCAGACATCAGCAAGGCTATGGTGCCCTTGTGTCACACAAATACCCTGTCTCCTCATTACTAGATAACATAATGTAATGTGTGCACTCCTTCCCAGCTACTTAGTAGCAGGCGTCTGGAGGTGGCATTTCCACCAAGAGAGCAACACAAATGCCATTTGATGACCTCCTAGAGCTGACCTCCCAGAGGAGAGATAATTGTACCTTTTAATCCTTTCCAGGCAAGGTTTTCAGCACCAACAATCAATTTTAACCTTATATTCTGTACCCCTGTAATATATGACATGCAATTGCTTCCTGATTTAGTTTTGCTTCAGAATACAGGGCAACATGAGATCACCCATCATGAACGTCAATCCTTCTTTGTTGCCTTATTATACAAGGCACTAAAATAAGGAGCAGCCAATTCCGCATGGGGTGAAAAGTTTAAAACTGAGCAACTGCCATTCAGGTCCTTAAAAGGACACATATAGATACAGAGGAAATAGATTAGTGAACAAAACACATTTTGTTTTAGCGGAACATATACAATTTTGACAAGTATGTGTAGGAGAAAGGTTATAAAATAAACAGGCTTTATCTATTTCTTATGAGCATGAGTTACATCAGCCAGAAGCTGAATTATAAAGATTAAAACACATATTGGGTATGACATTCAAATACAGGGGTGGGGTAGGAGGAAATCAAGTGCTAAATATATATATTTTAAGTCTTATTACCCTCTGAAGGTCACTAGACTCGGTTTCTGTATGGGCTGCCAAGGGAAGAAAAATACAGAAGTACTATTTCAGAGGAATGTTCAGACCCAGCAGTGGACCAAACATCTTCCAGCTTATCTTAACTACCATGGAAGAGCTTCTATCAAGGGTTCTAAAGGTCACAAGAAACATTCTGAATTCATCCAAACAACAAAGGAGATTTATAACTAGTTCTGGAATTGTTCAAACTCTCAGTTAGATTCATACCTTAGGAGAGAATACTAAGTACTAGAGATGGACACGAAAAGCCAAAATTAATTAATGCACAGATACAGAGATGCACAGCAGATTAAAAAATGCAAAATAAATAAATAAAAAGAAAGCAATTTAAAAAAAATCTCCCTAGATAAACAACCCAGAATGGGTGGTGATATTAACAAGGACATAACTCATAAAGTGCTGATCCAACATGATCTGAATTCAGTGCAACCCCGTATACAGTATATCATTGGTGCAGATCTGACCACTAGTCATTTGAATTATCTCCTTGGAAAACATGCAGCTATTCAGCAGTTAATGTTCACAGTGGAAGCAATATTAGTACTGACTTATTGAATATTAATGCTGAGTGTAAGGCAGCCATAGCCAAAAGGCACTCTTTATGAACCAGCTCTAAAAGCTGCCATTCCACACACACTTAGTTGGAAGTAAGCTGGGGCTTACTTTCAACCAACTTCTATAGAGTCATTTCTCTTTTGGGAAAAAGGTGTGAATTTAAATTTGTAATGGAAATATGTAAATTCGTAAGTGTAGAATATTCATTTGTACTTGATTTTATTCTTTAAAAAATAAGGGCTTCAATTTAAACAGCACTGACTGTTTACATCCGCTTCTCCCCCCCCCCCATGCTGGATAATTTCCCCTGTTTACTATACTTGCCTTAGGCATTGTCCCATCTACTCTAGAGTTTTAAAAAAAGTCTCAGTACAGGAAGAGACACAGATTAGTACACTATGGGGGAAAACAAAAATGTACATTTTATTCTCTATGACTCCTATGGTAGTTTTTGTTTGGTATGGTTTAATAAAAATCTTTTCACTAAGCCTCTGATCACAAAAGCAGGGGGTGTGGGTGGGGAGACAAAAGTAGTTAATCCTCTAGGATTATATTTCTTCCGTTTATCTTTGGATGAGCAGATATTTCAGCACATGAAACATGATATTGTCCTTTCTGAGCCATGCTGTCATTAACAAACTTAGACAGTAATGATGGGAGTGATAGGGTTAGGGTTAGGGCCATCGTTTTAAAGACACAATGTGATTTTATGTAGGAATCATGTCGTACAAACATAGTCATGTTTGCTTTTGTGCCCTACAACTTCACAGTATAGACAAAAATCTGACCAGTAGTTCTGTCAAGAGAAGGTCTGACAAGGTGTGAAATGTTGTTATGTAAGAGCATTAAACAATTTTAATTAAATGAGTGTTAAAACAATTGAAGGTAGTGTAAAAATTGCAATCCTGAACATGCACATTGTATTTCTAAAATGTAGTTTGAATTTGCTTTTACCCCCAATAAAGGCAATTGTAAAACAGTCACCCAGTTCCAGCAAGCCCTGGTAACAAGGTAATTGTAAAATAACATTGCAAAAGAATTTCAACCATTGTTGATAATCATGTTGTGTGAGAGAACTGAGAATGTGTTGAAATAATTGGTAAAGTTGCATTGTGTTAACATGACCACAACTGATATTTGCAAGGCCTGTAACATATGCTGTCTTTAGCTCCTATACTCTGATTTAACAGTACCTTAATATACTATATCCTTTATTTTGCACACCTTAATTCTTCTAGTTTTGCAACATTTTAGTAAAAATAAGAATGTTTATTGTCATTGTGGCCGTTTCTGAGTTACCAGCCACTGTAATTACAGGAGGTGCAAAAACAAGAGAATTTCTATCATAAATTTTTTCTTTGTTTTAGACACCTATAACTACAGGCCTTGCAAAAGAGAATATTTACAGTTTGGAGAGAAATTTTAAACATCTGAGAAAAAAATAATGCTACACTACACACACTGGATGCCAACAACACTGATACTGGCCACCATGCATCAACTGCAGGCATGTAGCACTGCACGAGGAGGCTTCATTTCTAGACGCTGGCAGCACAAACATAATGCATTTCCCTCCATAGATACACACTGGCACAATGCTTTCTTGGCTGAGTGAGAACGTTATTTAATAACTTTTCATATGCGCCCAGTTATATGCTTTGCAGTGAGCAAAAGTGTTAATTCGTATTTTCCCCATTACTGTTTGGTTGAGTGTTAGAGAGATTCTAAAGGGAGTTACAGAGGCTCAAAAGCACAAGTAGAGGTCTTTCCGTAAATGGAAATCCTTCCCAAATGAGGAAAATGAAAAGGAACACATCTGGCAAAAGAAATATGAGAGGATGATAAGAGAGACAAAGAAAGAATTTGAGAAATGTATAGCTAGCAATATAAAGGGAAATAATAAAAGCTTCTTTAAATATGTTAGAAGTAGAAGACCTGCCTGAGAGCCAATTGGACCTCTGGATGGTGAGGGAGGTAAAGTTGGACTTGGAAACTGCAGATAAATTAAATGACTTCTTTGTATCTCTCTTCCCGATGGAAGACCTCGCACAGATTCTGCTGCCCGAACAGCCCCTCTTGACTAAAGAATTAAATCAAGTACTGTACAAGTAAAAAGAGAGGACGTTTCAAGTTTAATTGATAAATTGAAAATCAACAAGTCACCAGGCCCAGATGGCATCCACCCAAGGATAATTAAGGAACTGAGAAATGAAATTGTCGATCTCTTAATGGAAATATGCAACTTGTCTCTTAAAAGGGCCACAATACTGGAGGACTAGTGGACAGCGGATGTCACACCCATTTTTTAAAAAGGAAGGAGGGGGGACCCAGGAAATTACAGGCCGGTTAGTCTTACATCTATCCCAGGAGTGATGTTGGAAAGTCTCATCCAAGAGAAAATCTTAAAACACATAGAAGAACAACCTTAACAACTTTAACAACCAAGCATTTTCAGAAGTGCTACCTGTTCCTCGTGCAGGACCCGCCAGGCAGGCAGAACTCAGAAGTCTCAATGCGTGGATGAGGCGATGGTGTCGAGAGGAGGGCTTCAGATTTGTCAGGAACTGGAGAACATTTTGGGACAAGCCAAACCTGTTCAGGAGGGATGGGTTGCACTTGAATAATGATGGGACCAGATTGCTGGCACTCAACCTCAAAAAGGCAGTAGAGCAGCTTTTAAACTGATAACTGGGGGAAAGCAGACAGGAGCTGAGTGGCATCCGGTTCGGAACACCTCATCCTCAGGGAACGAGGTTGGAGAGGGTAGAGAATCACATAGAGATGACATAGCAGGTATTAGCACTGGGAGAATAATGGACTGTGACAGTTTGTCTACTGAAAATAAAAGCTGTGAGGGGAAAAGAACAAGGCAGCAGCTGTTGTTGCGGGACCCACTGTACAGGTGCTTCTACGCCAATGCTCGAAGCCTCCGAGCAAAGATGGGAGAACTTGAACATTTGGCAGCTAGGGATAACATAGATATAATAGCCATAACAGAAACCTGGTGGAATGTGGAGAACCAGTGGGATACAGCAATCCCAGGCTATAAACTCTATAGAAGGGATAGAGAGGGGCGGGTTGGAGGAGGAGTGGCCATCTATGTCAAAGAAGGGGTAAAATCCAGCAGAATAGAGATGGACAGAGGGTCTGACTCCACCATAGAATCACTGTGGGTTAAACTACCAGGTCCTAGGAGTGATGTGATAGTCGGAGTATTCTATCATCCACCAGATCAAAAACTTGAGGGGGACCTAGAAATGAGAAGAGAAATCATGGAGGTGGCTAAGAGGGATAGGATAGAAATCATGGGGGACCTCAAATATCCCCACATTGACTGGGCCAATGCAAGCTCCGGGCAAGAAAGAGAAACCGGGTTTCTCAACTTGCTGAATGACTGTGCCTTCGAGCAACTTGTCATGGAGCCCACCCGAGAACAGGCAACTCTGGATCTAATACTGTGTGATACTCAGGACCTGGTCAGGGATGTGAATGTCACTGAGCCTCAGGGGAACAGTGACCATGCTACAATTTCCTTTGCCAAGCATGTCGGAGGAAGAGTGTCAACCAAATCAAACATAAAAACCCTTGATTTTCGAAGGGCAAACTTCCCTCAGATGAGGAAACTAGTTAGAGAGAAATTGAAGGGGAAGGTTAGAAGAATCCAATCCCTTCAGAGTGCATGGAGCCTGTTTAAACCACAATAATAGAGGCCCAGCAGAAGTGCATACCACAAAGAAAGAAGAGCTCATTTAAGTCCAAGAGGACGCCGGCATGGATAACGAGTGGAGTTAGAGAGGCTCTAAAGCGCAAGGAGAGGTCTTTCTGTAAATGGAAATCCTCCCCAAATGAGGAAAATAAAAAGGAACACAAACTCTGGCAAAAGAAATGTAAGAAGATGATAAGGGAGGCAAAGAAAGATTTTGAGGAACGCATGGCTAGCAATATAAAGGGTAATAATAAAAGCTTCTTTAAATATGTTAGAAGTAGAAAACCTGCCAGAGAACCAGTTGGCCCTCTGGATGGTGAGGGAGGAAAAGAGGAGGTTAAGGAGGACTTGGACATTGCAGAGAAATTGAATGACTTCTTTGCGTCTGTCTTCACGACAGAGAACCTTGAGCGGATTCCGCTGCCTGAGCCACCCCTCTTGACTAAAGAATTAAATCAAATACAGGTTAAAAGAGAGGAGGTTTTAGGACTAATCAATAAATTGAGGATCAACAAGTCACCGGGCCCAGATGGCATCCACCCAAGGGTTATTAGGGAACTGAGAAATGAAATTGCAGATCTCTTATTGGTTATATGCAACTTGTCTCTTAAAACGGCCACAGTGCCGGAGGACTGGAGGATGGCAGATGTCACACCAATCTTTAAAAAAGGAAGGAGGGGGAACCCAGGAAACTACAGGCCAGTTAGCCTTACATCTGTCCCAGGGAAGATGGTGGAAAGCCTCATCCAAGAGAAAATCTTAAAATACATAAAAGAATAAACCTTGCTGAGAGAAAATCAGCATGGCTTCTGTAAGGGTAAATCTTGTCTTACAAACCTTTTAGAATTTTTTGAAAAGGTCAACAGGCACGTGGATTTGGGTGGATATAGTCTATCTGGATTTTCAAAAGGCTTTTGACACAGTCCCTCACCAAAGGCTGCTGAGAAAATTGCACAGTCAGGGGATAAGAGGACAGGTCCTCTTATGGATTGAGAACTGGTTGAGATCCCGGAAACAAAGAGTAGGTGTCAATGGGAAATTTTCACAATGGAGAGAAGTGAAAAGTGGTGTGCCCCAGGGCTCTGTCCTGGGACCGGTGCTTTTCAATCTGTTCATAAATGACCTGGAGACAGGGATAAGCAGTGAGGTGGCCAAGTTTGCGGATGACACAAAACGTTTCTGTGTGGTGAAGACAAGAGAAGATTGTGAAGAGCTCCAGAAAGATCTCTCCAAACTCGGAGAATGGCCTGCAAAATGGCAAATGTGTTTCAATGTAGGAAAATGTAAAGTAATGCATATTGGGGGGGGGGGATTAAAACTTTATCAACTCATGGGTTCTGAGCTTATCTGTGACAGATCAGGAATGACAGACCCAGCATGTTGTTAGTCTGTGGAACTCCCTGCCACAATGATATGGTGATGGCATCTGGCCTGGATGCCTACAAAAGGGGATTGGACAGATTCCTGAAGAAAAAGTCCATTACAGGTTACAAACCATGATGGAGATGTGTAGTTGCAAAGATTAAAAAACCCAAGGTATATCAAAGGCCAGATGTAGGGGAGTGGTATCAGGAGACAGATATCTAGTCTCGTGCGCTCCCAGACACATCTGGTGGGGCCACTGTGAGATACAGGAAACTGGACTAGATGGGTCCTTGGCCTGATCCAGCATGGCTCTTCTTATGTTCATATATTCTTATGAGTGGCAGATACAGATTTGTCTTTCTCCATCTCTATAGACAAATTACCACCCACTTCCTATAATGGAATCCTATAGTGGATTCTGTGTCAGCCCTGGGCAGAAGCACCAGGTAATTTGGCAAACCTATGCTTGCAAATCTGGACTTTAAATTTAGGCCATGCACTACCTAAAACCATTCAACTGAAATATAATTATGAGTATTTGAACAATATCTGAAAGAAAATTGAGTCCTAAGTGCAGTTCAGTGCTTCTTGATTAAGATAAATTTGGTTTGTACAACATTTGTTTGCACTTGTTTCTGTAAAAGTTTATTTTTTTTTCGGGGGGGGGGGTAATAACCTGTCACCCAAGCTCATCATGGAGGATCAGGATTTCCCTTTTTCTTTTCCATTAGCTTTCGAGTGATCATCCTCGTTCTGCAAGGCAGCAGTGCTGGTTTTGGCCCGCCCTGATTATTTTATTTCCCCAGTACCAACCATATTTGGTGGGCCTTTCCCTATCTGCCACCCAGGGAAGTGCCACATCTGTGGAAGATTGTGCAGTGCTATGGAAGTTGTAGAAGCTTGTACCTGAACAATACATTCATCTTTTTCAGTATTTGAACTCTAGCTCCTGCATTAAAACAGAGATAATCTACCAATTTTTTAAAAAACGAAACCAGCAGAGGCAGAGATGCATTCTTGTCCCATATGTATTCCTCCTTGCTATGGATTTCATCATTAAAAGGACAATGGGCTACCAGACTGTTGGCATTCTATGGAAGGAAGGTTCCTGTCTCACAGACCTTGATTTTTCAGATGGCATGGCATTACTCTCAGGAACAAAGCCAGAATTACAAACCATGACAGCTCCATTCTAAAGGAGTCAGAAAAAGTGGGATTGCACAAAAATGTAGAAAAGACAAAGACCATAAATGTTCAGTGACAAAGATGAATTTTACAGTTGACCAGAAAACCATTGAGGAGATCAATGGGTTCACTTCTCTTGGAGCATCATATCCAATGTTGGAGACACTGAAAAAGATGTTAGATGCAGGATTTGCAATAAATCTGGTATGTTCCAACACTTATGCCAACTTTGGTTTTCACCATCAATCTCTGTTGCACGAAAGATTAGCTCATATACCAGCATTGTTATTCCAACTGCAATGTATCCCAGTTAAACATGAAAAAATATCAAAAAAGAATAGCACTGGCCATTACAGTGACCATGTTATAAATGAAGATGTGTTGTAGTGGTGTTGCATTTGAAATAGTGACTGAATGCTGTGTACTGGAACAAGGCAGTTGCTCTGCCCAGATCTCTTCTGCAATCAATCACCTTCAGGTGCTGAAAACAAGCATCTGGAGAAATAAAACCTATATCCCTTTGGATTCTTTTTCGTCTCCCGACCTGGCTGTGATGGCTATTCCACTTACCAGAATAATTATTCAACAAGGCACCTTCACTTGAATAATAAGTAAAAGCATTTATTTGGCTAATAAGGATTTCACAGAAATATTCTATTACTGGTAATTAAAGACATGATTTCCCTTCCTAACTTAAAGAAATCTAAAGCAAACTTCAGAGGCAAAAGCCTTGCTAATTCTACTTTAATGCAACCTTGCTAAGCATTAATCCATTAGTCCATATTGCAGAATCTATTAAAAAAAAATCTCTATTAGAGATGGGCACGACCAGGAAAATTTTTTTTTCGAGTTGTCGTTTTTCGGGATGGGTCCGTTTCGGCTCGTTTCCATTTTTTGCGAAATTTTTCATAAATTTGTCATTTCGTTTTTTGTTTTTTCGTCTGTCGTTAGTACTGGTTTGGGGGGTTAGTGGGCTCCTGGAGGCACCTCTGTGGGGTGGGTGCCTCCTCTGGCCCGCTATGAAGGGAAAGCGGGCTCCTGGAGGCACCTCTGGGGTGGGTGGGTGCCTCCTCTCCACACCTACTAGAAAGGAAGGGAAAGCAGGCTCCTGGAGGCACCTCATGGGTGCCTCCTCTCCTCGCCCGCTACAAAAGGGCATGCATAGCCATATGGATATGCATACCAAGTTGCAGACTTGCTTAGTGGACTGGCAGAGGCACCCCTCTTTGGGGTGCCTCCACTGCAGCAGTCAGTCAGAGAATGTGGGCTCTCTGTGTCTCACTAAGAAGGGAAGCGTACTTACGTGTAGTGCAATGCAAGTACACACTCACAGATCTGGCTTAGGGTTAGGGTTAGCACAAGGGCTAGGGTTAGGCTAGTTACTGGTGAGGTTAGGGTGAGTAGTGGGGTGCACCTCTGGGTGCCTCTCTGACCCACTAAGAAGGACAGTGTACTGTGGCATATGGGTAAGGGTTAGGGTTAGGGCTAGGGCTAGGGCTAGGGCAGGGTTAGTGGGCTTTTTGGCACATCCCAGAAGTCTCAGTGGCCAAGTGGCCATGCGATTGGTGGAATGGCTCCAAAAATTTGCATGGTCCACTCCCATGGCCAGCCCATCATTGCACAGGTGTAAAAATTATAAATAAAATAAAATAAAATCAATGGAGAGGAGGACATTTTGTTGAAAGAAAAACCCACTGCTGCTACTGTAAAAATTCTGGCAGTTTTAAAATAGTAGCAGGCAGCAGCAATTTTCGCATGTTTCTGGGTGCTTTGGTGTGTTTTTGGACCACAATTTCAAAATAAATTGTGGTTGCCCCATTTTGGATTCCACATGGCATGGCGAGTTGGCGAGACGACGAGGATGCCCCCCACCAGAGCAGCCCAGGACAGGAGGGGGGGAGGCCGGGGACCCCCCCCAGAAACCCCCCCTCTAGGTGCACTCTCAGAGGTAGGCATATTTTCACCTGCTTTTTTGGCCGGGAATCGGGTTTTTTTAAAAACTTTTAAAAACTTTTTTTCTGTGCCGATTGGCATCGCGCGATTGCCGCGATGCCAGGAACGACAACGACAAATCAGACCCAATTATTTGTTCATCGGTTCAAGTTCGAGTTCTGGTGGAGTAATTGTCATTTCCTTTTCCGTTACGTAACAGAAACGAGGAACGGAAACGGAAACGGGAATTTTGCTAAGTCGTGCCCATGTCTAATCTCTATGCATCTCTCTCCCTATGTCTCTGTTCACAGCATGAGAAAAAACATCGCATGTCGCCTTTTCATCCGATCAGGGTTCACTTGCTTCTTAGATAGAATGCGTCTTTGGGCTTTGTTTATATTCATTTGAGAGAGCACATCTTCAGCAGGCTAGGTATAGCAGATTTATACTGACAATGTTACATTCGGACTTAGAGAAAGGCTTCCCTAATTCTAAATTATATTGCACCTTGCTGGGCACATTCTTTGATTTTCTGTACACTGGATTTACAAGACTGCAATGCGCTGGACACCTCCTATAGAAAAAAGAAAACAAGGTCAACTTCAGAAGACCTGGTGAGCAACTTTCTGTGAAGATCTAAATGTGGTGAACATTACATGGGAAAATTCAGAAATGTTAGCTGCACACTGGACTCACTGGGAAGCACTTGTTGCTTAATGTGATGAGCAGCCCGAAAGAAACTAAGTCTAAATCTAAGTAAACTTAGTACAATATAATGTGATTATTAGTATAATGAACTATTGGCTCTTATTGTTTCTTCCCTGTATTGGAAGTATACACAAATACTTCAACACACAATATGTCTTGCATGAGTGCAGGACTCTTTGCAAGCCCGTCTTGCACAAATTGCACAAAATTGCACTCCATGTGATGGGGCTTAATTGCCTGGGCTCATATCCCTTTAAAAGCAGCGAGCTGCATCTTTGCTGTCCTCTTGGTTGGAGCTGACAAGCACTCCTGAGCTTCAATGGTTGCCAGGATCTGGTTTCACTTTCCTAACCTGGTCTGTTGGAGTGGTGATAGTCCCAAGGGCCAAAACTTTTCCTTAATAGCTAATTTAATTTACTTGATTAGTTAATTCATTTAGTAGTGTCAAGTTAATTGAGAAGTAGTGGGGAGGTTTCCTTTCCTTAACTGCGCGGTATCACGTGCCCATGCGTGACCTGCAGCGGTGGGTTGGGACATTCAAAAGAGGCTGATTTAGCTTGTGACAATATTGATTTAAGTTGCCTAGTAAGGTTTTTGAGTTGGCATTTTATCTTGCTGCTGACAGATTGATTCTTTGCAGTTTCATCCCTGAGCATTATCAAGCTGTTCCCTCCCCTCTTTGGTGCTCCGTTGCAGAGAATAATTTCGCTAGGAGTTCTTTTGCTTGCTTGTCACATTGGGGGTTTTCTTAGGCTTGGAGCATGCATCCATGGTTGGAGTTTTTGGGCTGAGTAACTCTGATTGCTGTTTATTCAGCTGGGAGCCTTTATTAATTACCTGTTAGTGAGGAATAACTCTGCATTCATAGTTGTTTAGAGGTGACAGTTCCTCCCTATTAGAGTTTCATTTAGGGTCCTGTTTAGGTGTTATTAGTCATTCTAAATTATTACTTCTCTTTTGGCACCCCATTGCCTAACATAATTTAACCCTTGCAGCTGGCAAGGGGAAGTTTCCTCAATTAAAATGATTTAAAGAGCATTCTTTTCTCCTGTCTTGGCCAACCTTTAATTGTTTTACATTTATTTATGTTGCATTACTGGCTGCCTGGCTTTGGGGGTATTATCAATTTAGTTGGTGGTTAAGCTGGTGGCCGGACACATATCAATAGAAGTGAGTAGTTTTTATATACATAACAAATATGAATAAATAAATAGAATAAATAAAATAAACAATAAATATAAATATAGGGTTAAGAAGCCTTGCCTGTACCTCTATAGTGCTGGTATCCCAGAGCTGAGACTAGGGCATGGTGTGAACGGTGCTTTGATACTAGCTGTAGCCAAAGGGATTGTTGCCCTCTGCTGGTGGCTACTCCACATGGCCACAGTCTTGCACAACACTGGCTCTTCGAGTTGAATACAGAGTTGAGCACCACCCTTAGAGTGGACACGATGAGCACTCATGTGTGGGGGAACTTTTTACTTGAGCATGTCTTAATTGTACTGGACTGTATATTATCCCTCATTACTGTAAGCCACCTTGGGCCCCTTTTTAAGGAGAAAGGCAAGGTAAAATACTCTAAAATTAAAAAAAAATTAAAAAAATTAAAAATAAAGTTCTTATTATGAATATATATAAGTCATTCAAATTGGATTGTTAAACAGTTCTTTGCTGAGAACTCTGAGTGACAACTGGTTAAGTGAATTCCTCTGAAATACCCTGCTAGTTTGGTATCTGTCTGGGTATCAGGGTGGGGGATTTTGAGATTCACCTAATGTTACAAAAGCAATAAGGTCAGGGAGTTTGGTTGCTAACCAGTTTGGAATATGGATATGTCATGGTTATTTGGGATTGTTAATTGAGTAGTTTCCTTTTAGCCACCATTATGCTACCCCAAAAAAGGACATGGTGGGAAAAGAGGCAAGCAACCTCTGAAACAAAAACTTCCCTTTATACTTTTATATCTCCTGTTATTTCTTCAGTCTTTGAAGGGGAGCAGTGGCCAGAATCTGGATTAATTATGGACAAATTGAGTAGTTTGGAAAGGGATAGTGCCCAAGCCACTGGAATGGCAGAATCCTTTGAACCCAGACAGTCACTTAGGCTGTTCAAAACACAGAGGAGGGCAGAGTATAAACATTTAATGGGGTGATTTTGCCTTGTGTTACTGTCTCAAAGGGAGAAAGACCTTGTTCATCTTCAGAGGCCGGCCCACCTCCATGATTAGATCTACAGTGAGGTGAGGCCACCCAATCAAGCCCACCAGCCATTCCATGCACTGTTCTGACCACTGTACTTGCTGAACAATAGACAATGCTGACTATCTCCAATGAGCTTCAAGTCTTGGGTAGACAATGCCGCAAGCAGGTGAGCAAAGGCACTCAACTCCTTGCAAGGGGTGGATTTGGCCTTGGGGTACTGGGAGCCACCAAGTGTCAACAGACTATTACTGAATGGGCAGTTACATATAATATATAATTAAATGTGTTTGCCACTGAGCAGTGCAGCAGTAACGTAGATAAAATGTCAGTATTGATATAAAGGGTTGCAGAGCTAGGTTAACAGATAGACAATGACAATGAATAGAGTAAAAACTCATATATTCATATATACAGCAAAATATACACAGCATAACAACCAAGCATTATATACAATATAGCAAACAGACAAACAGAGTGTGGGGTAAACTGTTCTCACCATAACAGTCCCCAGTTACAAATGGCAAGCTAGTGCTTTTTATACTAATCAGCACTCATAAGATCTGATGCAATCACTAATTAACAATCTGATGCAATCTGATCTAACCATTACAAATCATGATGTTACAATCAGTTCCACCTGCACTTCATCACTTAACATGCCTGTGATTACTTATCTCTAACACTTGTGGATTAACATTACGACACTGCAGAATCTAACTGCCTCCATTTTACAATTCTCTTTACACATTCTGTTAAATATACATAACATATGTTTTATCAACTTTTACATATCTTGACACCAAGTACCAGTCCCTAGGGCCTTACCCATTCCACTTACTATGCCCAGAGAGCATTCTGTGCTGACATAAATGGACATTATACTGCAAAGTGACATTACCCAGGTTCAAGCTGAGGATAAGGTGCCACTCCTGAGAGTTTATTACCCACTCCATTTGACAGGCACAGGACACAATCAGTGCTTATGCAAACTGATGCTACTGAGGTTCAAACCAGGGACCTGCCTGCCCCGGCGACTAAGTCACCAGAAGGTGTTATAGCACCCAATTCATCTGACCAAACTGTCACTCTAGTGGCTAGTATGGGGGCAGGTAGCCCAGCACCCACTCAGCCATCTCCGACACCTCCTAATATTCCAGATTTGAGAGTCACCTCAGGGGTTACTGTAGTACTGCTTCTGGGGCCCATACAGCCAGTGCATGGTCACAGAGTTAATTCAGTGAATTGGGGAATAAGCATGGTGGCAATCAGAAGAAGCCCCAGAATCAGCCCAACCAGCAAAGCCACCTAGTTCAATTACTAGATATCAACTTCAAGATTGGCTGTGCAGCTATCCTGAGTGTGAAGCCACTATGTATGTCAATATGGTTTATGGTTCAGTTTTGTACACCATTAGTGGCCTAATGCTGACCTATGTTTACCAAACATACAGTTGATTTAGGTAAGGGAAGTTGTTTCTTATTAATACAGAACAAGGTAATGGAAGGTTGGGTCTTGGGACCAGGGGTAAACTCCAAAAACTTTGTGCTGTCTATTTATTGTGGGACTGGGATTGCAATGTGTCTTGTGGAGGCTTTTACTAGTGCAGGACTCTTTGCAAGCCTGACCTGCACAAACAGCATGAAATTGCACCCCACATGACGGGACTTAATCCATGCAGTGTTCTGACCACTGTACCTGCTGAACTACAGACAATGCTGACTATCTCCAATGAGCCTCAAGTTTTGGACAGACAATGCTGCAAGCAGGTGAGCAAGGGCACTCAACTCCTTGCAAGGGGTGGATTTGGCCTTGGGGTACTGGGAGCCACCAGGTTGGAGCTGATGAGCACCCTGCCTGCCCGCCTAGAGGTAATGAGAATGAGTCTTGCTAATCGCTTTGGGACCAGTTGGGAATTTTTGACTATTTGCCTGATTGGATAGTGTGCTTTTATTCATCCTGTTCTCTTACCTGCATAAGTAAGGCTGTTCACGTTAATATGACCGCAACAGCCAGTAGTGCAATATTCCTGATAGTTGGTGAGTTCATGGTAATGGTTCCAACAACAAAATGAGGCATCCTGTTAAGTTCAGGTTAACAGTTCGAGTTAACATTAGGAGAGTTGCAATAAGATATCAGGTGGTTATAAATTTAATTTGGCTGCCCCATTGGGAATTAGTCCCTGACAACGAAAATTGGCTGTGTAAGTACTACATCTGGGGATAAAGTATGAACTCAGCATTAATTGCCATTTGCCATGAATTATGACTAATTGCGTTTTATCACAGGTTCACTTGCACTATGGGTGTCCCCCATTTTAGTTAATATTTTTAAAAGGCTTTAATAAAGTTGTGGCGTGATTTAGACTCCAACAACATTGTGCCATCTCTTTATTGTGGGGCTTGGATTGCAATACAGTTTCCTGGGTTTTTTTTTTAACTGATGCAAAGTATTTTGATAGAAGCACATTGGCAAGTCTACCTTTTTCAAGTGTTCAGCATAAATTAAAGAATATATGATAATGTTCTTTTAAGCTCTGTGTGGGCACATTGCACATGTTCTTGACAGTTGCACTATAGGTAGATCACCACCTTCAACACAAACCTTTCATTTTAAAGCTTTATTCATTTCAGCCCTATGAGTAAGCTCTCTATTCCCATCACACCATGATCCTGAAAGAGATTTAAATACATACAAAAATTCTGCATTGGTTATGCAAAATGTTTAAATAATGCAGGATAATTTGGGTTAGAAATTAACTCCTTCATCCATATTGCTCTCATGACTTTCAAAGCATTACTGCATCATGAATACAGCAATGAAGTGTATTTTGCTGGAATCTGGTTTCACTTGCCATGCTTTTGATGACTGATTGATTTATAACTTCCTCATAACTAGTTTGAGCTGCCTAGATGCCCTAAGCACATCCGATCTCAACAGATTTTGGAAGCTAAGAAGGGCCAAATAGCACAAAAGGCTATTTTCATTCTCTGCACCTCTGTGGAATCCCTTCAGTTTACTTTGACAGAAACTCCCCCTATACTCTTCACTGCTCAGAGGTAATAGGAATAACAGGAGAGATGACAAGTGATATTCAAAGATCAAGTCATTATTTACCTATGAAGGTCCAAAACCAACAAGTAATGGAAGGACCAGGTTAATTCATTAGGGAGGTGTTCAATCTTTTAATTACACCGGGGTCAGGAGGCTTGAGGGGGCTGATGGTTAGGGGGTATCCCTAGAGCTAGGTGGAGGAAGCACATTTAGGAGCCAGGAATTCACTCTTGATCCAAATGGACTTAAGACTAAGAACAGATTTCACAATATGGCACCCATAGGAAAGGGAAATTCAGCATTAAATAGTTTTATAAATTTCTAGCCCAAATTTCAATCCAAACTCTTTGGCTCACCACTTTATTCCAGGCTGAAGGGCCAAAGATGCAAACAGGCCATCACACGTTTCAATAAGGGTTGTGCACTTTTCTGGACATTGCATGGACTTATTCTATAGTTTCTGTGAATGAGTGCTTTGTTTCTCAAATGGAAGGAACCCAGATAAATTGTAGAAAATTGGAGATCATGGTGACAAATATAATATTCAAGTAGCTGTTATATGGAAGAAAGGAATTTTGTGGGTGATTGATATTCCTTTTCAAGTTGAGACATTTCAAGTCAGCAAGGCTGAATAGCATCCTTAATATCACTTATTTACATCTCTGATCCTTAAACTGTTGTATAATAGGCATGGGCATATTGTTGCAGAACTGGGCCAGTTCCGAAATGAAATACGGGAGCCCAGCTGTCATATGGAACTGGTCCAATCCTCTGGAACAAATTCAGCAAATCCCTTACCTTGCATTGGGCCATGTGTGGTTAAACTCCAAAGAGGAATAAGCCTCCAACATCATATTTCCTTCTCCTTGGCTGTGACCAATCAGACAGGGAAGCAGGATGATGCGTTTCCATGCACAGCTCCTGATTGGCCAGCACCAGGGAGAAGGAAAGATGGCGTCATAGGGTTCTTCCTTGTTGGATTTTAGCCATGTGCAAGCCCAACACAAGGTAAAGGATTGGCTGAATTCATTCCAGAGGTTTGGACCAGTTGTGAAGGACAGCTGGGCTCCCGCCGGCCCACTTCTGAAACAAAATGCCCATTCCTATTGTATGTAAATCCTGTACTGAATAGGCCAACATTATTTATTTATACGAGTTGAAAATTGCATGGACAAAACTTTCGGGTTGCATACTGCAGAGCGTCCCGTGATACAAGTCATGATAAAAAAAGATTTGTGTGTGATACAGAAAGTTCAATATTTGAAGTTATAGTTACATGCCTTATTTCGCTGTCATCTTCTTGTCACATCTTTTCTGTGAAGCAGAGTGACATATTTCCAAAACTGAATGAAAAATCAATAAGATATACAAATTCAGATTTTTTGCAGACTCCTAGTTAGAAATATAATGTAAAATCAGGAGCACTGGTGAGTTGTTGAGGAAACAAATGCATTCAGCATGTAGCCTAAAACATTTCAAATAGATCACAGATGGATGTGCCTGTGCTTTTCTTTAAAAAACAAACAAACAAACAAACAAAAACAGCAACCCTATAATCTTGGGCGTCTCTACCTGTATTACAATTTTACAAATGGGGAAAAAAGCAAAGTTCAATTTAATTTTAAATATCTCTGCAGGACTGATAACTTATTTATCTTTTTTAACTACAGTGTCTCATTGTGATACTACAGTATTAAGCTCCAGATCATTCAGGTATCAAGTAGTGTTGTAATTCACACCACTCATGAATATAAAAAGCAATGGGAGCCTTTGGGGTGTGGGGATGGGAACACAGCAATGTTTATGGATGCGACCATTTCTAAGGTAACACTGAGATAAGAAAGCTGCATATCCGCAGGTGTATTTTCACTAAAGCACTTATGGAATTAAGCAAATGGTTCTTGTTACTTGGTAATGTACTTGAAGGTGGGTATTTCTGATAATTTCTTTCTAAGCTAAACAATGTGGACATAATGGATAGACATTATCACTTCTCTATTTCGTATCCCTATGCAAATGTATGAAGCATGACCCTACTGACTCTATGATGTGCTAATGTGATATACAGTTTTTGTTTGGGGGAGGGGGGTATAAGAATATTTCCTTATTCTTTTAAAAATATTAACTGTGTAAATTGACCAGGATTGATGAACATGTTTTTTCTGCCAAAATAGCAGAAATAGAAATACTGCTTTCAGAACCATTTATTCAAAGCCAAGGAGGCTTTTCCATCAGTTTTTAAAACCAGAACTAATGTTCCGTGAATTTGAGTTTGTTCCATTTGAGGAAAGGAGCGGAAAAAAGACTAAATGTTTTTAGTCACAAGCAACCGCTACTAAATGTTTTCTCATGTGTAAGCAACAACAGCAACTTAAAATGCTGGGACAATAGGAATGGTAGTGAATAACATATAAGCAATACATAAAAAAAATTCCAGGGATAAAAGATGGTTGTTAAGCTTGACGCCTGCTTCTTGGGCGGAAAGCAATGGCAAACCTAGATAGCATCCTAAAGAGCAGAGACATCACTTTGCCAACTAAGGTCAGGATAGTCAAAGCTATGGTTTTTCCAGCAGTGATGTATGGAAGTGAGAGCTGGACTATAAAGAAGGCTGATTGCCATAGAATTGATGCTTTTGAGCTGTGGTGCTGGAGGAGAGTCTTGAGAGTCCCCTGGACTGCAAGGAGATCAAACCTATCCATCCTGAAATAAATCAACCCCAAATGTTCACTGGAAGGACAGATTTTGAAGCTGAGGCTCCAATACTTTGGCCACCTCATGAGGAAAGAGGAGTCCTTGGAAAAGTCCCTGATGTTGGGAAAGATCGAAGGCAAAAGGAAAAGAGGACGACAAAGAATGAGATGCATGGACGGTGTCATTGATGCAACCAATATGGATTTGACCAAACTCCAGGAGGCAGTGGAAGACAGGAAGTCCTGGCAAGCTCTGGTCCATGGGGTCACCAAGAGTCGGACACGACTGAATGAATGAACAAGCTTGGGGTTGTTGTCTTCCTTAGCCAGTCTTTCAGCCTAATTTCAAAATCTTCCTGAAAGGACCTTGAAGTGGTCTGTCAAATGGCAGCAAGTTGAGGAAAAGTAGAACAGACAGAAAAAAGAGAAAGTGTGTCTAAAATAAAGAAACTTGGATTGGTCCCCAGCTACTTTTGGTTTGTGACTGAGGGCAAAGGACCCTCCTCCCTTCCCAAGGAAAGTGGTCACACAACAGATTAACAGTTGCCTACTTCAAGGCAAACTATAAATGAAAAACCTGTACCAACACAGATATCATTGCAGCTGCTTAACTCTTCTACAAACACATTCTATAGAATAACAAAATTAATATTCTTCTAACCTTTCAGGAAGCAAAAGGTTGTGGTTAAAATAAATAATGAATAAATGCACATGGGATTCTAGTTTAATGATTTATTTCTTTGGACTGGATGGTTGCAATAGCATCTTATAGGTAGCAGTAGGGTGTTAACTACAACATATATTGAGGTTTCCTAAAGCAGCAGCGCAGCTTTATTCTAAGTGTGTGTGTGTGTTTTGGAGTGCTGAAAAGTAACCTTAATGTTTTCTTGTGCATATGGCAGCCAAAAACACGATGACCTTTCAGAGCATGGAAATACCTAGCTGAAATTGGTTAATAAATAATTCTTTCAGTAGAATGTTATTGCTAAAGTGCAACAGCTATTATTTTCCCATATCTGATTATTAATGCATGCTGTACATTTTTCTATAGAGTTGTCAAGGTGGACTTTAGGTTGCATTGATCACTCAACTTGGACTGCTACCGCACTTTAAACAGCAACCGCTTTTTGTTTTGAATCACCTTTTGCCCTCCCCCGGTCATGTGGTCACTGAAGCAATTCAGCATTCTGCACTTGGGCATTTTCTCAAGAACCGGTTTCCCTGTCCGCACGTTGCTAAACCGCTTTTTGTTCCGATTTTGTCCGACATTTCCCCATTATCTGCTTCTATCTCAGCATATACATTTTTTAAGATAATGTCATGCCGTTGTTCTTCCATTCAAAGTAATGTAGCTAATTTTCCAGTTCTCCCTTTAGGTTACTTACAATGTGGCCGGAGAAGTCGCCGGAAATGATTACACTGCAGCAGGATTTCTTTTTTGGCTTTTCCAATGGCAGGATAAGCATACAGAGGGGGAAACCCGGGAAAAACCGTTGCATGGTGTCCTCAATTTGAGCCAAATCACTTCAAAAAGCAGTCTAGAAATCAGTTTATTAAAACACCACCCCTGATGGCTGTCGCAAGAAAAACTGACACAGCGGCTGAAAGGGGGCATGGCCAAGGGGTCTCCCTGGAAAAGGTGACTGGAAATGTGGTAGGTGAATTTTAAGGCAATTTGCCTTTAAGCAAAAGCTATTCAAAACCTAAGTCCAGTAGAGGTCTTGGACTTATTTTTTGCTTTGCTTTGACTCATGACTCAGAACCCACCCATCTCTCTTTTTTTCCTAGGCAAAAAGGTTTGTTTTTAATAGGGTCTTAATAAGTTTAATTGGACTCAGTTCCAAAGACTTAAACTTGGACTTGGGACTTGAACCCAAATACTTGCCAGTAGAGATGGGCACGAAACGCCAACATGGCTGCAGAGATTGGAGATTGAGAGGTGAGAACGCTTGCAGAGGCGAGAACGGGGCTCTCTCAATCCTCCCCTGCTGCACTGTCATCACCAGCAGGGAAGAATGAACCAAACAGAACCAAACTCATTTGTTCTGGTTCTGTTGGATTCGTTCTTAAATTATACAATTCTCCGTTAGTTGTTCCATTACGTAACGGAATGAATAATGGAGAATGGTAACGAAAAATGGTCGTTTCATGCCCATCTCTACTTGCCAGCATAGGTGACAACTGTCATGGCTCTCCCAGAACGGAAATAATGAGGCAAGACACATTTTTGGAATTAAAATTGGGCCACAATTTATTGATATGAAATTCACTCAGTTCAACTGTTAAACATCTCTTAAACTGGGGGCCTGGATGTAGAGAAAATGGATCAGTTAATGATTCCTAATATTATTAGAAGGGTGCTGCCCACCTGTTCAGCCCCCTCCCAAAACCTGTGGTCTGGGCAGCCCTCGTTCCTAATCTGCAAACCTATTTATACTTAACACCTAATGTTCCTAATTTCCTATTTCATATTGAGGGCTACCACCTCACTAGAGAATATTATTTAATACATCTTATCTGCACTACCTGACAATTGTGACTGGTTATAAACTTCCCCTTAGCCTTAAAGAGAATGGGATGGGCGAAAACACACTGCCAAATTTGAGAAGCTGCCAAAAATTCCCATCCGACCCTTGTGCAACCAGCTATTCTCATTCTCTCAAATGGGAGGGAGGGAGGGAGGGGAGATGGCTAAATAAAAAAGGAGGCCTCTCACCATGTGGTGAGGACATAAGAAAATTTTGGCCCCTGCTGGGTAGCCCCTAGGCTGCACAAACATGATGGTAACCAGGCAGAGGGCAAAGTGACCTTGCCTAGTACTATGGCTGTTTGGAGCTTCCACTCCATCTCCAGCTAGATGGAGAGGAGGCTGTATTTAAAGGCACATGGGAAGAAAATGCCATGAAAAGCTTTTCTTCTGAGTGCCCCCCCCCAATAAAATCCCAGTATGTTGTGAAATAAACTGAATTGGCTACTTGAGGGACCAGGCACAGTTTATCAGGCATTTTCCAACTGGAACAGTAATGTGATGGTAATGATGGTCGTGAATGAGTTATTTTCACAGATGGAGGTAGTAGTAACTTTAACAGCCCATTGCTGGCCCAAAGTATTGAGCAATGAAGCAAGTAACTTTTTAAAAATAGTTTTAAAATAATGTCCTTAAATAATGTCCCTCCACTCTTTAAAGCAAGGTCATATTACCCCATATTTATAAGACAGATAAGTCCACTACATACACTGCTGGTTGCTAGGTTTTTGGTTTTTTAACATTACATTGGGTAAATGTGCCATCATACCATTATCTTTTTTTTAAAAAATGCAGGGGCTCAAAATAGAAACTATATTCTTCAACACACTAGATGTGTCAACCACTGATATACAAGTTCATCAGTCTTCATAATCAGAGTTGTACCTCTGTCAGCTCACTTATTCTGAACTTTTATTATCCAGATATTTCCATCAGCTTTTAAATCCCTCAAGTACACTTCTCTTGAAGATAATGGATTCCGTTTTCCTATCATCATCTTCTCCCTCCTCCCCCCCCCTCATTTTTTTAAAGGTTTTGACAATGAGATCTACACTGTGAGAAGCATTCTGGACTTGGGGCTCAGTACCCTGGTAATCACCAACTTTTGATGTTTTATGATGTCAGGGATTGTTATTTAAAAGGAATATTTAAAAAAAAAAAAAAGAATGATTCTGTTGTCTAGGGCTATCATACCAATTCCAGAGAAATTTTCAAATCCTAGAGATCAATGTGGAGATTTCGAATCCTCCCTTCTTTACATTGCAATGAATTCTATGACCTTTATCTTTGTGACTTCAGATCCCATTGTCAGAGCCACAGAAATATTTGGGAGCAGCCCCTTACACAGAGTGATCTGAAGGATCCCAACTTCTAACACCCCTTCCAACATTAGGGGTGCAAGAGGCATTTCGGTTGCTGATATATGGGTTTTTCTTCCCATTCATTGCAATGAGATAAAAAAGAACATAAGAACATAAGAAGAGCCATGCTGGATCAGGCCAAAGGCCCATCTAGTCCAGCTTCCTGTATCTCACAGCGGCCCCACCAGATGCGTTTGGGAGCACATGAGACTAGATATCTGTCTCCTGATACCACTCCCCTGCATCTGGCCCTTGAAGTACCCTGGTTTCTCCATCATGGTTTGTAACCTGTGATGGACTTTTCCTCCAGGAATCTGTCCAATCCCCTTTTGAAGGCATCCAGGCCAGACGCCATCACCACATCCTGTGGCAGGGAGTTCCATAGACTTACAACGCGCTGGGTGAAAAAATATTTTCTTTTGTCAGTTCTTACTCTCCCAGCCCTCAATTTGAGTGGATGTCCCCTAGTTCTGGTATTTTGGGAGAGAGAGAAGAGCTTCCCTCTATCCACTTTACTCATACCATTCATTATTTTGTATGTCTCAATCATATCCCCCCTCAAGTGCCTTTTTTCCAGACTAAAGAGGCCCAAATGTTTTAGCCTTTCTTCATAAGGGAGGTGCCCCAGCCCAGTAATCATTTTAGTCGCTCTCTTCTGCACCTTTTCCAGTTCCACTATGTCTTTCTTGAGATGTGGTGACCAGAATTGTACACAATACTCCAGGTGGGGCCTTACTATTGTTTTGTATAATGGCATTATAATGTTGGCTGTTTTATTTTCAATCCCCTTTTTGATAATCCCTAGCATGGAATTGGCCTTCTTCACCACTGCCACACATTGGGGAGACACCTTCATGGAGCTGTCCACCAACACACCAAGATCTCTTTCCTGATCCGTCACGGATAACTCAGAGCCCATGAGTTGATAGATGAAGTTTGGATTTTTTGCCCCAATATGCATTACTTTATATTTGGTTACATTAAAACGCATTTGCCATTTCACAGCCCATTCCCCCAGTTTGGAGAGATCCTTCTGGAGCTCTTCACAATCTTCTCTGGTTTTCACCACACAGAAAAGATTTGTGTCATCTGCAAACTTGGCCACCTCACTGTTTATCCCTGTCTCCAGGTCATTTATGAACAGATTGAAAAGCACCGGTCCCAGGACAGAGCCCTGGGGCACACCGCTTTTCACTTCTCTCCATTGTGAAAGTTTCCTGTTGACACCTACTCTTTGTTTCCGGGATCTCAACCATTTCTCAATCCATAAGAGGACCTGTCCTCTTATCCCCTGACTGTGCAATTTTCTCAGCAGCCTTTGGTGAGGGACTGTGTCAAAAGCCTTTTGAAAATCCAGATAGACTATATCCACCGGTTCACCCAAATCCACGTGCCTGTTGACCTTTTCAAAAAATTCTAAAAGGTTTGTCAGACAAGATTTACCCTTACAGAAGCCATGCTGATTTTCTCTCAGCAAGGTTTGTTCTTTTATGTGTTTTAAGATTTTCTCTTGGATGAGGCTTTCCACCATCTTCCCTGGGACAGATGAAAGGCTAACTGGCCTGTAGTTTCCCGGGTCCCCCCTCCTTCCTTTTTAAAAAATTGGCGTGACATCTGCCATCCTTCAGTCCTCCGGCACTGTGGCCGTTTTAAGAGACAAGTTGCATATAACCGTTAAGAGATCTGCAATTTCATTTCTCAGTTCCCTAATAACCCTTGGGTGGATGCCATCTGGGCCCGGTGACTTGTTAATCCTCAATTTATCGATTAGTCCTAAAACCTCCTCTCTTTTAACCTGTATTTGATTTAATTCTTTAGTCAAGAGGGGCAGCTCAGGCAGCGAAATCCGCTCAAGGTCCTCTGTCGTGAAGACAGACGCAAAGAACTCATTCAATTTCTCTGCAATGTCCAAGTCCTCCTTAACCTCCCCTTTTCCTCCCTCACCATCCAGAGGGCCAACTGGTTCTCTGGCAGGTTTTCTACTTCTAACATATTTAAAGAAGCTTTTATTATTACCCTATATATTGCTAGCCATGCGTTCCTCAAAATCTTTCTTTGCCTCTCTTATCATCTTCTTACATTTCTTTTGCCAGAGTTTGTGTTCCTTTTTATTTTCCTCATTTGGGGAGGATTTCCATTTACAGAAAGACCTCTCCTTGCGCTTTAGAGCCTCTCTAACTCCACTCGTTAACCATGCCGGTGTCCTCTTGGACTTAAATGAGCTCTTCTTTCTTTGTGGTATGCACTTGTGCTGGGCCTCTATTATTGTTGTTTTAAACAGGCTCCATGCACTCTGAAGAGATATTAAAAAAGATATTTAAGCGATATTAAAAAAGGTATTAATTAAAAATGTTTTAAAGATCCTTATTCCGTCAGTGCCTCTGCTCTGCTGCTATAACAAAATTTAAGTCATTTCAGAGGCTTCAGTGTCAGAGCTGTTTGAAAAAGTCCTAATGTTTTCTTTGTGCCTCAGTGTTAGTGTTCACTTTCTTCAGGTACTCTAAAAATGTGAATGAGGGATCTTTAACATGCATTTGTTTGTGTGTGTTTGTACATGTAGCAAAGCCAGATACTACAATAGGTGGGTGGCAGAAATTTGACTTAAATTTGTTCAAACTGGGCAGGTTGTGTCCCTTACACCTACACTGATCAGAAAAGGTCACAGAGCTTTGTATGTTCAGTAGAATGTTCAGTAGATGTACAGACCATTTCCCAAAGAGAATAGCATGCTGAGACACATGGAATTTTTGAAGATAAAAGTTACTTGTACCCGTCAATTCTTATCTTGTGAAATATAGAATTATCAAGAGTGGCTCCCTAGTCCATCCTTAAATATTTGAAAGGATATCACATTGAAGTTGGGACTGGTTTATTCTCCATGGCTTCAGAGACTCGAACGTGGGCCAGTGGTCTCAAACTACAGGAAAAGAGATTCAGTTTAAACATTTGGAAGAACTTCATGACATTTAGAGCTGTTTGGAAGTGGAATATGCTGCCACGGAAGGTGGTGGAGTCTCCTTCTTTGGTGGTTTTTAAGCAAAGGCTGGATGGCCATCTGTCGGGAGTCCTGTGATGGGGGTTCCTGCATGGCAGGGGGTTGGACTAGATGGACTACTTTATAGATTTCAGCACCTTAGGTCATTGTTCACCTTAATACTATGGATACTGTGGTCTACCTAACAAGCCTATTCAGGCCATTGTTCATCTTATGAGCCTATTTCAGACCAGGGTGACAAGAGGTCAAAGTGGACTATATATGGAGGATTTGAATTAGCTTTATTCAGACTGATGAAGCTGTTTGGATGAGCAGTGAAATGTTTCTATCTCTCAAGAAACTGCAATCTATTTGCTATGACTCATCTTCCAGATAAACTCACCTGGATGACTGAGAATCTTCACAGACATATCCCTCATTTACACTTATTGGACTCAATGGTCAGCTTCCCATCAAGTATCTATGAAATGGAATCTCCTACCAACATAGTAACATAAATGTGTAAACATTGCCACTAAGTGAGCATTGAAAACCCACTTTACCTTTGCCCAGTGGCAACACTTGCCCAAGTAGTATAATTACTATATGTAATTAGTTTCCATTCAGCACATACTGAGGTCAGCCGGGGCAAGCAGAACTACCAGTAAATATACAGAAAATGTGTTTCTTATATGCTACACTTTAATCACACAAGTAGGGATGGGAAAGGTTGTTTTGTTGTGTTGTTACATAACAAAATGAAACAAAATGGGGAAGCAGCATTTCATTACAGATGAAACAAAATGGTGGTGTGTTTTTTTCCCATTGAAACGAACCATTTCATTTCATCTGTAAACTGGTCCCTTACTCCCTGGTGTCCCCCCACCACTGCTGAGACCACCCAGGCAGGCTGGAGAGGGTGAGAGTGGGCCCTGCAGGCTAGCCTAGGCTTCTATCTCCTCCTCCTCCTCCTCCTCCTCCTCCTCCATTGCTGCTGCTGCCGCGAGCACCACAGTGGGGCCATGCCAGGCCGAGCAGACCAGACTGGACCTCCTCCTCCTCCTCCTCCTCTGCTGCCACCACTGCATGCCCCAACTGCCCTAAGAGGCTGAACGGCCCAGCAGTAGCCCGCCCCACCACCACTGAAGACCCTAGCTGGCTGGGGAGGCTGAGTAGCCCAGCGGTAGACTGCCCCCCCCACTACTGTTTTAACTGCTGCCTTACAAATTTTAGATGCAGTCTGCCCTATTTACAAATCAGTTATCCATTGTTGGTGATCAGCGGAGTGGAAGTAGGGTGCCTGCAGCTGTTCAAGTGTCCAAGGCAGTGGACCTACTGAATCAAGCACACTGCTGCACTGCCTGGTAAAATTGAATGGCCAGGGATGTCCCCAGCCATTTGATCTTCCCAGGAGGTGGACCAGGCGATGCAGTAGCACACCTTAGAGAAGAGGTGCAGAGTTCCCCCTTGACAGCCACAGCAGAAACAGCCACTGCCACTGTGGGCAGCAAAATCCGTCCACTCTCCCTTGATTCCCCTACCTTCTTGCTTGCCTGCCTGCCTTGCTAGCTAGCAGACTTACCTCTTGCCTCTTTCATCTCCCTTCCCCTCCCACCAGTGCCTGTTGCGCTAACTGGGATCCCTGGCAACCTGCTCCTCTCAGGCCACCAAATCTGCTCAGTCTTGTCCCTTCAGCCCCCAGTGCTTGCCTGGCTCTCACTCACTCACTCTTAGCTACCTGCTCTCTCCTGTCTGGGCACAAACACTACCCACACTCTCATCTTTCAGTTGCTGCAGGTGGGAGAGAGCAGGTAGCCAACAGTGAGCAAGTGAGAGCCAGGCAGGCACTGGGGGCTGAAGGGGCAAGACCAAATGGAGTCAGTGGCCTGAGACAGGCAGAGTGCTGGGGATCCTGGTTATCGCAAGAGGTGCCACTGGGAGGGATGGAAGAGGAAAGAGAGGTGAGAGGTAGGGCTGCTACCTAGGAAGACAGGCAGGCAGGCAAACAAGCAGGAGAATCAAGGTGGAGCAGGTGAGTTTTGCTGCCTGCCAGTGCAGCTGCTGTTTTTGCTGCTGCTGTGGCTGCCAAGGGGGAACTCCATGCCTCTGTACCAATGCATGCTACTGTATCACCCCTGGCCATTCAAGCTTACCAGGCTGTGCCACATTGTGCCTTTGAGCCACCCTGTCTGCTGTGCTTCCCAGTGGGAGTGATGGGGTGTCTGGGATGAAAACGTTTACACCTGGAACTCTACCACCACTTTTACCACTGTCACCCTCAGATAAGAGTTTTTGATCTTATCCACGGATTTCAGTATCTGTGGGGTGGCGCAGAACCAATCCCCCATGGATATGGGGTTATATATAAGTACATAACACATATGAAGAAAGCCGCGTACAATCATACTTCACTTATCCTAAAGCACGCAGATCTTGTTAATTTTACTTTTTAATTATAATACTACAGTATAATACCAAAAAAAGAAATAAAACAACACAATATCATAAAGGAAAGGAAATATTAATCAAAACACACACCAATATAACATGCAGATTTTTTAATGTGTTCCTTTATGTAATGTTTTTGAGTTTGTAAAGGTTGCACCTCACTGAAAGATATAGCAATTAGTACTTAGATAGGTAACTCTGGCTTAATGTAAGTAAAAAGCTCCCTTGCCTATCATTGAAGTACATGATAGAGTTTAATAAAATGTATTTGTTACTTGTTTCTACACGTTCCTGTTTTAATTTGTCCCACAGGGATCTGGGTATCAATTTGACAAAGTCTCCTTCCCTTCATATTGTTTTCATCTGAAATGGAAAAATTAACAAAATTGTCACCAGACTTTTTTTTTCCAACTATCTGGAGCATATGGTGCCACCAAAAGAAATACTTAACATTTAATTAATGCTCTGTGCATAGCCCAAAAAGCGTTCTCAGCAAGAAACAGCACTATTTTTAGGTCTGCTGTGGTGAGAATGTAAATCCCTGCTCCTGTCTCCTATAAGTGAGGTTCCAACTCTCTCAGTCCCCACCCTTGTCGTAGTGAGAACAGGTGTAGCACTTGATGCTAGTAAGGGAGCTCTGTCCTCCCACAATGGTTAGAGATGCTGACCTTGCTTAGATCACAAGCCATCTACTGTGGAGAGGTATGGTTTGATGAGAAACAGGGATAGGGACACTTAAAAAAACGAATCAGCGATATCAACAAATATTGCTGATTCATTAAATATTCATCCCTTAATAGTCATCAGATCCAGACAAATACTTCCCTTTTATATTTGTCCCTTCCTCATTTTGTTGTGTTTTACTTTGTTTTAGGTCCCAGTTGGTGGGACAGAGCATGCAGAAATGTCTCTGGGCTGCCCAGGGCTGACAAAGGAAAACTGAAGTGGTGGTGGTTTGTTTGTTTGTTTTATTTTTACTTTGCCAGCCCCAGGTCATGCAGCAGCATACATGGTAGGGACAGGGCGAATGGAAATGGAGTGGGGATGGAAGGGAAGCCAGATGAACTTAGTGGGATTTTTTAAGCCCCCATGAAGTGGCAGCCTGATTTATGGCTCATTGGTTGGCAGGAGTATAATTCATGGTTCATGGTTCACAACTGTCGATGACCCACAAATTGAGATGAACCACTATTTTAGTTGTTTGCCCCCATCTCTATTGAGAAACTCTACTTGTGTTTGCAGGGACACAAATAGAATTCTATTACCACGAGACGCCATCTAGTCCAATCATGCAGAATTCTCGCTGCATTTATATGAATGTGAGCAGAGACCCTTTTCAGAATTCCTTGGGGAGGCCAGAGACAGAGGGTATGTGCATAAACAACAGGTTTTAACATTTTGGTTTTATTGATATGGGTTCTGATTCTAAATTGGTGGAAGACCCATTCAAGTTCACTCAAACTCCAAAAACTGCTTCCTTCTTAAGAAGTTATCAAAATCCACATATGTGCATGTTCACTACAGAAGAGAAAAAAAAAGTGTTAATATACTGACACACCATACTATATCTCTACCACATGAGACGGTATATTGATTTCAACATACCTAGCTATTTGAAAGAAATGGGATACTAACTTACAGCCATTTCAGGCATTCTTCAAGGTGGCATTACTATGAAAGAGCCAGAAAAATACCTTTGATAATTTCATTTTTGTGGCTATGCTGGGGAAGTATATTGGAAACTAACCCTTTTATCGGCACCTTGGAATCCCAACAATTTCAGATTAAATGGCTTTAGGGAAAAGGCCTCTCTTAAGTGACCTTTCCTTTAAAGTTTCCACTACAGCCCAAAAACTGTGGATAGTCATCAGATAGCTGGGCAGGACCTCACATTCATGGCCACTTCCATTGGTCTCAAAGGTGACACTGCCTCTTTGCGTCCTATCTTTAAGGGAAAGGTGGAATAAAAGTCAAATATATAAATAAGGAGGTAATCCTGGGGGTCATACAAATACGCAGACTAATATAGAAGACAGAAATTGTTTGCTTGATCTCAAAAAGCACACTGTGTTCTTAATATGAAGTAGAGATGGGCACAAATAAAAAATATGGCGTTTCGTTTGTCATTTGTCCTTAAGAGGTCTGTTTTGGTTCGTTTCCATTTTTTGTGAATTTTTTGAAAAATTTTCATTTCCATTTTCTGTTTTCCGTTTGTCATTTCTACTCGCTTTTTGCGCGGTTTTTAAAGCATTTCCAGGGGCTGCCAGAGCTTTTTATGCCCTCTGTGGCTGCCAAACCTGCCCAGTCTGCAACCTGGGCATGCTATTGGTTGAAGTTGTCCAGTAATTTACATGATCCCATCACATGGCTTGCCTCCATGTTGTGGCTGGAGTGATGACATCCATTTTGTCATCCTTAAAGGGAAAAGAAAAATACATCGCGATGGGAGAAGACAAAAACAAACATTTTAAGGACCCCAACCCCCTGGTAGGTAATAATTTCAAATAATTATCACATTATCGCTGCATTTTTATGGATGTCCAGGGCATTTTAATACCCAATAAATCAATATTAGGCATCTGGGAGCCATTTTGGGTCAATGTCCCCTAACTCCCCTTAAAGGAAAAAAATACAGCTATCTGAGAAAAGAAATAAATGCATGTTTTAAGCCCCCCCCCCCGTAGGTATTATCAGGAAGTATAAATAATTATCGCTGCATTTTTATGGATGTCCAGGGCGTTTTTTAACATTTAAAACAGCTCAATTTCATTGCACGCCGCCAGTAACGGAAACGAAACGTACGAACAAAATCTTCGTGGTTCTGTTCATTTCGTTACGTAACAGAAACGGCAAACGGTAATGGAAATGAAAAAATGTGCGTTTCGTGCCCATCTCTAAAATGAAGCAAGCTGTGAGACTCAGTGGGCACTTTAGTGACAAGATCTTTTTAGCACCGTGTTTATTACACGTATTCATGAGTAGCGCTTGGACTGGCAGCATAAAAGGTTGAGCCTGGATTTTTATGCAGGTGAGGCTATTTCAGAGCTGGATGGTGATATGGTGAGCGGCTGGAAAATTACAGGATTCCTGATTCCCTTTAATTATATGAAGCTGGACTTGCACACAGTGGGTGCCTCCTTTCTTTTGTCACACGACAGAACTTGAAATATGTTCCTGGCAGCTATTACAGGGATCACATAACACCCTTCTTACAGCAGCTCCACTGGCAGCCAATCTGTTTCTGGGCACAATTCCAAGTGTTAGTTTTAAGTTAACCTATAAAACCCTAAATTGCCTGGGTCCAAACTATCCCAAAGAACATATCTTCCAGTATTAGCCAGCTCAGATGCTGAGATCATCAAAAGAGGCCTTTCTCTCTGACTGCACCTGATGGAGATGCAGCAGAGGGACTTCTCTATTGCTGCTCCCAGACTTAGGAATTCCCTTCCATGTTTTCTATCCTTCCTCAGGCAGGCAATGATATTTCTCTTTGGGCCAGCCTTCCTTCAGTAAAGAACTACCTGCTATGTAATTATTAAATTGATTGTTATGTATCACTGCTTGGAATGACAGTATTTTCCATATTTCTAGTTTCCATCTCTCAGAAAGGCATTTTCCTATATATTTTTACTCAACATTCTTAGCTTCAATATTGCTTTTTTAATTATGTAAGATGACTCTTCACACTCATTGTTCTTTCTTTAAATATTGTCTTTATTGAATTAACAACTGTTATATACTCATTGTTGCCTATAGCTAAGCTGCTCTTGGTTTGGAACAAAAATAACCATGTCATCAACATTTTTGTTGGGAAATTTAAGGCCACAACTTTGTTGCTTACAACAAGCAGTACTCTGGATGAGTCATTGGGTTGGATCCAGCACATCCTGGAGCCTGCCCACCCCTTGATGCTTCTGCATTCCTCACAATCCAATAGGAATGCCCCCTTTCTGACAGTTTTGCTGGACCTCCTGAGGCACAGACCCCCATTGGTAGTCCCTGCCAAATTTCATGAAGGGGCCTTCAGCTGTCCGCTACTGATGCAGCTCATGGACCCTCCCCTCTGACTTTGCTTCATCAGTTGTTAATGCATGTTTCTTCATGAAGGTTTTCTCCTGCTACTCTCTCCGCTTGGATCCATCCCAATGACTGTCAACCACCAGCTATTCCTAAAGTTGTGACATGAAACAGCAGAACAATTAACACACAAGTAAACTCTCTAGCTACAGACCCTCTGAATGAAGTAAAAAAAAGTGGGTTGAACCATGTGGCCAGAAAAACAAATTGAAAAGTAGGCTAGGTTATACCTTTATTGGTCACTACTAGAACAAAAAATATACTGTATATACTTGAATGTAAGTCTAGTTTTTCAGCCCTAAATTTGGGCTGAAAAAAGGGCCCCTCGACTTATATTTGGGTCAATACTTTTAGCTACTGCTGCAAGTGCTTGGGTTGGTGGCTGAAAGTCATTTTAAACTTCATGTGCTGCTGCTTCTCTCCCCCCCCACCCGCATCATGGGGGAGCAGCATGCAATGTTTAAAATGACTTTTAGCCACCAAGGCAAGTGGCTAAAAGTTATTTTAAACATTGTGTGCTGCTTCTCCTGACCCCCGTCTGCATCATGGGGGAGCGGCGTGCAATGTTTAAAATGACCTTTAGCCACCGAGGCAAGTGCTTGTCAGTGGCTAAAAGTCATTTTGAACATCACACACCACCACCCCAACTCACAAAGGAGGAGCTGCCAGGCCCTGCTGCATTTCCCACCCTAGACTTATACTCGAGTCAATACGTTTCCCCAGTTTTGTGGGGTTAAATTATGGGCCTTGACTTATACTCAGGTCGACTTATACTCGAGTATATACGGTAAGCTAAGCTTTCGATAGCAAGCTATCTTTATCTAAGCATTGTACCAAAAATGCAATCTTGATAGAGCATGTAGTCTCTCAGGCACTGAAAATCTTTTTGGTGAGATGGAATACACCAGATGATGGTATCGGGAGGCAGGGGCCAGCAGGGACTTGTAGTCTCAAGAGAGTCAAATTGAGGGTGGGAAGGGGTGAGTGGGCAAGGACTATGTTGCTTTGTTTGATATGCTTGGCATGAAAAGTCATCTGGGACTTTGAAACAGTCTTAACACCAGCCCTTCTTCCTGATACCATCATCTGGTGTCATTCAGGGAAAGCTTGCCTGAAGAGAAAGGTCTTTGCCTGCTTCCGGAAAGTAATCAGAGATGGGACAGTCCTGGACTCTAGTTGAAGGAAGTTCCAGAGGATGGAGAGAAAGGAGAGAAAGGAGAGGATGGAGAGAAAGGTCTCTTTACACTCATTGTTCTTTACTTTAAATATTGTTTTTAATGAATTAACAACTGTTGTACACTCACTGTCTCTAACCCGATATATTGCCCTTCATTGTTGTAAGCTGTGTTGGGCCCTTTCCAAGGAGAAAGGTAGGATAAAAATATTTTAAATAAATAAGCAAATAAATAAAATCCAATATGTGCCATCCAGAAAAGACTGGATTCCTGAGGTAAAGCAGTGGTTAATCCATAGCAGGCAATGCATGTGAAAAAAGAGTAAGCAGTTTGTCTGAAACATCCTTTTAACAAGAGATTTAAGCAGGTATCCCAGTTATATCACAATACTTTAAAAAAAACAGTTTGCAGGAGATATTATTATCATGTACTGTATATGTTAAATAAAGAAATTGGTTCAGTACTGCATTTTGTGCTATTTAACCATAGCCACTGCCACCAGTTCGCAGAATAATCAGCACCCAGCTGTTCCTTTTAATATTCCGGGTCAAAATTTTCAGAGTTCAACAAGCCATCACATTAGCTATATATATATATATATAAATTCATCCAATTCTTTTGAAGCCAAGAGGCTGGGATTTTGTCAGAAAAACTATCTGAAAATTCCAAGGCAACCCAGGAGCAACAGAAACAAGCAAACAACACTGTGGCATTTGTTGTTATTTTTACACTAAAGGAAACTCAAAAATCTAAGCCCTGTTGCAGTGGTTTGATAGTGAGACCATAATGTGTACGATAATGATAAGTAAGTAGTGAAAGCTATTTTCTTCTTGCAGGTTAAATTGGAGTGAAATTAGAGTCATTTTTAAAAGCTTGGCCCACAGCAATAGCTATTTGTATAACTGGGTAAGTTGCATTTATTATTCATATTTAATCATTGTGTGTTTGGAGCACATTAAAAAGAAAACAGTCAATATGAAATTATGTTTCTACATTTGGTTGTTTTCTTGCCATCTCATTTAACCTTTACCTGCTCCACCCATTTGTAACAAGTGCATTGGATCATGAAGCTTTTGGCAGTATTTTATTTCCCATTTAAGCAAACCTCTACTGACTTCAACTATGAGAAGAGCTCACCTTTTTGAGGAAGAGACCTTCATTATTATCTTGCTTGAGACAGACTCTTGTGCAAAGTTCAGGGCCAATAACTATATTATTTTACCAAAACAAAGACAAAATGTAGCAGTTCAAATGGCAGGTGGTTTTCTGTCTCAGCAGTGTTTTCTGATTTTTTTCTGTTCCTACAGCCAAAAAAGGGTTGGTTTTTTTTTTTTTTGCCACATATGAGTGTTCTGAGCTAGTTTGAGACCATTCTCATCTGTTTCAAGGAAGAAGTAGTTTGATAGCATAACACTAGGTATTTTCCCCTAAATTTGTTGCATTGCATTCCTTGGCTCCAGTTTTCAAATAGGTGCACAAGGGATGAATGCACAAAGAGCAACCACCACACATGGTCAATCCTGCAGCCCCCCCTCCAAAAAAAAAAAAGAGAATATTATTGATATACATATATCACAAGGGCTAGGAAACTCCTCTCTCTTCTCACCTTTTGTGATTCACTGATTGATTTACAGGAGCAATTCATGGGACCCTGCCAGATGAACAGTTTCCAGGTCAATAGATGTATGGTTGCTTATTTTGTGTGACAAATTCAGATCTTGTTTACAGAGGCAGCTCAATATTTTTGTTGCTACGATACCATATAGTCCCCAAACTCCAATGGCAATTTGCTGTTGCTGTGAAATGACTGACAAATATGCTGACTGCAATTCAGATTTTTGAATGAAATACAGCCACACTTGCACCATTCTTACAGGTTGCATGCGTCCTTTTGTTTTTGTCCAAACAAACAAGGTGAGAAAATGTATACCTGTTAGCTGTGTCCACAGGTAATGGGAGGTCTTTTCTTGCATCATCCTCACTTGAGGGAAAGAGTGAGCCAGGTATAATCTTTCTCATGTGTGAACACAGGGAAGAACGGTTTCCTTTATTTTGTAAAATTATTCCAGCAATACTTTTGCCTCCTCCTTTTTATTGTCCTCCCAAGTTTTTTTCTGAGCTATTTCCAGAACAGAGTGACAGAGTGATAACAGCAGAAGGATTCCCTCTTTTCTTTGAAGGAACTTTAATACCAACCATATGTACCCACTTAAGTTAAGACTTTTTTTAACAGAGAGTCAAACTAGAGAAGATGATCAGTTCCACATCTAGAAACAGTGGTCCCTCTGGTAATAAATATCATCTGGTTGCCATACTAATGTTTCTTCCACATTCTTTAAATTAACTTGCTTCATTGGATGATTAGCCATCAGAAGGTAAACACAGGCTTCATTCACAAATCTTATTAACATGTCATGCAGTTCTTGGAAATCTTGTTGTGGGAGATTAAACAAGTGGCCTGCTTCTATTACAAGTTCAGCATCTTATCAAGTGTGATTTGACATCAGCTCTGGTACTCACAAAATTATTTCTCAGTACATTACACTGTTTTTAAAATTTGCAAACACTGCTTATGTGTCTCTTCCCCTGATGCCTCAGCTGTGAATATTTTCTACTCTGTTTTGAGATGATGTTTGTGATAAAGCAGGGTATCATTGGTTCCACTGCCAAGACATAATCCAGGGAGCACAAGGGTTGCCCATGACTGAAACTACATGGATAATAGAGAGCTTCTGCCTTCAGGTGGGTGTTAAGACTAGGGATGAGGGAAGCAGTTTTATTTCCATCTCCATACCAGTTCTGCAAATGTTGGTATATTTTGATTCCAACTTTCATTTATTTCATGATTGATGAGATTCCATGTTTATGATCTTGTGGATTTGCCCAGTCCATGCTGTTGTTCTGGATAATTTAAGTATGGTGTCTATTCCAGCTTCTGGCCTGAGATGTCAGCATATTTTCAGTTGTTGAATAGGAGAATCCAGCTAGCAGATGTAGGCCTACAGCACTCACTCTATGCTTCACTAAGAGCCCTGTGTAAAAAGTTCTTCCTTGGTAGAACGAAACATAAAAATATTTTTCAAAACTGTCAGTTGCTAAAATGTTAATATTATTTTGCTATTGAGCTGATTCCATTTAAATATTATTTACCAAACCTCAGTAAATATGTCTCTTGATGCTCAAGATGTGTTAGATAATATATAACCTGACACTCCTATTAGAAACATGCAACAAACATTTATATTGT
>JAHTLZ010000021.1:9297704-9310372 GCA_023846285.1 Phrynocephalus versicolor
TCGTCTCCATGTGCCATGTGGTGGTGGGGATCCAAAATGGCGACCACAATATTTATTTTAAAATCGTGGTCCAAAAACCCACAAAAGCACCACAGAAACATTTGAAAATTAAATGCCTGATTTTTTATAGTAGCAGCAGTGGGTTTTTCTTGCAATAAAACGTCTCCATTGATTTTATTTTATTTTTTTTATTTTTATTTTTATTTTTTTTACACCTGCACAATGATGGGCTGGCCATGGGATAGGACCATGTAAATTTTTGGAGCCATTCCACCAATCGCATGGCCAGGTTTTGACTGAGACTTCTGGATGTGCCAGAGGGCATAAAAAGCCCACCAACCCTAACCCTAACCCTAACCCTAACCCTAACCCTAACCCTAACCCATACACCAGTACACTGTCCTTCTTAGTGGGTCAGAGGCACCCAGAAGTGCAGCCCACTAACCCACCCTAACCTTAACCGTAACCCTAAGCCTAGCCCTTACCCTAACCCCAACCCTAACCCAGATCCGTACGCAAGTACGCTTCCCTTCTTAGTGGGTCAGAGTAGAGGCACCCAGAGAGGTGCCTCCCAGCCAGAGCCCACTACCCCTACCCCTAACCCTAACCTGTATGCCAGTACGCCAGTATGCTTTCCTTCTTAGTGAGTCAGAGGCACCCAGAGAGGTGCCTCTGCCACTTACCCCCCAACCCTAACATAATGTAATGTATGGTACGCGGCAGCTACGCGAAATGCTTCCCTTCTTCGTGGGTCAGAGGCACCCAGAGAGGTGCCTCCCAGAGCCCACTTACCTCAACCCCAACCCCAACCCCAACCCAAACGACAAATGACAAACAGAAATGACAAATTTTTGAAAATTTCCGCGACAAACGTAAACGACCCGAAATGGACCTGTCCCGACAAATGACAACTCGAAACGTCATTTTTTCTGGCCGTGCCCATCTCTAGTTGCAATTAAAGAAGGTCCATTTAAATCAATGCATTGATTAAAGAACATCATAAAACCTTATGCAGAAGTTGAGTCACAGAAAATGGACTTCTGGGATTTCACCCAACCCAGGGCATTGTCCATTTAATGAGCCTATTCATACCAAGGTGGAGCGAAACCAAAGGGAACAATAATTGGAAACCTCCCACAAACTATCCTCAGACTGAAGAAGCTACTTAGATGAAAAACTGTTGCAATCTGCAAATGATTCTAAGAACAACTTTCCTTGAGGAAGTAAGATCCATGAGGGTTAGTCTTTTTATCTCAGGAGTACACCTTGAAATTAGAGATGGGCACGACTCAAAAAAATAATTTTTCATTTTTCGTTTTACATTAAGGGGTCCGTTTCAGTTCGTTTTCATTTTTCGGGGTTTTTTTTTTGCATTTTTCATTTTCATTTTCATTATGAAATGAAACAAAAAACAAAAAAAACAAAAAATTTTCATTTTCGTATCGTTAGCATTCTTTTCATTGTGATGTGTCTGCCGTAATGAAAACGAAAAACACGGCAAATTTTTTGTTTCATTTTCATTTTCGTTTTCGTTGCGTAATGGAAATGAAAAACGAAAACGAAAACAAAAATTTCGCTGAGTCGTGCCCATCTCTACATGAAATGATGCAGTGTCAGACTTTAATGATATTTGTTGCAGTGTATCAACTGACAATGGGAGCCATCTCACCATAGTTGACTAAAATGGGAGAGGGCAAGATGTCCTTGCTCCCCCACCCCTCGCTAAACTTCTGGACCAGTTCTAATTCCTTCAAACAACAATGCAATTCATCAAGCAAGCAAGCAAGTAATCACGAGATGAGAAGGATGTGTTGTCCCCCGTTTATAATGTATCCTTTAAAAAAGTTTCAATTTGACTCTGCTTCCATTTATTCCTTTTAGCTTAAATCCAAAGGAACATAAAGCAAGATCATATCAGCACAAACTCACTTAACTTACTCTTAAAAGTAAGTCCTCTTCTCTTAGTACAATGAACTAGATGGGCACAGTTATTTACTGTTTCTGCTTTGCCTATGAGAAAAAGTTGTGCAAGTAACTTTGAAAATGAGACATTCAAGAAATGGTGTTCTGAGAAGGAAAGGTTCAACTTCAGAATATGTCAGAGACTATTACAAACATTCGTCTGTGCGCCAGGTTGGAAAAACTACAAGTCCAATGAATCAGGGTGAATTGTGGTTTGTAGCAATGTGTAAATGACAAACCTTTGTGAAAGCCCTTGTAAAACAAACCAGTTCTTTGTTTATTTTTCAGGATTGGCTCCTGCTCCCCCATCACCTCCCTACCTGGTCCTGCCACCATCATTATGAGAGACAGCAGCTCTCTCCAGGAAGGGAAGTCAGCCCACTATCTCAGATGGACGGTGAGCACATGCAAAGAAGATGTGGGCTGGGTTTCCTTCTTAGAGCCAGCTGCTATTTCTGTGCATGCACCCACCTATCAGCTGGGTGGCAGGTGCATGGACAGAAGCAGCAATCCCAGCTCCTAGGAGGAAAACCAGCCCCTCTGTCTTTGGTGTTGTTGGCAGCAGCATGACCAGGTAACAGAGAGACAACAGGGGCAGTTGGAAGAGGGCAGGTGGACATCTGTTTTGCTGAAACGGGAATGCTGTGGGAGAAAATAACCGGGTGCTTTGTTTTGTTTTTGCAAAACAGGATTCCTGATCTGAACCATGAACCAAACCACAAACCAGCCTGATTTGCTGGTATTTTTTATTCCCGATCCAGTTACCTAAAAGAAAATATATATCTTGTGAGCAAAGAACTGGTGGTGGTGGTAGTGGTGAGTATATATTTTTGTAGTTCAAAGCTCCTTCCTAAATCTAGAGTATATTATGCAGGCAAAAGAACTAATGGGGTATGTTTTTCAAGATGAAGTTCCATAAATATTCATGCAAGCTGTAGAGTGTTCTATATGCTGCCATAGATAATGCACTCTGTAGGATGATTTTGACACAACAGCATATATTTTAAGCAGATTATCTATCAAGTGCTACATGTGAACTTCTGTGTATACAAATAATAATCAAAACACAGTAAAAAAAGAAGTACATCAATGGCAGAAGTGAGATAGATAGAGCAGATATGCAGTAGATGTATAGATTTATTTATTTATTTATTTATTTATTTATTTATTTATTTATTTATTATTGGATTTATACCCCACCCATCTTACCTAAGGAACTCTGGGCAGCTTACAAAGCTGATTGAGTCAGCAAATATAAGGAACACAATGCAATACATAAGCAGCAATGAGTTAAAACATGTTAAAACATGTGCACCCTGGTCAAAATGAGTGTAGCTCAGTTAAAAAGTCATGTTAATAGAGCTAACCAAAAAGCAGATGGCAGGAGAAATTAAAAACAACAACACTATTTCAAACAATTTAAACTTGGTCTCCAAAGACCTCGCGGAACAGGATGGTTTTCAAGGCTCTGCGAAAGGCAGATACACACTTCTAATTTAAAACATTATTCTTGCTCATATAAGAACCACCACAGTACAATTAATAAGTGTGTCAGACAATTTCCATCCAGTAATGAGCAACATCTAGAGTGTCTGAAGAAACAAATATCTAACAAATATCTATACCCTTCAACAGTACATGTTGAAGGGTATAAAATTTAGTGACCTAGATATAATGTTGCCTGTTCTCCTCTGAACTCACAAAGGACTGTGTCAGTGTGAAAAACCCATTTTAGGTTATTTTGGTTCTGATATTTCCACTCTGTCACCTGTTAAGTAACTTCCAAGTAACTCAGATTTCTTTTTTTACTGAGGACTAGGCTTTCTGGGGTTTCGTCCATTTTAGGAAATGGGTACTTTTTCCTCTGCACCTTATAGTCCTGTTATTCTCTGCTTTTCCTTCAAGATTCCCAGATGTTCTGCATTTTCCCCCTTGGATCTTAAACTGGGTGATGCAGGATGATAGAAGAAGGATGGATTCACATTTGATGAAGTGAATCTTTCACTATGAGTTGCTATCTTTCTCAGTTTGACTCTGGGTGCAATGCTTACTACTATCAGCAAGCACTAACTTTTATTCTACAGCTTTCACAGTGCTTTCCTTATTTGTTTTCATGATTTTATATCAGCTGGTATGTAGAGTAGCATAGGGCCGAGCCTATAGATGGGCATGAACTGTTACTTTCGAGGTACATTCCAACGTTTATCCCAGTTCATTTCTTGGCCAAACAGGTGTTTGGTGGTTCCCAGCCTTGCCTCCTCTAGTGGGTGTTTGGATTATGCAGGGCAGAGAAGTTGGAGTGTTACTGCTGATTGGATGCCTGCTGGGGAAGTATTGGACACCTGCTTGGCCAAAGAAAGAACCAGCTTGAACTGCTGAAAAAGCAGTTGTGCCATTTTCTCCCAGGCTAAAGATCTTAATACTAGGAGTCATGTGCCACATTGGTTCTTCCATGGGTCCTGCAGAGGTAATTTTCCTGCCGACTTGAAAAGAACAGGCACAAGCAAATAATGTATTGGCTGAGGGAGAGAAGAGAGAATTAACCTATACAAGGTTCTACTCTCCCTACCTTGGCCTCTTCTGTTGAAAGAGCATGGCCCTCCAACCCAGCCTGTAGTTAAGAATAAGATTAGCTGGTAACTTCAAACTGGATGGGAATGTTTGACCTGCCCTTCAATTGGCTGTAAAGGGGGTGGCCTGTTCACCCATCCCATTCTTATAATTCAAGCAGAAGTAATTAATTGATAGGCTGCAACTGTGGGTAGAATGAAGATTGAGATGGAGCTGAGTTCTTCAGGAACACCCAAGGTGGATTTGAGACATCATACCTCCAAAAATTTGGGAGCTGAAGCAAGAAGAGGAGGGTGGGAATTAAGGGGATTAAGGGGATATCATGGGCAGCAGAGATCCTAGGGTCATGAGACTTGGGTGGGTGGGGGCTTTGAGATATTCTGATAGTTGGTTGGCTTAAAACATGCTGTACACTGCACAGCATGATTCAGCATCCAGGAACTCATCTTGGGGGTGTCTGGTCCAGCAGTAAGAATTGGCTTCAGATTCAGATAGGAGCTCACACTACTTTAGGACCACCTGTTGTGGCCTCTATTTTAACCCAACAATGGTGTCTTGACTCTTTATTTTGGGCTGGACAGGCAATGGTTCCTACTAGCTTTCAAAGAATATTTTTCCTTGTGGAGACTTTTTCCTTTGTAATTTGCTGGTGTTTCTGATAGCTCAGTATACATAAGACCAAAGTAAGAGCAACCGGCATTTTAGAGTAAAACCACTAATAGGGGAACAAGGAAGAATATGAAAATGTTTGGGCACACCCTAAGCCACCTATAAGGATCCTTATCAGTTGATCTTTCCATTCCAAAAGTACAAACAGGTAACTCATTGTACAAACATATCAAAATTACTAGGTAGGCTAATAACAGTTCATGCTCAATCAGAAGCATATCCCTTAAATTCTTGGAGCAATCAAGACTCGATGAGGGAAGAAAGGTGTTAGGAATTCACACTGCAATAATTTTGTATGCTTAATATTAAACCACATCTCTCAAACCTAAACACTGATATGAATATAATTTGTGGCTGGTGATCCACGCAGTTCTGGACTTTTTATGTAATACACATGATTTAAAAAGAGTTTTTAATAATCTATGCACATTTGAAAGAGGTATTTTTATGAAAATGTATACAATCGGCCTTCAGTCAATGGGTGCATCTGTGCCCAAAATGATTACACTAAGTAAGCTGACAAGAGGCAGTTCAACACATAGTTATTGAATTATTCTGTGGAACTAGAGAGAGACTGATTTACAGCAATATATTCATAAGCATTAGCATTTCTCCCCCCTCTCTCCATTAAAAGGTAGCAACCAAGGTTGGCAACTTTTTTAAAATGAATTTAAAACACAGAAGACAACATATTGCTAAATAAGTTAATAAAATCATATAAACCAATTCACAACAAACTGATTAAAATCAAGCAACACATTAAAAACAATTAAAATCAACAAAAGATACAGTTAATAATATGAGGCAGCCTAAACATCATATGCTTGTTTTCACTCCCTTTGTAAAATCAGTCAGGGAGGAAACAGATTGTAATTTGGATTGAAATACATTTTATAGTTTGTGATTCACATAGCAGGTCCTTTTACTATATGCTTCAAGAGGACATCTCTTAAAGAAGTTAGGGTCCAGGCAGGCTCATACTGAGACAGCAGTACTTCAGATTGCCAGATCCTAAGCTGTTTGGGGATCTGAGAGTTAAAATCAACACCTTGAATTTGACCCTGGAAACCAATGTAGGTCATTTTGTATCAAGGTCATATGATAATGACATCATGCACCAGTTATCTGTCTAGTTGCCGCAGTTTGCACCAGCTTCACATATGTTCTGACTTTTGATCTGAATACAAACAATACAGCTTTAAAGCACAAAAAATAAAACTCAGTCACAACATATTAAGCCTTGCAATACAACTACCGTACTTAAGAGAAAAGGCAGCAATACCATACAAGACCATCAGCCATATATTATTAACATCACTACTAAATGTTGTTCTATTAAAAAATGTCGTCCTTCTAGGACAGAAAACTTTCATGGAATGGATGGGTGTAATGGACCATATTGTTCAATTCTGGGTCAACTATGGGGCTGGGCAAATGGTTACTGTCCATCATTGAGCTGAAAACCACACTCCCACAGCTCCTTCTTATTCTATTCCATTTTTACTTGCACTCAGCAAATCCATAGATATTCAGTTCAACATAAGAATAGGCTGAACCCATTATGGAAAAGTGGACGAACATAGTAATAGTCACACAGCTGTATTCTAATTTCCTCTAATTCAAATCTCAACGTATTACTTCCAGGCAATAGCACTCATACAAAGTGCTCTTCTCAGCAAATTAATGTTCACAATAGTCCCAATCGTGTGGTGAATACGCAAATGTTTTAAAGTGAACACAGTGAAAATCAGAAAGTTAACTTTCTTCAGATATTTGCACCTCTTTCTAGAAATGGTCAAAAACCTATTTTCATCTCTCGGACTTCCGTGAGATGATTTTCTCAAAACATTGCACAGAACAGAAACTCTGACTTACCAGATACAGTTGGATCACAAATCCTAACAGTAAAACAGTATACCAATCATGAAAATTAGAACCCAGCATCATCTGGAAGGCCCCAGTTGCTCACCACTGGTGGACCTCAAGGAACTTATTAGAACAGAGCTCTGAGTCTGGGTTCAAGACAGATTTTTCAGATGTATGATGTACAGATATTGTTATGATTACCTTCCCGCCGATCTCCCAATATTCTTATGTATAGCACCCATGATCCCATGTAAAAATTTATTAGTAGCTATTATTGGAAGCTACACTTAAGATAGATATATGTCAGGCCTGCACAATGCATCGACCATGGGTGATTTGTAACCCACAGGGTGCTAAGAAGTTGCCCGCTAGGTCTCCACCCACCTGCCAACCCGGGGGCGCTCCTCCTCCACTGACAACAATGCCACAGAGCTTGGTGGGTCATGGGGAGGGGGCGTTCCTCCTCTGCCACCGCCAGTGCTGCAGAGCTTGGTGGGTGGGTGGGTAGGTGGGTGAGTGGGTGCTCCACAGCTAGCACTGCAGAGCTTGCTGGATGGGTGGGTTAGGGTTAGGGTGGATGGGGAGAGCAGGCACCCTGCCACCATGGAGCTTAGTGGGTGGGTGAGTGGGCACTCCTCCTCCACCACTGTGAGCACTGCACAGCTCGGGGGTAGGTGGGTGGGTAGAGCGGGTGCACTGCCATCGCGGAGCTTGGCGGGGTGAATGGGCACTCATCCTTCTCCACTGCCACCAGCGCCACAAACACCACAGAGTTTGAGGAGTGGGGGGCGAGCGGGCACTCTGCCACCACGAGTGCTGCAGAGCTGGGGGGGGGGCAGGCAGAGCAGTTGCAAGGACTTGGGAAAGGAGCCCGCAGGAAAGTGCCATGGGCAAAAGGAGCCCACGGACTGTTCAGAGTTGGACAGCCCTGCTATATGTTATCTCGAATGCCTGAGGAATTCTGGTTAAGACGACGAGAAAGTATATGCTATAATGCACAAGTCTTGTTGTGAGCTTCCCAATTGGGCACTGGAAGAATGTTTTGTTATCCTTTGTTCTGAATCAGCACAGCTCTTTCTCTGTCATCATACAAATAACAAAATTTATGGCAATAGCTCCGCAGTCTGGGAAATTATTTTTTAAAAGGATAAATATGACATGCTGGAAGCATCCATAACTGAGAAGTGATAGGATTCTAGAACATCATATTGTGATATTGGGCAGCAGAGTGAATCAACGTTCTACAAGACAATTCTATAAATGAATCAGCCTAAATATCATAACACTTAAAATGGGCTTCGGATTGACACCACATTTCACGCAGTTATAACAGTCACCTCTTGGTCTGTTCCAAATTTAGAGACGTTTGAATAAAGGGTTTTCAATATATGATTTTTTGAACAGTAGAACTATTTTACTTCTTCATTCTGAATGTGACAAGCCACAGCAGATTTAAAAGAGCTCACATATATTGAATGGACCAGTCTTCCTTATGTTGGAAGATAATTGCTTGCTCTGTCTGCCTTGTTTTAATTGGAAAGAAATGAGGTTATGGGGGATCAAAAATGGGTCATTTATAAAAGGTCTTTCAAATGCAAGAATCAGTGCTTTCTAATAGCACTGGGCATGCATGGTACACATTTAGCAGGTAGAAGAGTGGGTTCAGCAAAAGCTAGAGCTGGGTGTGGGACATGAAAGACTTGCAGGGTGACTAGGAAAGATCACAAACTAAAAGGGAATAGAAGAGTTTAAAACTGTGGTTTGCTTTAAACAATGTGATGGACTCTAGGAACAGCTGTAAAGATGCAGAATAGAAATGTGCACCAAATGAAAAATGAAATGCTGTTTCATCGTTTCGTTACATAGCAAATTGTTTTGTTATGAAATGAAACAATAGAAACTGTTTCATGCCAAAATGAACCAAGCCACTTTTTTTTTGTTCAGGAAACAAAACAGGAGAGATTCCTCAAGCTCTTCCCTTTGAGCCCCTCAAATTTGGAGAGATTTGGGTTTCAGGCTACTGAGTTATTCAAGTGCAGAGAGGGTCCCTCCCAGCAGTAATTGGAAAAGTGTGTGCATGTGCCATGCTGGCAATAGGTCAACCTATTACTTCCCCTTGCTTAACCCCTTTATTGCCAGCACACACCCTACAGCAGTTTTGCCCTTAACTAGGGAGACCCTCTTTGCAACTGAATCCTTCGAGGTCAGTAAAATGAGTGCCCAGCTTACTGAGGTACAAGTTATGTTTTATATCATTATGTTGAACACCACCCAAAGAGTGCTCTAGCACTATGGGGTGGTATATAAGTCAAAACCAACCACCACCACCACCATGACAACAGAGAACAAATAGATGTTCATTAATTTAATTTGGGAAAGCCATACAATGCAATGAGGTGAAGGGTGTTTTGTGTCTGGGGATGGTGTTAGTCAATGGCAAGAAAGCAACAAAGCTGTTGTTACTTTTTGTTTGTCCCCAGCGTAGCAGTATGTTGGACTGAAATGGCAGTTCTTTTTTTTTTTCCTTTTAGTCTTTCTCCTGCATGACAACCAGGTGGTGGAAGCACCCCCCATCCTGAGTTGTGAGCAGTTTATACTTTTGCTGCTTTTAGGAGTAACATGAGGGTGCATTTTTAAAATGGCCTATGGATTGATTGATTGGTTGATTTACACATTTTAACTATTTATGAATATGCTGGTTTTTGTAGTTTTTATTGTTTTAATTTGGTTTGTATCATTTTATGGAAGCTACTGTTGCTTTTATTGTTTTATTTTCTTAAAAACCCCACTGAACGCTACAGTACTTAGTAGTGAATAGGCAGGGTATAAATGTAAAATATAATGAGAACAAACATGATTTATAACCCTATGAATACAAAAGAGTTCATTAATTTACAACCACTACTAAATAATGCTAATAAGTTATTCAAATACTCTTCTGTTAAACACTCTTATGTGTTCCGGGAATTCAACGCGACATACCCACACCTACAGACACCTAAACTTTGCTCACTTGGAAAAAGGTTTAACTCAAAGGCTCTATGATCTGCTTTCTGGATGCAATGGAAGGAGCCTGAAATGGGTCGGTCTCCTTTTTGACAAGAAGCTCAGATGCGGCTAGTGTAGAGCTATCCAATTAAACCTTCAAGCTAGGCTTTTCTTTCCATTCTGGGAAACAGAGTTTAAAAATCTGAATAGTACATCCTTACCAGCTATGACGTTTTCAAAAGTCTTTTTCACTGTGTGTCATGTTTTTTGCATCAGAGCCAAGTGTGCAGCCCTAGAGTGATGCCTTATCTACACAGCACCAGGATTAAATTGCTGCAGAGAAGTTGGATTAAAATGCTTCAGATTACATTATGATATTGACTAAACTGCTCCTTGACTTCAGTCAAAATGAAGATACGTTAAGCAGGAAGAGCAACAAAATGAATTACTAAATTATTGAGTTCGTACAGGCTAAGTCTCAAAAGGAAAGTTAATACCGTTTTTAGATATACACATGCATAAGATAAGAATGAATGGAAACAATTGCTGTAAAAGAAATCAAAGGGGAAGGAGCAGAATAATTTTGGTACTGAACCAAGCCAAGGTGGAGTTACCTGTACTGTTGAATCTTCGGTGCAAGTGGTATTGAATGGAAAGTAATTTCATTTACTACTCTAAATTTTATGTATCAATATTCACTTTTACAGTGTCAAATAAATGACTGAATGATAATGGGTTTTTAAACACTTCAGGCCACTAACAGAAAGAATCCCAGTATTTTGGATCATTGTATGTAACAGAGAAGCAATTAAAAAAATCAGCTGACACAATCATGAATATTTGGTGTGTGAATGGGAGGTTTAAAATAGAATCTTTTCCTCTCCAAATATGGAATGGTTTTCATGATTGCTATGGGCAACTTCCTGAGTTGAAAGACTTTAGGTACAAGTTGAACATAATATCTAGTGGGAGATAGATATTGTCTTGCATTTAGACTACCCGAGTTAAGTGTTACAAACGATAACACTGGGAAGAATCCTGAGAGTCATCATTGTGCATGATAGCAGAGTGTTCCTCATTTGGTTCCATGATATCTGGTTTGCAGTTACACAAACCACAAATAGCCCCACTACAAGCTAGGGGTCTTTCCCCTTGCATTTGGAGTCAAGGAATTTCACCTTGCACAAGTAGCAGCAAAAGAAGAACTATGCATGGAACAGACCACTCCATGGTAAAGAATAAACAGTATTTTGACCACTATCCATAACATTTTGCTTAAATAGGTGATAAATAACACATTCTTTCCCCCTATTTCAGTAGCAATATCAACCTTTTAATATATTTTTGGTACATGCAATAAAATTTACTAGTAATACAATTGCAGCTGTTTTCAGGATTGTCTAGGTAGAGAGTATTAAGTGATTTAGCATTCCCTTCTTCTAGGGACATCCTGGGACTGTGCAGATTGCCCACTGGCTGTTCTGGGATGCACAGTGGGGAAATGAACTCCCAGCAGCCAAATAGTGGACGCACTGAGGGACAATAATTTTCTCTTCCTCCTCTACCACCTTCTCCTGCTGGTATCATCTATCTGTTAATTCTGCCCTTTCAGTCATAATAACAGAAAAACCAACCAATCGATCAACCAACCAAACAACAACACTTTTCCCCTTTATTTTGGAACATGGTAGCCCTGTTTTCCCTCACATACGACAAATATCCCTTCATTTTTACCAAGAAACAAATGCAATATTGCAGGTGAGGGGTTTTTTGTATATATTTTGCAATAAAACTAATATTTGGATACAGTATATGTAGTTGGAGGACGTTGGACCTGTTTCTTTGAGAATTTGGCAGGCATTATCCCCATCATAATGGGCTACCACACTTCCAAATAGTACTAAACTCTTATACAGTGGTACCTTGTATAACGTAATTAATTCGTTCCAAATGAAATTCCTCCACCAGGGGTGGGCGGTGAGGAGGAGGAAGGGGTGGCGGCTCTTGGAAGTTTTGCGCCCCCGCACGCCGTCCGTGGGACCCTGGCTCGCTTTTGTGTCCCTCCTCAGTGTTGGAGCAGGGGGAGGAGGAGGGCGGCTTCGCCTTCATGGTACAGCCGCCGGCGCCACTCCTTGTGCTGTCTTGGCATAAGCGCTTCTTGCCGCCATGCGCTCGCCCCACGCCGCTGCCTGCAAGGTCTCGGCCAGCCCTGTTGCCAGCTCGTCTGCCTGAGTGCCTCGTAGGAAGCGGCCGCCCGAGCAACAAAGGAGAAGGAGAAGGGTGGGCAGGGGCGCGTTGGTGAGACCTGCCTTTCCCCCCTTGGCTCCCTTTTGAAGCCAAGGCAAGCAAGTGCGGGGTGGCCCAGGAGCTCCGTCTAAGACAACCCAGGGCAAGAAGGAAATGAAGCTTGGGGGGGGGTTGAGCTCTCCACTCTCCTCCTCCTCCTCCTTTTCCTCCCCTGACTCTTTTCTGACAAGAGACTCTTTGCGGAGAGCCTCCCAGGCTCTTCTTGGCCATTCAACTTTGGGAGGATTTAGGACACTGCCGCTTCTATTCAGCTTCTTTTGTGAATTTACAAATTAGGGAGCCACTCGGTCTGGCTCTGAAGCTAC
>JAHTLZ010000021.1:9311774-9327430 GCA_023846285.1 Phrynocephalus versicolor
TAATAATAATAATAATAATAATAATAATAATAATAATAATAATTTTAAAAAACCCACCACGCACCAGGCCCACACTACAGCTGATCAGCGGGCCAGAGGGTTGGCATTTAAAAAAACACATTAAAAATGAATTAAAAATTAAAAATTAAAAAACTGATGCAGCCCGCGGGCCACTGAACCAGCCTGTGGGCCCCCAAACTGAACCATGCTCTGCCCCGGCTGGCAGGCTGCTGACCCTGCTGGGTGCATGGTAGCTGCCAATAATAATAATAATAATAATAATAATAATAATAATAATAATAATAATAATAATAATAATAATAATAATAATAATAATAATTTTTAAAAAGATCCAGACCACGGGCCGCTGAACTGCATAGGATCACACTTTATCCTATGCACAATTACAAAGGAGTAATAGGACTAACTTTTTTTTCTTCAGAATAGCCAGGCACTGAATCAAACCATCTGAAGGCAAATTGTCCTGCAGTTCCTTTTATTCTGCTATGCACCCCCCAAGACATTGGCTGGTTAATTTTGTTTGCTTTATCTCAGGAGCTGTAGAAAATGTACTCCATCATTTTGAAACTACTCTGGCAGGCAAGACACCCTTTCTTTGATTTCTTTGAGACAGCAGCAACTTACACACAAATATGCATGCATGCAGGTGCACACACACACAGCCAAACTTGTCCAAAAATTGTACTTTGTTTTTTTGCTACAAAAATAAACAAAACTATTTCACATTTTCTTCACACTGAAAAATATAATATTTTTCATGGAAAAGCCATTGCTATCTGCTGAACCAAAACACTAACATTCCTTTGCCTCTCAAAACATCTTCCATTTGAACGGTGCCACATCTAAGCAAGGCAGAGAAGCAAGGAAGTATGCACGTCAAATTTTGGAAACTGTCAAACTGTTCATTCTGGATGAATGCCTTTCATGGCATAAGAAAGATGCAGTAATTAAAAGAATAGTTCCCTCACGGACGATGACAGAAGAGGAGTTTTGATTATCCATTAAGCTACTAGGGACAATAAACTCATAACATTTTGCATTTCTCCTTGATTACTTTGTACAATTGGCATCTAACAAAATTTAGCAGGTATTCCATGTGTTTGGTTGGGAAGTCAAACCAGTACACCACACAGGCCTTGACAGTATCAAGGTTAACTTGTAAGTGGAAGTTGGTGTGTGCATGTGAGAAAGAGGCAGCAAATGGGAGAGACGGAAGATGATGATTAAATGGGCTTTTAAAAGCTGCTTATATACCACTTTGTATACTTGAGACAGGCCCACATTTGAGGTTTTGATGAGAACAACATGGCAATTGTGGTCTGATTACATAGGTTAAAAGAAAAAAGTTGATAAAAATGGAATATCCAACAATATCAACAAAAACAAGCAGCAAATGTGCTCACAGTTAAGGACATCCAATTCCAAGAGGACACAAAAGGCTCTTCAACAGTTACATATAATTTGGCAAGTGTTGTTGACATCTTTACTAGCTGGATAGCTCAGTGAAACGGGTTCAGAACTAGAAGGTGCAGAGCTAGAAGTTGGGGGCTCAGTTCCCCACTGTGCATCCAAAAAGAGCCAGCTCTACCCAATGATGATGATGATGATGATGATGATGATGATGATGATGATGATGATGATGATCTTAGAATATCACTAAGTGATGTGCCTACTCGTGGACAAATGCTGGAGATCCAAAACAAAACTGCCAGCTCCCAGGCTTATATATGTATACATAATAGGGATTGGCACTTAACAAAAATATTGTGTTTCATTTCGTTTCCTTTTCACCACCACCCGCATTTGTTTTGTTTTGTTTCATATGATTTTTTTCAAAACTATTTTGTACAAAATGAACCACTAACAAAGTGGTTCATGGGGGGGGGGGAAGTGGCAGAGGAACAAAAAGTTATTCATTTATTTATGTATATTATTGTTATATTTATTTTATTATTATTGAAACAATGCCCAACAATTCACAAAATGGCCTGGGTCCAAACTACCTCAAAGATCGGATCTTGCTTTATGACCCAGCTTGGGTGCTAAGGTCATGAGAAGAGGCCTTTCTCTCCATCCCGCCACCTTCACAGGTGCGCCTCAGAAGAACACAGTACAGGGCCTTCTCTGTTGTTGTGCCCAGACTCTGGAACGCCTTCCCACTAGAGGCCAGGACTGCCTCATCTCTGCTTTCTGGAAGTAGGCAAAGACCTTCCTCTTCAAGCAAGCTTTCCCTGAATGAGGATTACCTACTATGCAACTTTTATATGTACGAGTACCATGCATGATTGCATTGACTGATTTCTTAAGAACACCAGTGTTTTTCATGTTAGTTTCTACTACTCATAATTGATTTTTTTTCTTTTTACATGCTCTTTGTAGTTTTAATGTTAGCTTTTAATGAAGAACTTCATGACAGTTAGAGCTGTTCGGCAGTGGAATATGCTGCCACGGAGGGTGGTAGAGTCTCCTTCTTTGACGGTATCTAAGCAGAGGCTGGATGGCCATCTGTCGGAAATATTGTGAAGGGGTTCCTGCTTGGCAGGGGGTTGGACTAGATGGCCCATGAGGTCTCTTCCAACTCTATAATTCTATGATTCTATGATTCTATGCCTCTTCTATTTCCCTGTTCCTAACTTGAATATGTCTAAAATGTTCTGGGCTGTATATTGTCCCTCATTATTGTAAGCCACCTTGGGTCCTTTTCCAAGGAAAAAGGTGGGGTAAAAATATTCAAAATAAATAAATAAATAAATAAATAACCCCCCAATGCCAGAACCACCAGTGCTGGGGCAGTGAGGGGGGTTGTTGAAGAGGGAGGGAGGCAAGGCAATGGGAAATTGTGGAAAACTGTGTCCTAAATAATTACTCGGCCATAAAGGAAGGGCTGCCCACTCTTTTACCTTTTTGCTTAGTGATAGAGTATAAGGTTCAAAGGGATTCCTTTGACCAATCCTAGGTAATGATTATGTAACTACTACCCTATCTGCTTTGCTGGTAAACACACTGTGTAATCCTGTTAAGTCAATAAAGATGAGCCTCAAGGCATTGTCTGGAGAGCTCAACTGGTTCGGGATAATTGCAGTCGACTCCCTTTTTTCTTCTCTCAATAGGCAGTCTGTTAATTTCTAGGCAGATAGCACTGCTTTTGATTTCCAGAAAGCAATTTTTGCTCCAGGGCTTTCCTACAGGGAATGAAACAGAAATTCAAATTTGCATGTCAGCAGCCACCCCTGCAACCCACCAACCCCCAAATGTTTGGGTGTAGATGGCTACTGTTAAATGGGGTAAACCAGCGACTAGCTGCAAAAAAAAAAAAAAAAAAAAAAAACCCTGCAGGCTCCCTGCCTGCTCCTCTGTGATCGGGACACCCCTAAGCTGAGAACTAGCCTGGAGGTGGCCACAGCCGGCACACCACTCTCCCTGTGTGCTTTCCTCCCCCTCCAAGATTGGGAGCCTGATAAGCCCGTGGAGCAGCAGCACCAGGGCTCTTACTCCGTCACCCACTTTCCCCAGTTTCTTTTCTTTTTTCTTTTCTTTTTAAATGAAGGCTGACATGAACCTTCAAGGTTTAATCAAGGAAAAGTGAGTGGGACCGCTGCTGCAGACCGCAACCCCCAAACCATTCACAGAGCTGCCGACCATGTGCTCCAATAGTAAAAGCAGCACATTGCAGCAACACAGATCTCGCGTTGAATCCTCTGCTGAAAAGAGGCTGGAGTTGGGGCAAGGAGAGATTAAATAGGCCCCTCCTCTTCATCCACCCACCCCAAACGAGACCTCCAGAAGTCTCATGCTCATCTGGCTTGGCGGTAAAATCACTCCACCCGCTGTAGCAAGTTCGGCTGAGGATCAAGCCCTTGGGTACATAGAAAATGGAAATTACAAAAATAATTTCTAATTCTGATTTTTTCAAAATTGACTCAAGTGCCCTTTTTTGTGACTAACCTTTCCAAGTTACCGTCTTCTTGCTAACATTAGTTGATGTGTGTAGCTCTGCCCTCTTCTGGTTGGTTTCAGATCAACTTGAATCTACATAGCCTAGGTATGGTGGATGAGCTTTTTACATTGATGTGCCTTGAGACAGCTTCAGAAATAGTAATTAATTAATTTGAAGACCACTTAATTTATTTAGAATTAATAATCACTAAAAATTAATACTTTTAACCTGAAATTCAAATATCCAATTCTACCACATTGGTACATGTATGTATTTTAAAGGTGTCTTATAGAAATACTTCTCATCTTTCATTAATCTTTCAACATTATTTGGAGAAGACTATTCAGTTTAGCAGCTATGGTGTTGAAAAGCCTGCTTTTGATTCTGTTCTGGTAGTGCTCTGCATCTGAGATGCAATGGTGTGAGGAAAATGATGTAATCTCTATGATGAGCTTATCCCCACAAATCACTAACCATGCAGTCAGAATTTGCATGTGTAACAAATAACAATTAAAAGAAACATCTGTGTGACAGCCATAATTTTAAAACAGGGTGGAAAATCTGACCCCCCCCAAAAAAAACCCATAACATTTTTGCTATCATTGCATGCCTTCCTATTAAAAACAAAATGTGATGCCCTCTCCCTTTTATTTTCAGTTCCTGAAACTCACCCAGTTTTGCAATTTTACACTAAAACTGGCTCTCCAAGAGGGGCCTCCAAATCCTCAAAAATCCCCTCCAAACAAGCTATATGCAATTTTTCAGTATTAGTTAGTTAGTTATAGTAGTTAGTTAGTTAGCTAGCTAGCTAGCTAACTAAATCATCCATGTATCTTGAGTGACTCGATGATGTTAGGGAAATTGAGATTTCTCTCCCTTTTTCCAATTTCATGGCCTTTTAACTGAAATAATCTAACACATGGCAGACCCAATTTTATATACATATTTTGATGGATTTTAATGGTGAATAAATCCAATCCTATAGAATAGGGTGGCAGTGGAAGAACTAAATAATTTATCAAGCATAGAAGGACACAAACCCATAAATGCACAAGTGAGTAAAGTATACACTTGTTCTGTAGAAATAAATGGATAAGTGGGTTCAGATTTTTTTATGGTTGAGGAAAGTTGTAAACAGCTTTGACAGCTGAGAACAGTGAAGGTGATAATATACTTTTACAGTTCTGGGGCTGGTTGAAAACCAAGGCCTCTTAACAAGCTCCGTGGGCAGTTCATACATCTGTCTGCTCCCTGTAGCGACTGTACCAAACTTTACAGCAAGGCAGTACTGTCAATAAATGACAGTACTGGTACAAGTAATGTATATAGTTAAGGCTCTGTGTAATGGGAATGAAATGTATCATTTCAAAATCTTTGTAGTAGGGGTTTGTGTGACAACTCAGCAGGTTAAAAGACTAGTGTATGAAGATAGGTGTGCTGAAGGTTGTAGTTACTGTATATTTCAAGTCTATTTTAACACTAAGAAAACACTACACAGTAAGCTGGAGAAATGAACTCAGTCTGCTTCAAAGTTCATATGTTTGAGGACAGAGAGTCCAGAAGACTTTTTCATCTTAAACCTGAGAAGCAGAATAAATCAGAATGGTTCAGAAGGCGATGAAATATTTCACCTCCTATGACAGCACAATTATTGAGACAGCTATGCATTTCTTCTGACTTGTAAACAAATGTGTATATTGCTATAATGTGTCCTACAAAGACAGAATACAATCAATCATAATACTGTATGTGAACAGCATCTATTTCAATTTAGTTCAAATAATCTTTGTTACAAATCATAACCAACTACTTTGAGTTGATTTGCAGTGCATCTGAATCAATTTGTAGCACATTGGATTCTATATATAAATACTTTGAAGTGTTTCTATGTTTTTCTGTGTGTCTGAATAAGAAGAAAACAAATAAATTGGGGGAAATAAGGGGCTTTGACCTGGGATGGGCATATGTGTGAAATACGGGGGCATTAACAACCAGTTTTAGACAAAGTACCCACAAAATTATCTGCTTCAGTTTCTATTGTCCATTAATCTGTCCTGAATTATCTGACCACTTTTGCTGAGCTGTCTGTCAACCCACTTTCCCTTTGAAACAAAAACTGCTGCTTGAGATGTTTAACTTCCAAAGTGCAATGCAAAGTTTAGCATGGGAGAGATTGCTGACTCTCTGCTTTGTGCTTTTGTGCATCTCTCTCTCTCTCTCTCTCCCCCTCCCCCTTTCTCTCTCCCACAATAATCCAAATATGCAGTGGACCCTCGTATAACAAGCAGTTTGTTTAACAGAAAATCCACTTAAAGGAAATAATTTCCGGAGATAGGGGGAAATTGCTCCATAGGCGATTCTGTACAACAGAAAAACGGTCGCGATTAGGGATTAACCCATTTTCAATGCATTCCTATGGGAAAATTGTACAAAGGAAAATTTGCTTCGCAGAATTGCATTTGGAATGAATTAATTCCTTTATACAAGGTACCACTGTATATTATTTATTTATTTATTTATTTATTGCATTTATATACCGCCACATCTTCCTTTAGGAACTCGGGGCTGTGAACAATAAAAACGAACAGGGAAGACAAGCATAGAAATGAGCAGGGAGCAATAAAACTGGGGAGGAACCATACCCCCCCACACACACAAGAGATGGCATTGGCGGCGAGGAAAATAAAATAAAATAAAATAAAATAAAAAGAATAAAATATCCTTAAATAATAACATCCAGTAATATATCAGACTGCTGGCAATGTGCAATTAAAGTGTTCTAGAATATCATCATATACATAGCTACATAAGCAAACTCTACTGAATCCTGCGGGATTTAAGGATGTCATAATATTATAGGAAGGCAGCAAATATTTCAGCAATGATTTTCTCCTTGTTTTCAGTAAAATTTGTTTTTAGAAATAAAATTGTTTCTCATTAATTTTATCTGATGATAATACTTAACCTTTTATCTGTAGATAAACCCAACAGAAAAACTAGTTCTTCCAAGTAAACACATCTGTGTGTTTAGGCTAACAAATGTAAGGCTAAGCAAGAGTGTATGCATTTGTATGCATGAGATATCTTTTTAAAAATTGTAATCTGCAAGGAGTTCAGCAAGCAAAGGCTAGTAAAATTCCATTATGTCTCTGCACTGACTGTCGCCTTCAAGCAGGAAGCATTACTCCTGGTTTGGTTGTACTATCATTTTCTTTGTTTCTTGGCAAAAAAGGTGTGGAGTCTATGGAGATCTATAGTTGTCTTGCAGCGTTCAAGTCATTCTCAGCAAAAACTTTCAGAATTTTAAATACTTGCAGGAAACCCTATTAGACTTTTCCCAACCATAATAAGAGAAGGATCTCAACTTGTTATACATCAATAAAAGGCCTCCGTTGTTATTTCCCTGAAATCGTAATCAAACTAAAAGGACTGAAGGTATGAAAATCCTTATTAATGTGGGAAATTGTGCACTGTGTCAGATCAGAAGTCAGTTAAAACCCCATGCTGGACACAGCTTGTTGTGAATTTCTACTGCTTCACAGAGCAAATATGAGGATTAACTCCAGTGTGTGGGCTTCATGGGAAACAAAGCATCTATACATCTGGCATGCTAACACTCTGATAGACCCTTCTGTTTTTACACAGAGTACAGGGACAAATAGCTTCCCTATGCTACAAATATAGCCACAAATGTAGCAAGTGCGCCTGAATTGTGAAATTCATCTCTGAACAGGTATACTGTACTGGACACATTCAGAAGCATTTACACATGAAACTGCACATCTGCCAACTAGAAAGTGATAATGTAATTTACTTGGATATATACTGTATATCCTCGAATATAAGCCTAGTTTTTCAGCCCTAATTTTGGGCTGAAAAAAGGGGTCCTTGGCTTATATTTGGGTCAATACTTTTAGCCACTGAGGCAAGTTTGGGTCGGTGGCTAAAAGTCATTTTAAACATTGTGCGCCACTTCTCTTTACCCCCCCCATGTTTAAAATGACCTTTTTAAAAGTCATTTTAAAACAATGTTTTAAATGACTTTTAGCCACCAACTCAAGCACTTGCCTCGCTGGCTAAAAGTAATTTTAAACATCATACACACACCCAGCTCACAAAGGAGGAGTTGCCAGGCCCTGCTGCATTTCCCACCCTAGGCTTATACTTGAGTCAATAAATTTTCCCAGTTTTGGGGGTTTAAATTAGGGCCCCCGACTTATACTCGGGTCAACTTATACTCAATTATATACGGTAATTGAGCTAGTCTGAGGTATCTGGGTTGAGATGCTTGTTTGGGCAAATTATGTAGGCTCCTGCCGGGCTTGTCCCGGATCGGGGCCGCTTTGTCTCCCCGGGAGCCGTTGCGCCGCGAAAGGAGGAGGACACGTGATCCCCGGGGTGTGCGGGGATCGGAGCCTTTATAAGGGCTGCCCGCACACCAGTCCTCCTCTTTCGTGCCGGGCAGCACCCCGCCCCCCCTCCCTTAGTGGTTATGAGAATGAGATTATCTGGTCGCTTCGGGGCCGAATGGGAATTTTTGACTGGTACCATTATTGGCTTCTTGGTGCCAGTGTGTTTTCGCCCATTCCATTCTCATTTACCGTTAGGCAGGGTCTCCTGTGTACCTGGCGGGTAGTGAAACTAAAAAGGGGCCAGGACTGTGACGTCAGAACGGTAAAGGCATCTTGAATAGGGTTCAGGGCAGCTGTACAATAGATAATAACATAGGACCAATTGATAGGTAAAATAACCCAGTAGGAAAGTAAATTAAACATCATAAAGGCTAGGAGCTTGTATGGCTGCCCCAAGTAATACCCGGACCTAGTTTTGGCGGTGAGAGCTGCTTTCATGGAACAGCACCCCCATACTGGGTCACATTATGGCGTCACAATAATTAAATTAACATCTGAGAGCTGAAATATAAGTTGCACTACGGCAGGCCCATCCTTTTGGCTACAACTTTAGTGACACTTATAGCAGTTAATAAAGTTATTAATAAAGTTATTAATAAAGTTGTGGCCCGATTTAAAACCCAACATTCCTGTGTGGTCTCATTATTTCGGGACTGGGGGGACAATGTTCTACACAATGAAATTTACATGGTGAAATGTCAGTGTCTGGGGGGTTGGGATAACCAAACACCCTCAGAGACAAACTTCTCTATCCGTGAGGTACTGCTTTGGCACTGCTACTCCTGAACAACAACTACAAATCTTGAAAGCTGCTAAAATGGTGCAAATTAAATGTGTATGGATCATAATGTATATCAGTCCATAGGAACATACCTGAATCTTTTAAATCTGTGAAGCATTTCTTTAAGGTGATTGATTGATCTTTCCATCACATACCTGATTCTTCACTACAACATCTCAGGAGACTGCATTCTAGTCTAGGTTTTCTGGAACTTGCCATTCAAGGCAGCACATTACAACTATTGTTCCAAAGGTCAGGGATCACTTAATTGGATTTCTGACAGTGATGTATGAAGACAGGAAAACTCCTAGTAAAACAAGCTTTCTTCAGCTCCAGGACACACAGTTCTGTAAACTTCTTCACTGCCAGCTGAAGGGAAAAAGTTGTCAGAGACATCATCTTATCCCCCATTCCATCTTATCCCCCATTCCAAACTCTAAGTCTCTCAGTTTATGTTTTTGTATGTGAGCCTGTAGTTAAAATATACATTAAGAGTAACAATACAACTCATAACATGCTAATTCTTAGTACAGTGTTCTAAAAATAGTAAATATTGGAAGTTTTGACTAATGGTCAACATTTATTCAGAATAACAAAAAAAAAAAACTCATTTTGAGAAGTTTTTTTTTTTTGGGGGGGGAACGTTGACCAGTTCTGATACTGTATGTATTTCATGAGTGATGGCGACAGAAATACATTAATAACACATTATGTTACTTGCTATTCATACATGAAGAGTAGCATGATCCTGATAAAAATTAATGACAAACAATATGTTAAAATGTTATATAGGCTTGTGTAAAAACCCTCAACCAGCCTAGTTTGGAATAACCCAAAATATCACCATCACATGTCAATTCACACTAACACCCGAGTGAGAGAAACTTCTACAGTTGCAGCTTTATTATCAAGCTGGATGGGAACAACTAGCAGCTAGTTCCTCGGGTGTCACTGAATTCATCTTCATTAGGTTTCCCATTTATTATATCTTGTTCAATGCATATGACATGAAATGGTGGTTTGGCACACAGGAGAATACATGCACTGTCAAAACAACATATTCCACTGCCGAACAGCTCTAACTGTAATGAAGGTCTTCCAAATGTTCAAATGGAATCTCTTTTCCTGTAGATTGCAACCATTGCCTTCCATTGACAGAATTTTTGAAAAAGATGAAATGAATGGGACCTTTACTTTTCTGGGAAAAATGCCTGAAATCTATTGCATCATTACACAAAAGGTGTAACCTTTAGTGACACATTGCTGGTAAGTTAAGAAATTTCTGTACATACATCTTTGCATGCTGAGTTGCAGAACTCTGTATGCAATAGATAATGACTCTAGAAATGTATTCCTTTACTTATTTATCCCGTATGAAGTAACAGAATACAGCATTACTGCATGAGACTTCGGGCTCTATCACATGTCCTTTAAAATGCTGATTAAATTTCAAGATAAAGCATTTCCAAAAATATTGTCCCCACGGCCACTGGGCTTTAAAAAAAAACACTGGTTATGCCCCCTCTAGTGAGTTTGCCATGACCTACTGGAGAAGTTGGGAATTTTTTGCTCTGGTAAAAAATGTGAACCAGAAGTCCATGGGAGCTCACATATGATCCGGTTTTCTGCTTTTATTTTTCCTAGCCCTGACCAGCTTGTCCTGGAACTAGTTGGTGCTTTTTATTATTTTTTTCTGTTTCTCCTCCCGCTAGTGCTGATCAGCTGGCTTTCGGGCTGTCAGCACTGTTTTGTTTTATTTATTTTTTTTCATTTTTTTTCCTAGCCCCACCAGCACCTGGGGATGGTTGGCACTATTTTTAATTCATTTCTTCATTTTTTCATTTCCCTTCCCCCCAGCACTGATCAGCTGACCTTTGGGCTGTCAGTGCTTTTTTTTTAATTATTATTTTTTCTCTTTTTTCCTACCTCCACCTGCTGGCCGTGGGGCTGAACTGTGCTTTTTTTAAAATAAAAAAATCTATGTACGTGGGAAGAGAGATCCCACATCTTCAGTCATGTGGCCAAGGAAGAAGAAAAGCCGGACTTTCACATTATCCAGATCTTCCTCCAGGTGAGATAGCAGCCTTCACAAAGACAATATTTTTTAAAAAAATGAAAGGCAATTCTTTGCTTACCATTAAGCCTTTTGGGTAACTGTGCAACAGGATTTCAACAATGATATCAGAGACTGATCTGAAATGTTAACCATCATTTAAGTATGAAAAACTCAAAACTTTTGTCTTCACTGTACACAATAGTGAGAAGACTTTGTTTTGTTTTCAGTTTTTTTTTTTTTTTAGTTTGTCCTTTTTGTCAAGGATGAGAAAACACATAAGTATTTTCTACCTCCATAGAGTCTGGCCATATTCACAATCTTCATCCTTTCACCCTTTCCTCTATATATGCAGCCTTCACATGATTTACCATTCTGATCAATCTAGGTTCTCAATCATGTGTGAGTCTTTAATATAGGGCAGTATACATTATGTTCAGACCTTTCTTTTTAAAAATATGGATTCATCATTGGGTGAAAATAGATGCAACAGAAGGAGTGAATGGGCTAGAAAAAGTAGACACAATTTGCCACTCATGAGATAGCAATTGTGAAGAAGTGATGCATAAAGCAGGTCTTCTACATTCCTGATCATGGTATCTCCAGTGTTTCCTGGAAGGAAATGGCTATGGTGTTTTGAGAATACATATTTAGATAAATCAATGGTACTATAGTCTTTATATATAATGACATGTATGAGGAGTATGTGGTTCTTCAGATGCTGTTGGACTACACCACCAAATATTCTTTATATTTAGGTAGCTAAGGGGTTACATTTCATCAGTGTCTGGAGAGCCACGTGTGTCTAACTCCTACTTTAAGAAGATGTTTTGGCTTCTAGAGTGTGCGGAAACATAGAGTAAAATGTGCTGTTCAGTACTCTTGCACAAATCCCACAATCTATTAAAATTCACCCTGTGTTGTTTGCTGGCGAAGATCATTGCAGTCCTTAAATTCACTAAATTAAAATGCTTTACAACTTTTAACTACTACCTAGGTGTCCAAGGCATCCATTATTAATTTAATATTCTTCCTAATGCTATAGTTTTTCATTGATCCATACAGCACTATATATATTAGACACCATTTGCTCTTCACCTCACAGTAATTTAAGGGGTAGTAAAGCAGCAGTAAAACAAGGAGTTAATAATTACTGCCAAAGTGAGTCATGGAAGAAACACACGGAAGGTTAAAGAGAAGGCATTAATATATGAGAATAGATTCTTAAAAGGAAAGGCCTCATGTATTTTAACAGCCAATATGGCTGTTCTGACCTTCACTTCTGATAAAATGTGGGGAAATCAGGGGCTGTTCTAGGTCCTAGCATACTTTTCTTGTTATTTCTTTTCAATAACAAGACAAGAGATTAACAGAATAAAACAATTTTTAAAAGCTGCAACTGTGGTCCCCTGCCCCTACATACTTGCTCGTGTGGAGATCCCCCATATTTCAACTTTAAAATATAATAATACATAGGATTTTATAATTATATACATATATAGCCAATATATTCTTTTCTATAGCAAAGCTCAGTATATAGTGTCCCTCAATGAACCATGGGGAGACAGCCATTGTCTGTGAAGTATAGAGACACATACTTACCCTACCTTTAGCAAATGTATGATAGAACAATAAAACTAAATTCAGGCTTCTTCCTGAGGGAATTTCAAATGACTATCACTTAAAAAGGAATGTCAAAGGAACACCCCTGAGAAAAAAAAATCAAAGGAATTTCCTGAGAAAGAAAATTCAGAAGAATGTCAATTTAAGTTACACATTTTATGCCCCTTTGTGTGATTCCTACATAGCTATCTATTATTTTTGATTTTGTAGTCTGTCTCTACATACTTTACTGTTGTGTATGCAGCCATCTCTGGTGGCCAGTATGGATAAACACTTTCCTAAACCTTCAGTACACCATTACAGAGTTTTAAGTGAAAAGTTTTCCACACTGATTAGCATTTCCTCCCAATGTGGAGGAAGATAAAGCCATTTTTCTGTTAGGCATTTTGCTGCATTTTGCTCTTTAGGCACTGCATCCAGCGTGCTGATTACCACTGGGACCACCTGTACTAGTTTATGCCAGAGTCTCTGAAATTCAATTATTCAGATCCTGATATCGGGTAATTTTTTCAAGTTGTTTCTCGGTGACTCTGCTATCACCTGGTATTGCAATATCAATGATCCACACTTTTTTCTTCTCCTCAATCATAATATCCGGGGTGTTATGCTCCAAAACCCTGTCTGTAATTTTGCATGCTCATTTTCAATTACTTTTTCGAGCTTATGATCCCACCAGTTCTTTGCTATGGGCAGAGGATAGTTCTGACATAAATTCCAGTGGACCTTTGAGCAACTACATTATGACTCTGATTGTAATCAGTCTGAGCAATTATCTTGCAACAACTCAATATATGGTCAATAGTTTCATCTACCTCTTTACAGAGTCTACATGTGGGGTACTCATCTGATTTTTCTATTCTAGCCTTAAATGCATTTGTTCTGATAGCTTGTTCTTGAGCTGCAAAAATCAGGGCTTCTGTCTCTTTTTTCAGTGTTCCATTGGTGAGCCATAACCAAGTCTTTTTCTCACCTACTTTTCCTTTGATTTTTTTCAAGGAACTGCCCATGCAGTGCTTTATTATGCCAGCTATCAGCTCGTATTTGCATTGCTGTTTTCCTGTTTGATCCTTTGTGTAGCCTGCACACTGTAATTAAAAAATTGTAAACCGCCCAGAGACTACTTGTAGTGGTATGGGGTGGTATATAAGCAGAACACTTTGCTTTTGCTTTGCTTTGCTTTTACTTTAAACACCTTCCTGTTCTTAACCTCCAATAATGCTGGCTCTGTATTATTATTTACATAATCTGCCAATGCATGCTTATCTTCTTCAACTGGTTAATGGCCTTGATGGTGTTACCACCATTCAGTTTCCTTTTAAATACTTTTCTAACTCTTTGGATATATTCTTTACTGACCACATTTTCACTTGCCCATGCTTGATATTATCTAATTGCAGTATGCCCAGATATTTATAGGCTTCAGACTGATGATACTTAATAGCTTGTCCATTTGGCATTTCAATTTCTTCGTTCCCAGTGATTTTTCCTTTTCTCAGTGCCACTATGGCACATGTGATTAGGCCAAACTCAATACTAAAATCCGTATTGAAAAAATTGAGCTGTGTTGGTCAGCGAGTGTACCTTTAAGTAATCCATATACAATAGAGGAGAATTTTTTCCTGAATTTTTAGCAGTTTGGTACCCTAAATTTGTCTTCTGAAAAATTATTGAGAGGGGAATCAGGACAATAGTAAATAGCAGAGGTGACAAAGAGTCACCTTGAAAAATCCCTCGTTTACTAACCAATCCATGGCTTTCATCCCTGACAAACAATTCTGCTTTCCAGTTCTTCATTGCATTTTCAATTAGGGCACTAGCACTTTTACATAGTCCAATGGCATCCATGCACTTAATAATCCAACTATGCGGTACTGAGTCAAAGGCTTTTTTTATAGTCAATCCAAGTCATATATAAATTAGTTTTCCGGGCTTTACAATTCCTTAGGATCATTTTATCAATGAGTAACTGATCTTTTGTGCCTCTACTTCCCCGTTTGTTCCCTTTCTGCTCTACTGTCATGATGTTATTTGCTTCCAAATATTCCTGGATGACGACGATGACGACGACGACGACGACGACGACGACGACGACGACTACTACTACTACTACTACTACTACTACTACTACTACTATATATATAATAATAATAATAATAATAATAATAATAATAATAATAATAATAATAATAATAATAATAATAATAATAAATGGATTTAGGAGTTTCAATGCTTCTTTCTACTTCTTGAACCATAATTCATTGATTACAAAAGTTATACACTAGAATTGTATGCGGGAGATACAATATTAGCACATAATTGCTATGCAAAGTTTGCCCTAACATTTTACCATGTCAAAGTAGTTAAGAGGGGTCTGAAATACCTTGCTCCCATCAGGAATTCTTTTTGTTCAGTTGCTAGGGAAAAAGTTCATTATTGCAGAAACTTCTAATTTAATGCAGCAAAGCAAAATATATAAATCAATCTCTGGATTAGCTGAGTGTTCACTTTTCATTGCAGAGATTTTTTCCTTGGCAATTTCCAAAAGCTCCTTACCCAATGGGCTTTACCTTTGTGCTTTCTCAATTACCTCAAGTGCACCTTTCTCCATGCACTTTCATTTTTATGTGCTTTTCTCAAAGACCCTACTGCTATCTTGCCCCCACTTTTAATCTTTAGACCTACATCTGTGTCAAGGGTTTTTTTCCTCCTCCCAAGGAAGCCACTCTACAGAACAAGGAGGAAGGAGCTCTTTATGAATGACATACACTAAACTACTTTCAAATCTGCTAGCATGTTGTATTATTGGAGATCATTAACTCTTCTAACTTA
>JAHTLZ010000021.1:9335257-9353601 GCA_023846285.1 Phrynocephalus versicolor
AGGAAGGAAGGAAGGAAGGAAGGAAGGAAGGAAGGAAGGAAGGAAGGAAAGAAAGAAGATTGGAAAATAACTGTTATATTTCAAAGTGAACTTTTATGGATACAGTGCATCTAGTTTCTTCAGACATCTTAGTCTTAGAATCAAAACCAGAGGTTGTATACTAGATTCTTATGTGATGCCACTTGAGAAGCCATAACAAAGGTAGAGACAATGACCATAATTCTGTTGGTGTATCTTTGTGCAGCATAATCTGTGTTTGTTAAAAGAAACATTTAATTAATGTCCTCCCCACCGTTTTAGATCCTGAGGCTCTCTAGGACTCTGCTTTGCCCTGGGAAAGCCTTTGGAAGTCTTGGGTTTAGAAGAAAAAGATGCCGCCTGATTGCTACAAACAGTGATCTGGCAACATTTTTTTAACTTTTAAAGGAAAAATATTGGCTACTACAGAATGTCCTGAAAACTGTGACTTTTTATCCACATCTTTGCATGCCTATTTTGTCAATGATGGCCATATTCTAAAGAAGCACATGTCCCATTCCAAGGATTATTATTAATGATGGGTAATTACAGGCAGAGGCGTAGCTAGGGTATTCAGCACCCGGGGACAAAGTCAGACAAGGAATAAGCCATGAGGTCAGAGGCCAAACCTTGCCCCCCCCCCATACCTTCACCTCTCCTCCCTACTCAGGGGGGCTCTTCTGCCTCCCCTGCCACACCTTTCCCTTTAGAGAGGTTCTGTTTCATTCTGGCCCCATCAAGGAGCTGCTGCACCACTCTGCCCATGACCTCACCATCCTGGGGGAGAGCCTGGACTATATGTGGACCCATCACCCAGGGTGGGGGACATCCTGTGGGGGTTGAATGGGACTGGGATGAAGAAGCCTTGTCCTCTCCTCCTAATGGTGGACAAAGCCCTTCAGCCAAGCGCTGCCAGGCACTCTTGCGCACAGGGATCCTGGACACAACGCAGCATACCAGGAGCTAAGACCAGCCTCTCCCTCCAGTGAACAGTGCTCACACCAGGCAGCGGTGGTGGCTGGTGCTACTGCTAGTCTGAGACAGGCTCAATGGAGGACAGAGCATCCACATCATTCCACCGTGGCAGCATTTGCAGATCCCTTGCCCAGCAGGAAGGCGAGCGGGCTAGTGGGGGGGAGCAGTGCCTCCTCTGCTAAGTGCCTGTGCCCACCACAGCCTCGCCTTCTCCTGCAATACCATTTGGCACCCCCAAATGCTGCGTCTTGGGGTAGATGTCCCCCTTCACCCCCCAGCTATGTCACATTACAGATTAACTGCTTATCTAAGGCATCCTCATGTGACCTGAAATTGATTGCCTGTGAGGTTGTGCTTGCTATATTATGTTTTCCTCATGTTTTACTTCTGCACTTAGTGATGTCTCTATCAGAATTCCATTTTAAGCTACATTTTGAAGTACAGAGGACAAGCCCAAACTGTTTTTAGGGTAAAGGCTCACACTCACTTACGAGTATGGTTTAGGATATCAGTCAGTCCCCTACGGTTATAGCAGTGTGCTAACTAAGGAAGACATGGTCATTACTAGAGATGGACACAAAACGAACAATTGTTCATTTTCGTTTTCATTTTTCATTTTCTTACGTAACGAAATGACAAACGAATTTTTTCTCAAAAATGAAACGAAATGAACAGAAACACCGGAAATTTTGTCGTGCGTTTTGTTTCCGTTACTGCAATATGAGTGAATTGCTTAAAATCCTAAAAAAATCACAAAAAATTGAAATAAATGGTAATGAAATGGTAACAAACGAACAAAAATGAAAATGAATTTTTTGCAAAAATTCGCAAAAAACAGAAACGAAACGAAATGGACCCTCCAAACGACAAACGACAAACGAAATGCCATTTTTTTTATTCGTGCCCATCTCTAGTCATTACTGGAAATAATGTGGGAGCAAATAACTTGTGCACTACTCCAAATAGATATTTGGAGCTCAATGTTTTAATCTTCTCTGACACTTTTTGCAAGTAAAAATAGATTAAGAATGCTGTGTAACTTTAAAAATGAAGCATGGTCTCCAGATTGTCCTTCACCCTCTTTCTGCTTTCAGTGATACTTTAGCCTATGCTAGAAAACTCACTGATCATTTATAAATGTAACTGAATACACTTGCCATAAAGCAAGCATAGCTTGTTAGGCAATGCTCTCAATGCTAGATATATTTAGTCAATTGACCAAACTGCCAAGATTGGTTGTGAAACTGTCGATAGTGTGATTGTTGAAGACCAGACTAGACAACCACATGTCAGGAGAGTGCAAGAGCAATCAAATCAATCATGCCACAGTTCCAGAATTGGCCAGGGTGACTCATTGGAGTTGCCTTCAAAGTGAAATTATTCTTGATTAACAAAAGCAAAATGAATCAGGCAGCTCAAAGCTTCAGGAAAAAAAAACATTTCTTCCAATAAGAATGCTCAATACTGACAACCTTGTACACATCAGGAACCCTTTCATAGCAAAGCCAATCCATGCAAGTGATGAATGAGGAGCTTTGAAAGACCACATTAGTATTCAAATTGCTTTAAGGAGTTGGTTTTGTGGTGTGGTTTTTTTTTAAAATAATGTGTTAGGAAAGAAGTCTGCTTTTTGATAGATATTTAAGATAAGATAAGATAAGATAAATCTTTATTGATCCCACATCTGGGGAAAGTTACTTGTTACACAGCTCCCAATATAAAAAACAAGTAAAGATAGCTAGGTGCATAAAAACCTGTAAAGTGTGTGAGAGAGAAAACAAAGTAGCTAATAGAGATTAAATAAAATAAGAAACACAATATTAGAGATGGGCACGAATAAAAAAAATGGTGTTTCGGTTTTTCAATTGTCATTGAGAGGTCCATTTCGTTTCATTTCTGTTTTTTGCGAATTTTTGGATAAATTTCATTTTTGTTTTTTGTTTTTTGTTTTTTGTTTCTACCTGCTTTTTGCGCAATTTTTAAAGCATTTCCGTGTGGGGGCGTCCCTCAACACCCCAGACCAGAGGGAAAACACTAAAAAAAAACGATGCTGGCAGAGACACAGTATAGACTAGGTACGCAGGGAGGCTGCAAAAGCAGCGGCGGGGGTTGCCCAGGGTGCAAGGCAGCCGCAGAGTGACTGCACTGTGGGGCAGGGGAGGGTACTCACCAAGAGGTATGCACACATGCACACAGGGAGGCTGCAGGACTGAAGCTAGAGTCGCAGAGACAGCAATCCCACCCTAAATCCCACCGGGGACTGCAAGGAGGATGGGGGCTGCCAGAGCTTTTTATGCCCTCTGTGGCTGTCAGACCTGCCCAATCTGCAACCTGGGCATGCTATTGGTTGACGTTGTCCAAGAATTTACATGATTCCATCACATGGCTTGCCTCCATGTTGTGGCTGGAGTGGCGACATCCATTTTGTCATCCTTAAAGGGAAAAGAAAAATACATCGTGATGGGAGAAGAGAAAAACAAACGTTTTAAGGACCTCAAACCCTGGTAGTAATAATTTCAAATAATTATCACATTATCGCTGCATTTTTATGGATGTCCAGGGTGTTTTAATACCCTAGAAATCAATATTAGGCATCTGGGAGCCATTTTGGGAAAATACAGCAATCTGAGAAAAGACATAAATGCACGTTTTAAGGACCCCAACCCCCCAGTAGGTATTATCAGACAGTATAAATAATTATTGCTGGGTTTTTATGGGTACCCAGGGTATTTTTTAACATTTAAAACAGCTCATTTCATTGCACGTTGCCATTAACGAAAACCAAACGTAACAAATACAATTTTCATGGTTCTGTTCGTTTCATTCCATTTTCATCACAATTTTTGTTTGTCATTTTGTTACATAATGAAACAAATAACGAATAACGGAAACGAAAAAATGTTCGTTTCGTGCCCATCTCTACCCAATATACAAATATTACACTAAAAATTTGTATATAAAAATAAATATAAAGAGAAGCTACAGTATATATACCCCATATGAATATGTTAAACTGTAGAGTTGAAGAGTCTCACAGCAGTGGGAATAAAGGACCTGCGATAGCGCTCCTTCCCACACTGGGGATGTCTGAGTCTGCCACTGAAGGAGCTACGCAGAGCCTCCACTGTCTGGTGCAGTGGGTGAGAAGTATAGTTCATAATGGATGTCAGCTTGGCCAACATCCTCCTCTTACCCATCTCCTCCACAGAATCCAGAGGGCATTCCAAGACAGAACTAGCCCTCCTGACCAGCTTGTTCAGTCTGTTCTTATCCTGTTCAGTACTACCTGAACTCCAGCAGACTACAGCATAGAAAAGAGCTGAAGCTACCACAGAGTCATAAAACATCTGTAACATAGGCCTACACACTCCGAAGGACCTCAGTCTCCTCAGGAGATGGAGGCGGCTTTGACCCTTCTTGTATAGGGTTGTATTTCATGGGTTGTCTTTTTTTCCCTTTCTTTTTGAGACAATGAGAAATATATCAGTAAAACCAGTAATACCAAAGTAAGAAGAAATATGTCAACTTAATTTTGAGTGTACATCTTCATAGACTGCATGTGGTAGAGTTTATGATATTTTAGCACAACTTTCATTATGCTGCCATTGGTTCATAATATTTGCTGTATTATTTTTCCCTCACTCCACGTGTGATGTCTAGTGATATTCCACTTTTCCCATTAGGAACGTGGAGTTTTCTTCAGAAGTCAGAAAGTCAGAAAGTTATAATAGAACCTTGCCTGTATGTAGGATTCAGGTGTGTGTGTAAGGTGTGTGTGTGTGTGGGGGGGATTTTTGGTTTTGCTACTTAGCAACAAGCTGCAGCATGTAATAACCTATCTTCTAGTAAGTTGGTGACAGCAGCATTTTTAAAATAACAGGAGTTTCAACTGATTACTGTACTATAGTAAATATTTCGCCATAGAGCAGTGATCATGTTACTGTACGTGCAAGCTTTCCTTGCACATGTGCAGTGTCTACAGTAACCCCAAACAAAGCCATTCAGGGAGCACTGAGGCCTAACAGTTTCCATGTCAGAACAGCATAGCAAGAGGCCAAAGATAAAAAATTTATCTAAGAAGAGATAGAAATTAGCTGTGCACAAAAAAACTTTCAAATTTCCTTATTACATACAATCTGTTGAAACAGGGAGGACAAAATTTCTCTCATAGATTTTTTGTTTCATTTTCTGTGGGGTCCTGCCAATCTATCAATGGCTGGAGCCCTTTAAACCTGGCCCAGTGGCTACCATAGGGTCCCCCTGGTACTGTCTGGGCCAGGTTTAAAGGCTCCAGCCATTGACAGCTCGACAGAAGCCTGAAAACAATGGAATGAAATGGTTCATTTCAATGGAAAAATGACAGCTTCATTTTGTCAATTACGAAATGCTGCTTCCTCATTTCATTTTGTTTCATTTTGTTTCATTACATAATAAAACGATGAAACAGCATTTCATTTTTTGTTTCCTGCCCATCCCTAGTTGTTTGTATCCAGTGGCATAGCATGTCACCTTACTCTCTTAATGAGTTGTATACTCCTGTTTCTTCTGTGGCTATATTTTCTGGTCAGTATTTATACTCTTATCTCTCCTTCATCAAATATAAACAAAATTTCTCCAGGACATTGTGGTCCAAGGCCTTGGTAAACCAAGGAAAAAAAAATTTAACAGGAAATCCTGTTATCCCTGCTTTCACTGAAAGAGCCTGTAACTAAGAATGTGGATGGGTGCTGTTCTGATGATAAACATCCTAATCTTGCTAACCTTGGAGAAACAGGTATCTGGTCCACCAAGGTCTTAGAATACCAGACTATTGGGAAACAAGTGCCTTTAATAACTATTGTAGCTATAGAGAGTGTAAGCTACAAATCCTTGATTTGTTTATTCTTTGGTAGCATTTATAAAGCAAGTTCAACAGTCAGGAAAGTTATGAAAATACAATGACCTTGCTTGGCTAGAGAGCTGTCTAACTGCTTTGCAATTACTTTAATAAACTACTGTTCAAACTTTAATTTTAAAAGCATTTTCATTGGCAGGGCACATTTTTGTACACCCCCATTGATTATTTCAAAACCAGAAGCAATTTCACATCTTGATATCCTTGTTATCACACACACAATTGTGAGGATGTTGTATTCATATATCTCCCTTGTTACAAAGTCCTTTTGTTGACCTCTGGTGCTGGCATTGAACTGCCTCTGGTCAGACAACACCTGTCTGTGATGCCTTGTAGCATTTCTTGCTACCAAATATGTTGTTTGGTGCATTCATGCTTGTTAATCTGTGAAGATCTAAACATGTTGCTTGTTTAGAAAAGGAAAAAAAAAGAAAAACTTTTCTGTCTATAGATAAGAGGAAACTGTATCATGCTTAGACTATTAAAGAAACTTTACTGGCATGAGTAAATCTTTCAAAACATAAAAAGTAACAAACAAAATTCCAAACCTAAAAGTCAAACAATAAATGCAATAAAGTCCTTTGAAAAGTTTCTTTTAAACAAATTGCTGAGAAGAAAGCAATGTTTCCATGTGGTTTTGACATAAAATCCATTTTCTATACCCCCTTTAATTATTTAAACACCCTTTCCACACATAATTCTACATGTTTACCATTCAGTGTAAAATAAATAAGAAAAGAAGTGCAGGAAGTAGAAGACATCATCGGCTGAAGCACGTAGAAGACTGACTTAGGTACAACACAATATTATTGTTTACAGCTGTTGTGTCAAAAGTCAGGAAAGACATATTGTAATGACACCCAACATCAAGTAGCAGAGATATAACAGCAAAAATTAATTGGATCCAAACCAGTTATTTGCATTGTGTTTTATCTACAAATATTCCATCATATAATGGGATATTCCACTTGTATACCCTCGCCCCAACAGCAGACCTTCATTCCTTCAGAAAATGGGTCAGGGTGGCTACATCTTAACAAGGGAAATTATGTTTCTCTGCCTCAGCAAGCAGGTCTTTGAATCTTCTCTCTTTCACTTGAAAGGCAGTAAAAGCAGATTCAATTTCCACCTGCATCATGTCTGGAAGCAAGGAGAAAAGCTTGACAATGCAGTGAACTGGAATGAGATATATAGACATATATCTCCTGGAAGGATATATAGATAGATAGATGGTCCTATATGATGTAATGAAAAAATTACCAATAATAATGAAAGAAACTGTAATATCAAAATACACAAAAATTGTGTATTTGAAACACAACTGGATTGGAAGTGTCTCTTAAGACATTTGGTAGGTCACTGATGCCACTGTGAAAAGTCATTTGTTTCTAAGTAAAAGAAAAGCATATCTTTTTCAAAAAAAAGTGAATAGAGTGTGATGTATATGAAGTACACTAGATAGGTAGTGCCACCCATGATGGCCAACTGCCTACTATATTTCCACTGGATGGAAAATCCCACCAGTAGAGCAACAGAGGATCAAGCAACTTATGGAAGACGTGATCATCATGAAGAATACCCATCCTACTCTTTGAAATGGAAATTCTTGCACAAATTGTGTGATCCCATCACACTGATAGGACCGTCCGCTCATTAAAAGATTGAGAGAATCTTGGGTGATCCATCTCCCCTCTAGGATTTTCACTAGACATTCTCTTGGGTGAGTTATAAAGTGTGTCTGAAAGGTTTTGTATGTTTATTTGCTTTTGTTTTTGGAAAAATATGTAAAGTCATTCAGAGGCAGCTGAACAGCTTTCACGATGAGATGCCTTTTATGATGTATACAAAGAATAAAGGCTTTTTTCTTTTTGTCATAGGCAACACATATTTTAAATGAAAAGACAGAAGTAAACATGCTTGCTTGGTACTTGAGAATGTGCTGAATACAAAATATATTGTGTACAATTCATATTGTCTGGAGACCCTAAGGATAAATGGAATTGATCAGTTCTGCTCCATGGAGACTGGAATGAAATCTGATTTAAATCATTCTACTCTGCCAAAAATCCGAAGTGGATTACAGGAGTCAATAACTTCTCAATCACTATGCTCACATGTAAAGATGTCAAGTGTTTATAACAAGTGGTAAGGACCTTGCCAAAAGGTTGTATTTTACCAATCCCTCTTTAAAACAGATAGTTCATTCTGAGATAGAGCTATGAGAAGGTTATAATGCAGGCCCCCATCCCTCACAATTTGCCTCCAGATGGTGCTATAAAGCAGTTTTTTCCTTGCTAAAAGACTGCATATGTTAGCAGATGTGTTGTAGGTGGCGGAAGTAAACATTCAATTTCTTTACGCCCATTACGAAGAAAACCCAAACCAAACTGCTTTGGTTACCCAGTCTCAGTCCATCTCACAGATGACTTCAGTTGGCTAGATCTTGATGTGGAATGTGTGGTGTCAGTTGGTCAATATCTCTCTGATAGTTCCTCCACCCCCCAACTGGGTTGTTTCACCATCTTGACTTGAACCCTTTTCTCACTTCACATACCTCCCAACCCACCCATTACATAGGATCAGCTAAGTACGTTCAGAGGTACTTGCAATGATATAGTTTATTGTAGGCTATTGCTTGTTGTCACTTGTTATTGACCTCTATCAAATAAAGTGGAATGAACAAGCACTTCAATTCAAAACCTAGCTGTCAATATATATGAACGACAGAGGAAGCAATGGTGCCAATTTATAGGATGGATATAAATCTTAAAATAACTGGCTGTAACTCAGTGCAGGATCCAGTATAACAGGAAATTGGCTGTTTCAATAAGAGAAAGCTGATACCAAGCAGCTTCTCTTCTACGCAGATAAAAGTAGGGTCTAAGTGTCCTTTTGTGAACAAAATATTGAACTATGCATAAGATGCCACTTAGTATCTATAATGCCTAGGCACCTCTGCACTCCTCTCCAAATAAATAAATAACCAAAACTATGCATATTGTTGTGCTTTTGTTTGTTTGGTTTTTGTTCTTGCTTTTTAATAAAGAATGGGAATTACAAGCATTAACCCACTTTCTTTGTCAAAAGCAGATTGATATAAAAATACCTACAGAGAATGGCTAAAAGAAAGGGGAACACAAACTGTAAATCTCAGAGAAGGCTGTTCAGCAAATATGGGTTCAACACTGATGATTTATTTATTTATTTATTTATTTACCACCCCATTAGTACAATGCACTAATATTAGCTGTAACTTTTAAGTTGTAACTATATTATGCTCATTGATTCAATGAAAATTCGGTGAGTCAGCTCCTCACCATTATCTGGAAGTTGAGTCATGGCAACTGGACTTCTTTTCATGAGAGACTGAAACATTCTGCTGCCCATCCAAACAGCTTCATCAGTCTGAGGAAAGCCAGCTGTGAATCTTCCTCACAACTAGCTTTGCTCAAACTGACAAAGCTGTTTGGATGAGCAGTGAAACATTTCAGTTTCTCAAGAAAAGAGGTCCAGTTGCCATGACTCAACTGCCAGATAAACTCATCTGGATGACTGAGAATCTTCACGGACTCCTCACCATCATTTCCATTTATTCAATGGACCTGTTCTAATTGTGATTTTCTTACTGGATTTTAGCCACTATGTGTATCTCATTGCCTGATTGTGGCACATTCTTCAGCTACTGTCCTATTTGATGCCTGCTTGAATGCAAAGTTTTGGGAACTGCCATCACATTCTAACAAAGTGCCAGTTAAATGTGATAAACCATATGACCAGCACTTCATCAGATCATCACCACAGTTTCTGCAGTAGAGTTCTATTCACGTTGAACAGTTTACTGTCCTTTAGCTAATGGGAGCAGAATTATCAGGTGAGAAGAAAAAAAGGAAGGAATTCTGCCAGCTCCCCTTCCATCATAATGTAAGTAGTCTTTGCCCATCCAGCCTCTAAAAAAGAGTCCAGACACAGGTGCTGGGTTAAAACTTGGCACACAACTTTATTAACTGTTTAGTATTAACTTCCCCTTTCACAACAGGGCTTTCCATAGCATAAAAAGTCATCTAAGTCTGAATTCTCATGGACCACTGGACTAGCCATGACTAGACAAGGTCAAGTTTCTGTCTCCAACACAGGCTGGGATCTGTCCAGCACACTTTTAACCACCAAGCGTTTGGGAGAACCCCTCAGCCTCAGCTCAACCAAGCCTCCTAATCCTAGGTGTACGGGTGCCTGGATGATCAAACTTCTGCCTTATATTATTTGGGAGGTGGCAATGGCTGCCACCCTCCTTTGGTGTTCTCCAAATATCTTACCTATCACACTACCCACAGTTGTGACCAATTTAACTTGGGATAAGTTCACAGGGAATAAGGAACTACATTCCTTATGCCCAATTATTTCCCATAAGTAAGAATGGGATGGGCAAAACCCATCTGCTCTCAGCATCAGACAATCATGAGAACAGGTTAAAAATTTCCATCTAGCCCATCCAGCCACCAGCTTATCTCATTCTTACTATAGGATGGGCAAAAGGGCCAACAGATCTGGAGAAAGAGGCTGGAGCTGGGGACTGGAGCCTTTTTAAAGTATTTCTAGTGCTGACCACCTCCTCCCACATCATCAGCCTCTGCTAACTCTTCCCTGGCAGGCAGTCAAAGTGGCCGCATGGTGGCATATCACCACATGGCATGAACCTTGTGAAATGTTTCTAATAAAATTTACCCAAAAGGCATGATGATTTTGAGCACTGGAAAAAAATTCATCTTCTTGGAGTTCTTCATAGTTCTTCTTTGCTGAGGCTTAATTTATATATCCACCCTCCCACATGTATAGCTATGAAGACTTTTTCCTGATTTATTGTAATGTGCAATCAGTGACCTGCCGAATTTATGACATTTGGGGAAACTATGAGATGTGAAATGGATATGCATTAATAGATAATACTGTCAATTTGCATTGAAATCACTCTTGGAAAAATAATACTCACTTAGAAAGTTGTCTGCTAAAAATGTAAAGTCAATGTTGTTAGCCTTAGTTTATTTACCAGAGCAAATTCTCCACAACAGACTTGTTTTACTTAGCATTTATGCCTTTCCCATTAACCACCACACTTCATTGACATTTAAAGATAGTCTAAAGAATATCTTTAAGACTACACTAAAGCTAATTACTTTGCATTGGAAAATGTCAACAGTTTAATGACAACTGTTGTATGACACCACTGACACAGCAACACAGTGTAGGTCTCATGAATTTTTATGAGTATCATATCAAATAGATACACTTCATTACTAAAACTGATTAATTAGTGCTTCCAAAAGTATATAACATTCTAAGTTTTGAGCAGTTCACACAAAACTATTTCTTACTACCAAAACAATTTGATTTTGGCATAAATGGTTATCCAAACATCTATACACAGTTATGTGGGGCGTGGTGGATATGGCACCATGTTTCAGAAATCATAGTTTCAAAGTATGAATGAACTCAGCCTTCCTTTTGCCCATGGAATCCATTTTCAATCTAATACTTAACAATAGGGAGGGGAAAATGCATTTCAGCAAAGTATGCAGGCTTGCTCCCTTCACTGCATCTCATTTATAGTGCAATGAAGTCTGTGCTGCATTCCATGGATAGAAATGTAATATGAAACAATCTTCATGTATGAAAGAATCTTTAAGGAAAGGAAAGTATCATGGCAAATAAAGAAAAAGGAAGATTTTTCGGAGGGGGGGAATAGGTGTCTCTCATAGCTAGCTAGCTAGCTAGATAGATAGAACTTTATCACAGGGCAAAACAACACAAAAATGATCATGTGGCAGTTAACTTTTGTAGCTCAAAGTGGGGCCGGAAAGAGCACTAACTGTAGTTTGATACAGTATCCATGGTTCTCAGCATGAAGAACACAGAGACTATTAATGTTACCTGGAGGACTTCAGACCTCATCTTAAAAATTGTAATAGGAGACTTATCCATTTGTCTAAAATATGCTAAAGGACTTTGGATGTTTGAGCAACTAGACCTGTAGGTCCACTATAATTGCAGTAGGTAAACAATCTAAGCATGCATTCATTTTGATCCGTTATACAGCCATGAGAAATCAAGATTACTTTTCAGGGTAGCAGTCTTCCAAATGAAAAAAAAAAATCTAACAAATAGCATTAAACTTTGTATGTTAAAAATGATCCAGGTTTTTAAAACTTTTTTTAAAAAAACAAAGCATTCTGCATTACTACCACATTTTTTGTTTAAAAATGATCAAAAGGCACTATTTGTGAATCTGCTTAAAATCCATGTATGCGAACTGAATTTATGTAATATTCCTAAAGGGACAACTGCAAGTCAGTATAGGACCAGAAGAAAAGGTCTCAATATATGGGAATTTTAAGAGGTGATGGATGAACTTTTATGAATTTGTACCCTGTTGTCCTATAGTTTCCTGTTCATAGTGATTAGTCTACAGAACTATTGCTGCAGGTTTCTTGGTTTATTGTCCTTTCATCTGTTGAGGATTAGATTTGAAAGATGGTACTCTGACTGGGTCATATTAGCAGTAGACATAACAATGAGAAGGGGGCAAATCCATATTTGCCCTAGGACTCAAGGGATTCTAACACAATCCCTTCTGGTGGCTACCTTGTTCATTTTTAGGCATTTGACTTTTGTGTTAATACAAAATGGTGGAAATTCCTAAAACAAGCTCTTCTTGTTTTTTTGTGTTGTTTTGCCATTTTCTAAAAGTAAGCATTTTAAACACAAGATATTTGTGTAAATAATGTTTCTTGTTTTATTTATCAAAGTTTTTTTTCCATTTTCCCTCTTTCATGTAATATTTTTTTCTCCCTTTGTATGTCAATTGCTTGAGTCTTTACTTACCCAATAGTTTCACAAGGGATATTGGAAAGACATTATGGAGTGACTAACTGCTGTTAGCAGCCAGTCAAAAACCCTGGAGAATTATTGGCAAAATAGCTTGGAACCCAATGAGGAGTGTTCAATTTGCTTAACTACTTTGGGATCTTTTTAAATCCTTTCCCTCCCTCCCCATATATTTGGTGATGCATATGAAAAATGTCTGTTAGCTAGAATTTACACATATAAGTTTGACTGCATAAATTATGTGGTATAATTGTTACTAATTTACAACCTGATGTTCCCATTCCTTGTCTTGAGTCAACTCATGAAACCAGCACACCAGGAGGAATGAAGGTCACATTTTGTATGAATTGTAAAAATGAATTCATTGTAAAAATTTGTACAAGACAAAACAACATGAAATGTGTGGGCTCCCAAAACAGAACAAACTGAAACACTGTTTTTCTGTTTTATGCCCATCCCAACTTCTTAATTATTAACAATCTGCCACTTGGATTTATGCAGTTGCACTTACTTAAATCAAAAAGAGAACTCTTGCAATTGTGTTGGTATCCTGGCCAATAATATTACAGTCAAGAGCACAGTTCTTTCTACTGGGGATCATTTGAAGACAAGCTGATACTTCACATCTATCTCATCACTGTTCGTGGTCCTCCTGGGGACCGGTACGAAGAAATCTAACTGCACGTCCATTGCAGGACGAAGGGAGTTCGTCCCGACCGTGCCCCCTGAACTGCGATTTAAGCCGGATGAGAGATTCCCCTCCCTGGCCTCAGGAATTTCCTCATCTCGCTTCTCATTCTGATATGAGAGCCCGTGAGTTCAGTCTCCTCCCGCAACATGCCATTCTCCATCTAGTGGCAGGAGTGCAAACTGCCATTCGTCAGTACATTCCCTATGGAGTCAGCAACGCAGTGCAGAGAGATTAAAAGATAAATGCCTCAAACTCAGCTCTGTAACGCATTGAAGGCAAGGCTTCGGAGAATCAAAACATTGAAAACCGGAAGGTCGGGCTGAAAAAAAAACCTGAGAACAAAGGCATGGAATTTCACATCTCATCACGGAATGAGGTAACAGTCATGCCGGTATCATCCCTCACACCCGTGAGTACACGGGGACACGGAGAGAACTGCAAGAAGACCATGTGACTGCAACTGACATCAACATGCAACGAACTTCCTTCCGGGAGGAGAGTGGACGTGAAGTAACCGTCAATGTAGTAACTGTACTGGGAGGGCAGCCACTCTCTCACTCTCTCTCTCTCTCTCTCTCTCTCTCTCACACACACACACACACACACACACACACACACACACAAAGACACATCATAAACATATAGTGTAGAATTTTTAAATTATTTAGAGCAACCTTCTCTTGTTTTTTAGAACAAAAGAATTCTGAATATTTCTCAGAAAAATGTTTTCTATGGAAAGTTTCTTTGAAGCTTGTCATTCAACTTCTGAATATTATGTTTTGAGCTGTTTTTGTAGATACATTTCATCTCAGCACCTTTCTTTTATGCTTTGCTAACAGCATGAACGAGGTCTGTGTCCATTTCCAAGTAGACATTGAAGCTAATATTGTACCATTCTGTTTTGCCAGGAAAGAGGCTTCGGTTTTTCTGCCTCATTTTGAGGGTTCTTCAGAACTTCTTTTGATTTTGAAAAATGGGGGAGGGGTGTTGCATTTGATTTTATTCTTTCTTTTACAGACGTTTTCCTCATTCTGCAGCTTTCTTGGCTGCTCACACTTCTTGATCTTTAAAACCCTGCTGAAATAGCATGCTGTGTAAAGCATGCACACATAGCCTATTGGAGTTTGTCCTTGTGGTGTAAGTTATTTAAGACTTCCACCACAAGATGAGACTATAATCCAAGTCTCTGCAAGGACATACCTCATAAAATCTTCCCTGGCCTTTAGTTGACCTGTGAGAAGATTATCAGCAACTAAGTAAGGGAAACTTGTGCATCTTGAATCTCACCCTTAAGAATTTATCTGAAATTTCTTCTCCTTTGCAATTCCTTTGGAGGGAATTTCTGTCTGTCAAATTTCACAACAGCTGTTTTCAATACAACAATAAACGTATCTACTGCATACAGATGACCAACAATTGTTCAGTGTTTCATTACTGCTTCCTGATTTTTTTTTTTTTCAAGGATGGGCCAAAGTTAGAATAAGGGAGCTTGTGTATGCAAAACTTGTATTTTTCTTTTGGATTGTTGTTTCTCCCCAAAACTTTTGGTTTATTTTATTTACAGTAAACTCCCACCTATTGCAGGGGTTAGGAACCCGACCCAACCCGCAATAATTGAAAATCCACACGATGAGGATGCTGGGTCAGGTTCAGACTGGGTGGGTTCTCTGGGGTCTCTTGTACTTACCCCAGGCCTGGCACTGCCCCAAACGGGCCTGCAAGGGGCTTTCCAGTCCCCCAGAGGCCCCCAAAGTGCTTTTTAGTGATCTGGAGGTCATTTCTGGTTTACTGGAAGTCACTTTCGGTTTGCGGGGAAGCACTTTTGTGGGGGACAACTGTATTAAAAATTTGTCACCTTATTGTTGCATTTTAGTGTCATCTCAATGCATTCCTGCACCAAATTGTTATACTCGAGACACACACTGCCCTCACAGCCCAGAATAATGAGTTAACACACAGGGAGTGGGTTCAATTAGGGCCACACTTTAACCTACAGTAATGTGGAAGCATAATCAGGAACTGGGCCCAGGCTTGCCCAAACCTAGGCCTTCTCATGGTGAGTTTTCATAATGCCAGGTCATCCCCCAAGCACTGTCTGCCTGAAGCGCCTGACTCTATAGGGGGATCCATGCTGGCTCGTCCAGCTATGGAGCAGTTTTGGCCCCCAGGCAAATCCTGCAAGATTGCCAGCTGCCCCAAACACCATGATGAATTGAAGGGAATGGTAGTCTTACATCATTAATAAAATCACATAAACATCTTACAGTAAGAATAATTTGTGCTATCTTAATTGCAGAGCAAAAATGCACCAATTCATGGTTTATATCCTAACTTCAGGTGACCATATGTGCAAAACATACAATGTGGAAAGGAGGAGATTGGTATAAAACATGTATAAAACTTTCTTATAAATGATTTTTTTAAAAATGCTAAGCTTTCACAATCAGATCAAATCAAACATCACAATCCAATGATAAGATATTGCTGGTAGTGTCATTCTGATGACTTCCCTCCAGTGTAACACAGCAAACTGTAAGTATACAGGGCTATATGATGGCCAGTATTTATGTTTAAGACATACTGGCTTGCTTAGGGCTTTGGTACTATAACTGATAATCTGTACTCTGCTAGCTTTGCTGAGCCTGTTAATCTTTTTGCACTAATTGCAATCAGAACAGGGATTAGACTCAAAATGGACCCTACCTATCCTGAAGGTGTCAAGCATAGTGATTTGTGGCCTTTGATATTCCAGATGACTTTCTCTTGGTCAAATTGTATGAATGAGTGTCATGAAAATCAAACTACGTTGGTATCTTAAAGAGCAGCAAATCTATTTGTGCATAGAATGACATGGACTAGCACTGACTTCATCAAATACATGAAGTGACAGATGCATTAAGGATGTTACATCACATCCGTTTTGTCTCTCTTAGTGTTGCGCTTAGGAGCGTACAAAAATGTTACTTCACGTCCGCTGCACAACTACTGACATTTGTCTCAACCACGCTCCCAGAACAGGTGCTAAGCACGACAATACTGTAACTGGTGCTGGGGTAGGGTTTTCCCTTGTCACTCTTTGTTCCCACTTTCTGTTCCAAGACAAGACACCATGTAGGAACAACTGTCACACAACAAAACATTCACTTCTCTCAGAAAACTGTGTCCATTTAGTTTTTTGTTTTTACTTTTCAGAAGCAAAATATTGAAAAAGATTTTAAGGGGGGCCGCCCCCGGGGGGAAGGGAGGCTGGACAAATTCAGTGTTTGTCACAGTACAAGACTGTGAGGTAACACTTGTCACAAGACAAGTTATCACAATCATGGGAACACTGAAACCAATGCTGTCACAGTACAAAACTAGTCATGGAACAAAGATGTGAAGTAACTGCCTAAGACACAGGCGTTGGGGGGAAATGTAAAGAGTAAAATCAGGGGAAAATAGCATGCTGAAAAAGTGTGAGTATGTGTGGCAATTATATTGAGCTTTCTTGTACAGTATCCTTATTTCTATAGAAATTAAGATAATTGATGAACACATGTCAGCTTGAAAATGAAACAACAATTCTTCCATTGCTAAATGAATTGATAGTATGCAAAGAAACTCTTACATCACTGTAACTAATTATTTTCCTGTTAAATGTGTCATGATGTGTAAACTGTCAAAGAGTACAGATTGGACTGAGATTCAGTATGGAAGAATAATGAATTTATCCAAAAAGTCCTATTGATTCAATAGGAATCAGTCCTATTGTGTCTCTATGCTGCTGCTTAAATTTTGAAATTGTGAGATTTTATCATGGCAACAGAAAATTTTGTATTTCATGATATGATCACTGTATCATTATACTATGAAATTTAACCAAATTACTCTGACAATTGCTTTGTGTGTGGGTGATATATGGTTAACTGATTTTTAAAGTAAAAATCAACAATCATAATTAAATCAAACACTAAAACAATAACGATAAATTTAAATTAACATACTGTACAAGAAAAGACAGACAGAAGCACATGGGTCCTTTGTATCAACCCTTTTCTCCCCCTGCCCCCCGCCCAGGCCAAAAGGGATTTGTATGTCTTGTAGTGCCAAGTGGGGCTGGGTAAGGGAGGGGGGTGGTATATGACCCATGTTTCTTTGTTTGAAGAACGGGGGTGTGACTTAAGAAAGAGCCTTTTACAACTGCCCTTCTTGCCTCCAACAAGACTCCTGGCTACAACATCACCTAGCCAATAGCCATGGATTTTAAGATCATCTAACTAAGGACTTTAAAAGTAACCTCCTGGTGAAGAACATCTTTCACCATGTCTGAACTTCTGGGACCTGCTTTGAAGAAGGGTGACTAACTGCACTCGAAAGCTTGCAATGTTCCTTTTTTGTTTTTAATAGTGGCCTATGTAGGTATTGCCTGTAACCTATTTTTCCAACAGAGGCAGATTAAAATGTAAGAACCAGATCAGCAGGTTGATGAAGAATAATCAGGGAAAGCAAATATATACAGACAGTTCCTGAGCTGTTTTTTAAAGCTTTCAGAGTCAGGGGCAGAAAAATCTCAGAGGGCCGCTGATTCCATAAGTGTGGTGTGACCACTGAGAAAGCCCATATTATGGCCATAAATCATAAATATAAATATCTTTGTCCTGCTTTCTCTACATTGTGTGCTGCCATAAGAAAAAAGGACATATCTACCCTTGAATCACTCAGTAGATGGAAGAAAATACTATATTGTCAAGCTGTTATTCCTGTGTAGCTTGATTTGTAACCATTATCTTGAAATTTAAAATAATCTGTGCAACGAATTGTTTTTGTTCCACATATGTGAAAGCAAATGGGAAGAAAGAACATTATTATTATTATTATTATTATTATTATTATTATTATTATTATTAT
>JAHTLZ010000021.1:9364898-9376843 GCA_023846285.1 Phrynocephalus versicolor
ATTTATTTATTTATTTATTTATTTATTTATTTATTTATTTATTTATTGTATGCTGAGCCACAGGACTTTGGCTATTTTTCCTTTGTTTTGATAAAACATATTACCTGTTTTTTGTTCTTGTTGTTTTGTTTTGGGAGGTTGTGTGGAAATGAGGTTACATGAATAAATACAATGTGCCACTCACTATGTGAATGATCCAATAGCAATGTCAGCTTACATTCTTTGCAAGGGTTTAGTATTGATGGAACAATAATGTCATTATATGGTTATCAAGACCTTCTGATAAAATGCTCCCTGTGTTTATTTCTCTTGGCATTTTTTTTAAAGTCACATGGTGAGATATTTCATTCCACTTAATAGGATTCTATTTTTCTATTTTCATTTCAGTTTCTCAGAAGGGAAAGGTTTTGAACCGTATGATTTCTATTTCTCAGAAGATACATATTTCTGTCACTTGGATGATAATGTTGAGGAGTAACTTGAAATAGTTTTTCTAACATTTAGTTTTTGTGTGTGAATAAAACTATAATTATATTGTGTTGTTTTTCTTATCAGATTTCAGATAGCCTGCACTGAAACTATAAATAAATGGATGATTTTCTTTTTCTATTTCATTTATTCCATAACAAAACCACAATGCCTTTGTATTCTTTCACTGTTCTATTCAACACACACACACACACACACACACACACCTTTGAAATTCTTTGTATTGTATCTATTTGATTTGCTTTAGTATCTTTTTATGAAACTGAAACAATGTGTCAACATTTAATATTTGACTGATAAAAATATAAAAAGCAATAATCAGCATTGTTTGCTTTTCCTCATTGATTTCCAGCAGGTTTTTTTCTACTTTCACTTATGCTGCAGTTTCTAATTGAGCTTTGTCTATGGGATTGTTGCTATTGTTGCTATTGTTGTTGTTGATGTACTGGGATTTGGTGATAGTTTCATGATGTCCTTATTTATTCTTTTAGTGTGTTCACAGGCCACTTTGAATGCATGTGGAACTATAAAATCAGATTATATCACTAGAATAAAATCATAAATATGGTTAATGAGAAAGAAACTCTTTTGAAGGCAGTGACAGTGAACTGATATTGTTGTTCTGTATTGTTTTCAGCTGTATACTATCAATTTCTTATGTTGTAAGGTTTTGACTTATTTTCCTGTTGTCACAGAGTATAGGGAACAGCCTTTTTTGCTTTCAGTATGCAAAGTATAGAAACAGGTAGAGCTGAAACTTTGATTGCTGGAAGGGGATAAAATGGTGTCACTCCATAGATTCATTCTTCCCAACTACCATATCTGCAGAGGAAACATACAGACAAAGTGATATATGCTCCCAGTGACCAATTACTAAACACAACACAGCATATTTGCAATTTACAAATTTGCCAAAAATAATGGAGGAAAAGCAAATGCCCATTACTTAATAACACATCTTCTGTACTGTCTGTTTCTATTCATGAAGAGTATAATTCTGAGAGGTTGGTGAGCTGGCTAAGGTGTTGGCCAAACAGGGTGATTGTCCTATGCTGAAGCACATTAAATTGTACTATATGGTTACAAAGTCTACCAGTTGTCTAATTCATATGTCAGTATTTCTTTTACCACAAGATGCTATGTTTCAAACATCTTGCAGTGGATTATATTAGCAACTTTTCCCCTGTAGACTCTCACTTTTTCCTGTCATCCCCTCTGCCACAATTGTAATATTTTTCTCTTCCCTTTATATTCTCCTTTATATCTTGTGTTCACCCATTTGGTGCCTGGCCTAGAATTTGTTGTTGAAGTTTCTGTTGTATATTTTCCCCAACTTATGCAATGTTGAAATGATGTTGCAGTACAGTAAAACCTTGGTTTACGAGCATAATTTGTACCAGAAACATGCTTGTAATCCAAAGCACTTGTACAGTATATCAAAGCACATTTCCCCATACGGAATAATGGAAATGCAAATGATTGGTTCTGCAGCCCGAAAATATTCATATAAAATGTTTAAATACTTTAATATAATATAAAATAATAAAGAAAATAAAAATATAAATGTGTTTAGGTACAAACAAAAGGAAAAATATTGCTCAAACAACATACAGTTTGGTGACTGATAAAGTTGTTCACATGCACACCCTATTATTAAGTTTACTTCACAGAACATCTAGCATCCTATCTCTTCTCTCTATAGCCTTTATGAGTTTGTTTCTACTTTGTAATAAATAAACGTCTTTTATCTTTATTCAGTTTAAAGCCAGTCTGAAGGCATTAATTTACTAGAGAAACTAGTTGGTGGCAGAGAAAGAGAAAGATTAGAAGTGGTGCCTGTCAAGAGCCTGTGAAAAGGCCAGAGGGCAAAGCACTATTTTAAAAAAATCATAACAAAATAAAACAATAGTGAAACGATTCATTACTCTATAAAATGGTTTCCCTGGGTCCTAGAGGCACCAAATTTGGTGGGTTGCTTTTAGAAAGGGAGGCATTTTATAGAGTAATGAAATGTTTCATTTTCAAAGGGGAAAAGAAGCATGTTGTTTCATTTTGTTTCATAACATTTTTAAAGCTTATGAAACAACGAGACAGTGTGTCCTTTTTTTGTCAGGTGCCCATCTCTAAGCAGCTTTGGGCCAGACTATCTAATGCTCCCCATATAAGCCACATAAGTTCTTAAAAGCATGCAGTGGGGTCTTCTCTTGATCCTGTCTCCTTTACTTCTGTGTTTGACAGGCATTTGAGAGCTGGTCTTCTTAGCAGCTTCCTCCAAGTTACAGAGTGCCCTTTCTTGTGAAGCTATGTCAGCCTGTATTTCCTTTCTTTTCTGTAGCAAGTAAAAACACGTTATTCCAACAGTTTTTTTGCTCTTTAATACATGATTATAACATAGCTATTTGCTCTACACCCATTGCCTTGTTAGGAATATAGTTTTAAAAGGTAGAAGGAAAAAATTAAAATAAATGAGGCCATCTTTATTCCTGATTGTTGCTCTGTCATTATTTCATGGTAATATATTAACTACTGGATTTATAGCACTTCAGCATGCTTTTTTCTAAAGAAAGTGATGTTGATAAAGTAACCATCAAGTCACAAGTTTAACATTTGCTTCTATTTACAACTCACACTATGATTGTACAAAATACCTACTTTGGGGGGAAAAAGTGCAATCCCCCCAGTTCACTCACATTTCTCTTCAATAAAAGTTATAGGAACAGTCAGGATGAAAAAGTATACTTAACATCAACACTGTATGTTTCTTTGAGAGCATATAGTCACTCAAAAGATAATGCCAGATCACATATTTTCCCAAATCTCTACCATACCTATCAGATTTGAAATGTCATACCTGTGATGCATCATGAACATTTACCCCCTCTAATTTGAGCCAACTGTTGTGTGTCCTGCACACTGGGATGATCAAGAATAGGTCCTGCCCCTCCTCTTTATGACAGCCTTTTAAATATTTGAAAAGTGCTATATGTCTTCTCTCAGTCTTCTTTTCTCAACATTAAACATGCCCAGCTATTTCAGTCTTTCCTCATGGGGCCCCTTATCTTCCTTGTTGTCTGCCTCTAAGCTTGTTCCAGTTTGTAATTAAAGGACATGCAGTTTCACAAGAACTTTGCACATAACATATAAGTTTATTCACATGCCCAAAGCAACATTTTTCAGAATCAACCTCTGCGGACTATAGGTCACCAAGTGATTGCTCCATCACTTTTGATAGAACTAGAGTACTCTGGCCATCCTTTCTTTACCTTTTTCTGAAAGCCACAAAATGACACCACACTATACACAACTTTAGAGTTACTTGTCAGGAAAGCATGCTCACATAAATGTGATTGGTTTCAACACTCTGGTTTACAGAGAGAATGATATTCTCACCTTGAGTATCTTGGTGAGAGATCTTACGGTTATAAAACTCATCTCTTTCAGAGCTGGAAGAAATCAATACAATATGCTATGTGGGTAACAAAAACATTATCCTTAATAAATCGGTCAACAGAACTAATGCCTTCAACCCTTTTGTATTTCCTGATAGTGAGTCCCTTATGAAAAATTCCTACGTTTATGATACAAACATTTAAAGGCAGGGATTTTCAACAGCCTGGTTCTGCTTTTCAGGTTATAGTTCCTAGACATGGACTGTTGTACTGAGATTAGGTATTCAACCTAGGTAAAAGTCCTGACTTTCTCAGACTCAGGAGAAATAGAAGATTTTTTTTAAATCACACACACACACACACACACACACACACACACACACAAATGGATGGCTAATGTGGTGTACTGGAAACAATGATCACATGATCACCATGATTCCCTGATAACTGGGCCAAAACAGCAGAAAAAGTATCCATGCACAGTCTCAGGTTTTCCATGCATGTGAAATGGCAGCTCCTTCCTATGATATGCTGAGCCTGTATTGCTGTCAAAACACTGCAAACACTGCATGGTGGCGGTGGGGGGACTATTCTTAGTTATTAGGTATACAGCTTTTCAACAGGCTTCAACTGATAAATGCATGCGTAATTCAGTCTTGTAAAGCTTATGCACTTCAATCCTGCATAGCTTATGTTTAGTTGCTTATGCAACACTGAAAATATTCAGACTTTTAATTCACAGTTGCAGAGCATGGTCAGTTCTCAGTGTGGAATGTTATGGGATCCAGAAGTGCTCCATTGCATTTGGGTCTAGGCACAATTGTGAACTTCTGTAGCTTCTCAGTACAGAATCTTGTGGCTTTTATTTGTGTAATGGACAGCAGCTATGCTGTGTGTTCAGCAGAAAGAAGCTAAAATCACCCTGGTTCTCATTTGAATAGCTGTTTGACACTATCATCACTTCACTGACAGGGTATTAAATGGGGGGGGGGGGCACACATAGCACCCTTTCTGTATATAGGATTTTTCATCCAGTGCAGTAAGGAAGGAATAGTGATTTATGTCAGCAGGGATTACGGTTAAGGCAGGCATGTCCAAACATTGGCCCTGAAGATGTTTTGGACCACAACTCCCAGAATTCCAAGCCTGTATTTCCAATGGCAAAGGACTGTGGGAGTTGTGGTCCAAAACATCTGGAGGGCTGAAGTTTGGACATGCCTGGGTTAAGGCCTCTTCCCAGATATCCTCATCAGAATTGCCATAGTGGCCACAGCAGTTTCAGTTCTCTCTTCAAGAAAATTTAGTGGAGGCAACATAAGCCATGAACAACATGATGGGAAGCATACTATTGATATTAACAATTTTGAAAAGATAAAATTCAAAACAAAAACCAGTCTTCTCACATTGCCAGGGCAAAAAGGGCTAGCCTACACATATATTCTAGTATGGGTTCCAATTCTGCTTTCATTCAAGACCTTAGTCATAAAAATATACTGAATTGGCCAGATCTAGCATTGCTTAAGTGTAGACGACTTGAAATTCCTCAGACTGAATTATTGCAGATGGTGTAGTATTTCTACTTTTGGAGCAAATTCTCTATATTTTAACACTGGTTTTCTTTGATACCACCCAGTTTAACTTTACTCAGTGTATAAACTCCTAAAATATCAAAGTCTTCCAAGCCCCCCCGAACACTAGGGGACAAAGAGTCCCTGTACACATTTAGAAAGTATGGAGAGGCAAATTTGTCATCTAGACAAGTTCTGTCCTTCAAGCAAGACATGTTACTTATTCACAAGAACAATCAGAAAAGAGTCAACTTTAATTGATTAGGACAGCCTATGTAATTGAAAGATTAATGCACAAAGGAATCCAAACTTACATGGTGGGAAGTTGTGGAATTGGTTGGTGCAGCGGTATAGTTATGGATAGTTAATTCTTCAGGCCAGATGTTACAAGAAAAATATCTCCTTCATAGCACTGCAGGGTTGCAGTATTTAAAGCAAATTTAAAGCCCCTCCACCCAAAAAGTGGTGCAGTTTAAGAGCATTCATGATAAACTGAGATAAAAGTGCTTTTTAGCAATTCATTGTAGGAAAAAGGAACAAAATGGTGAGTTTCTCTGTTTTTTTTAAAAAACTGCTACTTCAACAATAACATAACCAGCATATGCCTGGGCATATTCTTTCAATTTTAGCATTCCATCTTTTATAATATGTGCTAGAGATGCACACAGATTTAAAAACAAATTACAAAATTTCTCAAATAATGCTAATTCATATTCATTAGAAGTTACACACCCAACAAATGAGAATCAAAGAATGTGGAGCAATTCATCAATTTGTTGGCCTATAAAATGTCCCCCCTCCCCAGCATCTAGAGCAAGCATGTCTACATGTTAGCCCTCTAGATATTTTGGACCAACACTCCCACAGTCCTTTACCACTGGAAATACAGGCTTGGAATTCTGGGAGTTGTGGTCCAAAACATCAGGAGGAACGAAGTTTGGACATGCCTGATCTAGAGTCACCAATGTTGCAAAGAAGCTTCCCCTGACTCTTCTCTACAAGTCCTGCAAGTTTGCTGAAGGTTGAGTTTCGGACATCCACATTATGCATCCACAAAGGTACCTAGAGAAACCAACATAACTGGAAACCCTTTCCCAAACCTTATCTACAATTGCTCCAAGTTTACCGGAGATTTGGTTTCAGACATCTAAGTTATACACTAGAGATAGGCTTTTCATTTTGGAAGCTGACCACTTCCGAAACAAAAAGCCCATCTCTATTAAACACCCACATAATGGGTTTCCCCAGGAAAATGTCATTTAGCAAATGGCTTGAGGGAAATTCCAGCACAGCTACAAGCCAGCTTCTAAAGAACACTTTACTTGGGGGATCCACTCTGTGGGTATTGTGTCTGAAATCCAATATTCACCAGCTTTGGAGGGAATGTTGAGGAGAGTTGGGAGAAGCCTCTCTGCAATTTGATGTACCTAAGTGGCTGGTGAAAAATTTCTCTTTGTGGGCTCTTTGTGGGTATGTAACATGGATGTCTGAAACCCAAACTTCGACAAACTTGCAGAGGAAAGTCAGGAGAAGCTTCTCCATGATTCTGGCATCTCTTGATGCCTGGGAACATTTTCGAGGATATTTAATTCAAAATCCATCAATGAAATGATCCATCAATTTGTCAAAAAATCATAAATTCATGATTCACCGACCTCCTTGAATTACAAATTATGATAAATTTCTTCTTCAGTTACGTGCACTCTGAGTGCTTTATTTATTCCAATTATCATGTAAGTTACACAAATGCACACATTTTCAAGGAAAATGCACTTCTTCTAAGCCTTAGGAAGTAAACACTGCTTTCAAAGGAAATGTTTAAGGAAACATTTTTCCCTTTGTCCTAGCTCTCCACTTCCTTCAACATAAAGATTCCGAAACCCTCCTATTTCTGTTTGAACCTTCTCCATGTGGAGAATGGCAATGGAAAGAGGGATTTTGTTCATATGGAGAGCTTCAAGTCATGTCTATGCTCTCTCTTCTCTGCAGACACATCACTCTCCATATGGAGAAAATATTACAAAGTGGGGAGGCACTATGTACTCTACTAGTAACATGTTCAAGACAACCAACTAAGTAACATCTGAATAGAGATTAAATCTTATCCCTCCACGGTAAACATGATTTCTCTGTCTGTGATTTTAGAGTTCATTAACCCCACAATTTGGAATTATGTTGGTTGGCTTTGTTCTATTTAATGCTCTAGGACAGTGATGGCGAACCTTTTAGAGACCGAGTGCCCAAACTGCAATTCAAAACCCACCTAATTTTTTGCTGAGTGCCAATACAGCAATTTAACCTGAGTATAGATGCCTGTGAAGGGGCAATGTCAGGTGCCCACAGAAAGGGCTCTGAGTGCCATCCTTGGCATCCGTGCCATAGGTTCACCAACACTCCTATAGGATATTTGGTTTTTCTAGGTAAACATCTCTTCCATCTACATTTGAAATTTATTGTTGTGTGAAATGCTTTGTTGAATCTCTCCTGAATTCATGTTCAGCTGTCAAGGCCAAGTTCAAATATTAAGCCAAAGACGGAGAGATTTTCACTATCTACTTTTTTGACACCATGCGTACTGTAATTTGAAGGATTTCTTATCATGTTTTGACTTTCCCCCCCATAGTCCCACATTTGAAACTGTTCTTAACTGGAGAATTGCTACAAACAACCATTGGCTATTCAGGTTAACCTTTTTTTGTACAGCTTTCCCTATGTTCCTTTCATATCTGTCATCTGGTGTGGCAACTACAAAATGGAGTACAATGGTTTTTATGTAAGATTGCAACTGTGGGTGCACTATAGATTTCTAGAGGCAGCACAATGCTGTCAATTTGCTTTCCTAATTATATCTAATTCTATTCTTTCTAATTACATCCACTGATTACCAAATGGGTGTTAATTCCAAATTAATGCACATATAATCAGGTTGCAATAGACTTCTATGGTCATAGAAAAATATTTATCAATGAATTTGGCCACTCCACCTACAAAGCACAGGCCAAACAATCTGATAAGTAAATTGTTCTCTATACAAGTTACAAGCATATTTTACATCTTCTGTGCTTTATGTATTTAATATCTAGCTGTTATGTTTCCATTGCTTATCCAGACCTTTCTACAGTTTGTACACACCAAAATCGATAGAAGTTAAATATTATTCTAAAGATAAAGAATGGTCCCTTTTTTTTTGCTTGATTGCTTTTTCCCAGAGCCTTTGTATGCAGGAAGAAGATAAGAAGTAAGGTTTTCTATTCTTCACTGAAAATTTGTAGCTCCTCTCTTTCCTTTTAATTCATTAATGCAAATTGTATTTATGTGACATCTGAAGATTGGTTCAGTGTGTGATTGATTAATAATACTATTATGGCATAATAATATCGTTTTTCCTTTCTAGTCAATACTAAATTGTAATGTTGTTTTCAGACTAAAAGATCAATACAGATTAGACAAAATGTCCGCATGAGAATATTCAGGAGGGTGTCTATGTGAGCATAACACTGAGTTGCACTTCAAAAACCATTTTGTTCATTTCATTGAGAAAAGACAAGAAGGAAAGTCATATCATATTAAATTCAACCAAGCAGTAAGCAACCCCCAAACAAGATTATCACTGCATGAGAATGCAGTGGTGTTACTGTGGTGCCAAAGCAAATCAGTATTCCTCAGGAAAATTTTAAAAATGACAGCAAGCCAAATTGTATATATACAAAACTAAAAACTGTACTTTGGATCAGCAGTAAATTTGGCACGTATATAGCAGATAGTATGCTCGTAGTCTATGATAAATTTGGGCAAGCCTTGGGTAAAGTGTTTACAAGTTGTCATGTTTTCAAAGTAAAATTGTTCCCCCCTCCCCCATTCTGGGTCAAACAACCTTAAAGTCCCCAGATTTAAAATAAATGTAATAAATTGAAATTCTCACTCATGCTTATCTTGAGAGAATGGTTAGCTTCACTCACTTTTTTATTTGGAAATAATCCAGACTGCATGTGCTGAAATAATGATCTTCAAAAAATGTAGTTCAAAAGAGTAAAACAACTACAAACTTATGCAGTAAGCATGCTTAGCAGTGAGAGCATTTCAGAGTGGCTTTGAACAGGCTTACAAATGAGAGCATTTCCAAGTGGATTCATTGTTGTAGCTTGGTGGCCTGGAAAGGGCAGTGCTTGGAGGGCAATGAAAGGTCACATACAGTAAAAGGGCAGGGATTTTTGAAGAGTCAAAAAACAAAACAAACACGTTTCCTTTAAATAAAGTAATGGGGCAATGGTACTCCATAAAGGGAAACATTTTGCAATGAGAATCAGCATACCATCCTGTGAGACATATTCTACATTTAAAAAGCACAGAGCAGTTGCATGAGTGCAAGCATTGAGTGCTTTCAATAAATTTCTCAGTAAATTTCTGAGACCAGGTTCCTGACACAGGTGTTTGAAAGGTAAATCAGCAGCAGGTCTGGGGCACTCTGAATGTCTGACCTTGTAAGTCAAGATTCAGCTAACTCTCAGAAGGAGAAGTTTTAAACTCCTTCCTAGCCAAACAGGGATTCATGTTGGGAAAAGGATTCTAGTTGTAAAAATATTGGGGAAAGGTATTTTAAAAAGAATAAATTGTGATGCTTCAAGTTACATAGAAAAATAAATATTCAGGATCTCACTTATTTAGGCTGTGAAATTACAGGTTTTTTTTTTTGTTTTTTTTTTTGCTTTGTGATTTGGAATACTCTTTATTGGTGTTAACAGAGCTTTGCTGTCAATATCTTTTCATAGTTTTAACCATAGTTTTAATTCTACATCCTGTAGAATTGAATGGTGATTTAAGAAAAAATTCCAAAGATGTTAGGTGCCTTCACACTTTTAATGTGTGGTGACTATGAGCCTTTTCACACGACCCCTAAACTCCACGGCAAATGGCTCCCAGCTCCGGAGCTTAAAATTGTTTCCCCACCAGCTCTGGAGTTTACAGAAAATTAAGCGCGACCACGCCAACCTAAGCGTGTCCCGGCGCACTTTTCAAGTACCTGCTCTCCAGGGCTGAAGAATTCCTGATGCGGATGCAACTTAAGAGTGCCGGGCTCTCCTTGCTTCTGTTTGCTGTTTTTTGGGCCCCCGACCCTTTAAGAGCTACTTAAGAGAATGGAATGCTGCGGGGGCAAGAGCGAGACGGCAGAACGGAGGTGAGCCACGTTCTTTTCTTCCTTTTTTTCCTCCCTCCCCTCACGCAGCCAGCAGCTAGGAATGTGGAGGGGGTGGGAACACAGGAACAGCGACAAGCCCCCAAGATCTCTGGTCCGAATTTAAGTAGCCAGTGGATCTTAGGGGTCGTGTGAAAAGGCTCTATATGAGTTAATGGCCTGAAAAATACCCTTTCATTAACAGGTCCGCTCAGATCTTGCAAAACAACAAGTTTGCAAAACAAACAAACAAGCAAACAAGAACACCAAGTACAGTGCTACCCTAAAATTAATCTGTTCCCTGGGATGCTTCATATTGTGAAAATTTAATATTCTGAACCCTATCATGGTTTAACATACGAATGCAATGAAAACCAATTATTCCAGTCTGGAGGTCAGAAAAAAAGTCAAAAAAGGGGAAAGGATTAATTGGTTTTAAATACATTCTATGGGAAACTGTGCTTTGGGACACAACATTTTTTTACCCTCCCCCCAGAGCTTGCACTTATCCACTCCCAAAAAGGAGGCGGGTAGCATGGAGCTGAAGGCAACACAGCGGGGGGGGGAGGCTTGTCTCTGCTGTGGTGCCTTCGGCTCCATGCCACATGCCTCCTTTTTGGGAGCGGTTAAGAGCAAGAGCCAATGGGGGAGAGATGCAAAGCATGCTCAAAAGCCAAAGGCTGCTGCTGCAACCGCCTCGTTTTTGGGAGTGTGTAAGTGCAAGCACCAAAGGGGGAAAAGATGTTCCGTGTGTCCAAAAGCCAAAGGCACCACTGTAGTGTGTCTTTTACCCCCTCAACACTTACCCTTACCAATTCCTGAAAGGGAGTTACCCAACTCCTTTCTTAGCAATAACATTTTTCCCAATGAGTTCTGCTCAAGTTTTGCAAGTTAGAAGCTATGATTTCTTTCATTCAGAATATTTGCCTCATGATGGACATCTACTACTCCCTCCCACCCCTTGCCCAGCAATTCTTGTCAAGTTAATGGAGACATGATGGTATGTATTTGGTCATTTTGGCAGTTTGGTGAAGGAATTGTTTCAAGGTAGTAAGCATTTATGAATGGCATATTCATGGTGACTTCTGCTTCCAAACCTTGTCACTGAGGAATCCAGCATTTATTTGTTTTCTGTGTTACTATCTCTGTTGTTTTATTGGGATTTTTTGTAAGCCGCCCAGAGTTCCCTCCTGGGAAAATGGGCGGGATATAAGGCTAACAAATAATAATAATAATAATAATAATAATAATAATAATAATAATAATAATAATAATAATAATAATAATAATAATAATAATAATAATAATAATAATAATAATAATAAT
>JAHTLZ010000021.1:9384390-9402012 GCA_023846285.1 Phrynocephalus versicolor
ATAGATAGATAGATAGATAGATAGATAGATAGATAGATAGATAGATAAAACTTTATGGTCATTGTCCTATACAGAACAACAAAATTACAATCTTGTGTCTAGGGAAGGTCAAAGAACCTCCAGTGGTGAAGCTCACTCACTGAGGAGCAGGACAATTGCCAGGGCTGTTTTTCCACATGTGAATGTTACTGAGCAGAAGGCGGCAACCTGTAGACCACCTTGACTGCTGCCACTGGTGTTATTAGCATTCAGGCTGCCCTTTGCTCAGTCTGGCATCCTTTTTCTTGCTGGCAATGCGGAAAGTACTGCATATTGTGTGGAAATATTGAGCCATTTCCTGGCTTTTTGAATTTGGGTTACAGAAACACAATATCCCACATTCATAAACTGGATGTTTTTTGAATGACTGAATTTCCTGGCTTTTTAAAAAATAGGAGTTTCCTAATATACATATGGAAATACAGAAGTGATCAGTATAGATTCCATTGCTGGGGAATCTGGGGTTGACCCATAGACAAAGAGAAAGAGGAGACCTTTTGGTTTGTGTTTTGACAATATTGTTTAAGGTCAGCATAAAATCCAGAATTATATCTAAGTTTGGGGGGGATTATTGATTGGATCCCTTTCCAAATAACTTGAAGTGTCCAGTGTGTCTGCAGATGAAAAGCACATATCTGTACCTTAGCAAGGTTGGATTTAAGTTATTTTTGAACACTACACATGATAAGGTCTTCTAATGCATCTGTGAAGAGATCTTCTGCCATCTGAAAATTGAGTAGCATGTGTGAGATAAGCTGTTTTTCTTTTGCTATTTTCTCTTGGTGTTTTTTTTGTTTGTTTTTTGTTTTTGTTTTTTGCCAATTCTGTACTGATAGAGGGTTGGTGTGATCATGCGTCATACTGGTGTTCAGTGGCCAGTCAAGTCAAAATAGGCCATCAACCCTATGATGTTGCAGATCACAAGATTAAAGTGTCAGGGGAAGGATGCACTGGGAATCTTCCTTGGTCTGAGAGCCACACAGTGGGGGCTTGCTGGTCCAGAGGATATGGACTTTATGAAAAATAGTCCCCATAGTTGCAAAACTAGTGTCCATGTTCATTCCAATTGTGTTTCACTCTCTTAGACACACTTGGCTTCACATGTGAGAGTGTGACATGCAGCTAGAAAACTGTAAAAAGCATTTTCACAATTTCTTTTATATGTACTGTATTCCCCTATAAGGTTTTGGCCCTTAATCATTTGGAAACTTCCCTGACTTGATATGAAGATTAGAGCCACTCACCTAATTCAGATACGTTCTTCCTTAACTGGTGTTGAGATATAAAAGATGCCCCAAATTTTCTTTTGTACATTAAATAACTAATGTGGTTGATATTAAGGAAATAGAGGTCAATAAAGAGAACTGGTAAGTAGAAAGTAATTGACTGTAAAAAGAGGATGAACATCTGGCTGTTTTACACGCAGAGGTGAGTATTATGGGACAAAATGGTCCGTGGGCATATGAAATCATTTTTGGAGATATCTTGTGATGTTTGTGATATGTTTAACAGCAAAAATGAATTTATTTCTTAATTAACTCTGCCTCAAGGGATAATTAAAAACAAGCCATCAGATTCCCTCCTACAATACTCCAATAATCTTCATAAATTAAAAAGGACAATTGACAGAGCTACTTCACAATAGAATTTGTTACCTTAATGTGGTCCCTCTATATCAAAATTGTGAAGGGCTGTTTTTCAAAAATGGTGAAGCAAAATTATGCAGTTTATTAACTCATCACACAACAGAAGTGGCTTTATGGTAACTAACATATTTGGTGGTATTGTTGTTTTATTAAATACCATACAATTTTACAGGATGGGTAGAATGGTTAACATATGTCAAGATATTGACACCAAATCTCTGTTGAATGAATGAATGAATGAATGAATGTTTATTTATGGTTGTTAACCAAAGCAACCAAATCTCTGTTGACATCAATTAGGGCCCTTTTGTGCTGAAATTAAGGTACAGGAGATTTTTTTGCCTGCTCTCCCTGGTGGGGTGATCACAAAAAAGCCTGGGGATGGTGGCTCAGCAGAGTCAAACATGGCTTACTTATCTAAGGAGCCTTGTCTCATTGCCCTAGTCACTTTCAGGCTACTGTTGCTTCAAGCAGGAGCATGAGAGCCAGGACCAGTTTTGCTTTTGAGGCCCCCTCCAGGTTCATCATGTTTTGGTTGCAGGACATGCAAAATGACATTGGGGGTGTAGCCAGTGCACACTTCTACCAGATTTGGAGTGATGGATTGCAGGCAATGGACACTCCTAATGGCCAAAGTGCCAGAAGGAGCCACTTTGCCACCAGCCTGTGGTGGGGCCATTTGAATAGGCCACGTGACCCGTTCTAGCATAATATATATAGGGTGCCTGGGTAAAATCATTACTTTCCTTCTTTGGCCATCTCCCCACCTTCCCTCCCTGGAATGAGAATGAGAGTAGCTGGTTGCCTATGGGGCTGGATGGGAATTGCTGACCTTCACTCTGATTGGCTTTGGGTAAGGGTGACTTTTCACATATTCTATTCTCTAGTTCCTGCAGAGGGAGTCATTATGCGGGTCCCAATTGGCAAGCAGTGCAAGTGGTATTGTACTGTTGATAGGCTGGAATAGATATAAGTGATATTAGACTGGCAGCCCTCAAGAGATACTAGGGTTTGAAGGATAAGTTAGGCATAGAAAAGCGACTTCAGTGATATTAATATCCCATAGAGCAATAGACAAGGGCTGCCTAGTGCACCGTTATGCACTTTAGGGACCTCCTTGCTTAGGGAGGAACAACTCTGAGAATATCCAATTGATTAAATAAATTGTAACCCAATTCAGATCCACAAACGTGTCTTGTCTCTTTAATTCTGGGCTTGGTGGGCAAAGCCTGATGCTGATGTTTTTTTGTCTGACTTTAAAAAAAATGCATTGAAGGGAACAAAGAAAGTGTGCCTGGCAGTAGATAGGTGGTGGTGAATATATTCTCATGGTTGGGATTATTTAGGGGGTGATGTATTAAGCACTAAACAATTCTAATGGATGGACTAATTCAAGGGGAAGTTTATTGGGTGTAAAGCAAGGCTTGGAGGCTATATATCTGATGTGTGTATACCTCTGGATGTTTTGTGAAATTATTGTCCCATAGTTTAGCAACTCTTAGCTCGGAAGGGAGACAATGGGCCCAAAAAAGGTCCAAGGGACCAAAAAAGGAGAAGCAGACAGCCAAACGTAATGCAGCACTGCAGCAACCTGTAGTACCCGAGTATTCAGATGAGGAAGACTGGTTGGACTTTGAGTCTATTTGGAACAAGCTGAGTGTATTGGATAAAAAGTGGGCCTTGGCTAAGTCAGCCAACCAGCCAGCTGGAGTGCATGGGCCCAGTTGGGAATCTAAAGCCTGAAAATTGGCAGAGCTAATACAGCTGATGTAATGCTCTCTTGGATTACCATTTTGGAAAGTGAGCATGCAGGTGCAACAGCAGCCAGAACAGTGAGTATTTCTGAAGAGCAGGGCAGGAGGTAGAAATCCAGAGGGTGGAAGATGGGTTTTCACCATGCAGGGTCGAGAAGAGAGGGCAGAAGATAGAGAACTTACCATCAGCAGTCAGTGGTTTAGACCAGGTGGCAGACACTGGAGGGAGGGTGGACAAGGCTGTTGTGGGATTTTGCAAGGTCACACCTCAGGGAGCTGGGGTGTCAGGTAAGTTAATTGCCACATTAGACACCACACAATATGGGGTGCAAGATTTTGACCATGTGGTCAAACCAATCTTCCAGGGCCCACTATTATAGGTGGAACAGATACTGTATGGTGGCTCCCAAGGGAGCCACCATGCCTAAAGCATCAGGCAGATATTCAGGTGTAAAACCTTGGTTAGCTCTATACATGCAGTGGGCTATTTTGAGCCAGACACCAGGGACCAGTGTGAGACTTGAGAATAGGATGTATCCAATTGTTCCAGACACTGGATATCATTCTATGTCAAGAGATGCCTTACAGAACAGGGATCAGTCTTTGCTGTTGGGAAATAATCTCCTCCCAGTTACAATTGAAAATTTTGGGAAGGGGGAGTTCGTAGATGTATTTGAACAGTTGAATAGAGAAGTTGAGTCAAAGGGTATTGATAAGCTGGAAGAGAAGGAGAGAAGAATTTAAGTAGTAAGAAATCTAAATGTTGTGTTAACTGGCTTCTTGGCTTCATAATTAATGCAGAGATGAAGTAGAGCCTTTTCACTCTTTCAATATTTGGACTTAATTTATAGAAGTTATACAGATTTCCCTGGCCACAAGTGGCTTCTTCATGATGAAGGGTTCTGTATGCAGGTGGCAATCCTTCAGGACATGCATTGGGATATGCAACACAACACCTTGTGCTAGAGGGACCTTTTTGATAGTGGTCTCCTCATCCAAAAGGACTCACAAGGGACTCTACTGCTAAAGAGAAGGGACTCACCCTTCACTTTAGCGGGACAGGCAATTCAACCCTGCCTGGTCTACTAGGAATTCAATCCAGGGGTGTGTGCAATAGGAAGTCATGTCAGTTCTGCCAACAATGTAGCACTTGTAGTGGACTGTGTGAAGCAGTCACCTGCTTAAGTGAGACAAGGAGAAGGAGTGTGTAAGGATTAAAGCAGCAGGCAGAAATTACCCTCAGGGACAGCAAATATTTGTAAAGGATGACAGCCCAATTAGAGTATCGGTTTTAGAAAGGTGTTTAAGGCCTTATCCTGACAAATACTTAGCCATGTTTGTATTTCATGGCTTTTGTTACAGTTTACATATACTGATGTGTGGTAAATGGGCATCTACTGTATGCTATCCACAAATTTAAAATTGATTGTAGGGATGGAGGAAGCGGTTAGGAATAAGATTAGGTAGGAAGTAATGAAAGGAAGTATGCTGGGTCCATTCAAGTGCCCACCTACACCTCATCTTAGGGTTTCACCATTAGGGTAATACCAAATAGAATGGCAGACAACTTTCATTTGATTCACCACAATTTGATTTCCTGTTCTGTACAACAACCGGCAGTTGTTGAAGACTGAAAATCTTCACAGACAACAGGCAGCTGCACTGCCTTGCTGTGATTATGTCTTTGGAAATATCCTGGACATTTTAACTCTTTCCTTTCCTAGTTATATCAAGAGTACCCAAGGAGTTTAGGTTGTTGGTTTAAGCACAATGCATATAAAAGTGTGACTCTTTTAAAATCCCTTGCTCTCTGCATTGCAGGGAATGTCACCTATATCTTAGAATTGCTGGACTATTCCACCTTGTATCCTTTTTTCATTTTTAAAAGCTGGTTCTATGGCATTCAAATACAGCATAGCTACAAGTTAGTGTTCTTAATACATAGGATTAGTTACACTTGAAGGGGTCTGAAAGGGGCTTTTTATTGACACAGCAGGACTAAACTTGAAGAGTTCCAATCCTAACGTAAATAGAACTTGTTACACATTAAAGATTACTCAGGTAAGCAAGTGTTTGTAGAAGCAAGTTGTTAATGCAAAGGAAACAGATCAAGGTGAAAGAGATGGAAAGAATATAATATTATATTGTGTTGTTTTTAAATTCTCATGTGGCCCCTGTGAATAAAAAAGCCGATCACCTTTAAAATATTGTGACAGTACATTTTTACACTACATAATTTTTTTAATCTAGCAAACTAAATATTTGTTCATTCCTTTGTACCACAGGATATTTGAATTACTCTTGTAGTTAATAACTTCTGGAACTAAAGACCCTTTTGTCTCTCTGAGTTGCACAAGCCAGAACAGATATCATGCTATGGTTCTGTGACCAGCTGTCTTGACAATAATAACAAATCAAATAAATTTCTCTCTTTTATCGATCCCCACACCAATTATTGTAGCCCTATTGGTTCTGTAGGCCCACTAGGATTTGTAGCTGCCTTTATCATGGGTGCTATTAGGGTCAGCTTACCATCTTTGTCACCCTTTGCTTTTGGTTTTTTTTTTCTTTCTTTAAGAAGGGTGGGTAAAGAATCAGTATGTTGTTCATGAATCCTTTCCTTATTATCACCTCTGGTATTCCATTAACTACAAGATTTCTGGCAGTAAATAACTGGGATTATAGATGGTTGTAGAATAATAAGGCTATAAATAAATAACAGCTCAAATAACAATAAAAAGCCCAGGGTTGTCCTGTAAGTCTTAAACATGAAGGCCCCAGAACCAGACATCTCAAAGTACAAACAAATTGACAGATCAAGTGCTATTTAGAAAACAAGGTGCCCCAACCATAGAGCCTCTAAGAACGAAACTCCTCCATCTATGGCAGTTTTGGGGAACCTATGCCATGGGTGCCAAAGGTGATGCTTGGAGCCCTTTCTGTGGACACTCGACATTGCCCTTTCATAGTCACCTGTATTCAAGTTAAATTGCTGTATGGGCACTCTGCAAAAAAATAGTGGATTATGAATTGCAGTTTGGGCACTCGTTCTCTAAAAGGTTCGCCATCACTGGTCTATGGGGAACAGTGGCAATTGTATGAGGGTAGCAAGATGCAGAATAGACAGTGACTGCTATTTGCTTTTCTTTCATTTTCAAATGGTACCGAAAATAGAAGAGCCACCCTTCTTATTCTTCTTTTAAAGAAGTTTTAGATCTCCAATGGATTGAAAGGCTCTGTAAAAAATCAGTGCCATTGTGCATGATTTAGGTGGGATAGATAGCAATTATATTAGGAGTAGTACCTAATCTATCATATTTGTGTAGCACCCAGGAGGAGACAATGAAGGAAAGAAATTGGTGGGAGTTTTGCCTGCAAGATGGAGAAAAAGTAGTGGTTGATCGTTCTGAATTCCAGTTTCCACCCCAGGTCACAGTGCTTTACATCTCTCATTTCCTGTTTCCTTAACTGTTTGGCTATGTATAAATACCAACAAATGCCTCTGAATATTCAGCTACAAATTGAAGCAGGTGCGCTATGAATTGGTTAAAACTAATTGTTTGCAATCTGCAAGGCAAATACTTTGGACTGAATCAAAGCAGATGACATTTGAACAATCTCAGGCTCCGTCTAGGGGTAGCCACATCAAACCTGCTCAAAGTTATTGTTCCCAGCTCTTTAGATAATATCAGGTGGACTCTTTGCTATAGTTTGTGGTACACACATAATCGTGTTGCTGGCCTACACCTCTGTTTCTTCAAACTACACTCTGTCTCAGAACAGTGAACCCTGTCATCCCGAATGAGTCAAGGGGGTGTTCAATACTGTGCCCCTTAGCATAAAGTGTCTATGAAGGAATCATTGAGCTTTGGCCTTTTGAACTCTACAGCTTTTAGTACTGGAAGCCAGGCTTTGTTAATTTTTAGACATTCTTCTTTTTTGTTGAAACTGTGCTTATGTTTGTAGACTTCAATGGCTTCCCTGTGTAGTCTGACATAGTGATTGGTAGTGCTGTCCAGTACCTCTGTGTCCTGGAAGAGGATTTCATGTCCAGATTGTTTCAGGGTGTGTTCAGCTACTGTTGATTTTTCAGGTTGTTTTAATCTGCAGTGTCTTTCATGCTCTTTGATTCTGGTCTGGAGGCTGCACTTTGTTGTCCCAATATATACCTGGCCACAACTATAAGTTATCTGGTATACTCCTGCAGTGACAAGTGGGTACGTTTTATCCCTTGCTGACTTAGCATCTGTGGTATTTTTGTACTAAATACTAAAAGCTGTAGAGTTCAAAATGTCAAAGCTCAATGATTCCCCACACAGCCACAAAGGTGATCAGTTCACACAATAAAACAGCTAACAACACCCATCTAGGATCTTGCTACCCCTGATTGCATTGGAACTTCTTAATCCCTTCATCACAATACGATGACTAACACCTGTTTTCCAGCATAGGACAAGTTTCCTCAACTTTAAATCCCCCAGTCTCAATCACTTTATAATCCAGAGCACAGAGAGAACTCCTAGTTCCCTGAGCTCTGTGCCCTCTGAAGATGCTGCAAGCCACAGAGTCCTGTGAAACATCAGGAAGAAAAACTTCCAGAACATGGCCAAACAGCCCAAAAACTCACAAAAACTACCAAAAATGTGTCCGACCCACCAGATCCTCCTTGGCTCTCTCTCTCCGGATCACCACTCCAAAGGAGGCCCGTAAGGTGACAACTCATAAACGGTACTTTTTGGTTGTTGGCCCCGCTGTTTGGAACTCTCTTCCGAGCGAGATACGGCAGGGTCCCTCGTTGGCGTCTTTTAAGAGAGCTCTGAAGACCTGGTTATTTAGGGACACCTTTGATAACTGCTAGGGATACACTGTTTTGCTTTTGTTTGTTTGTTTGTTTTCCCCTCTGACTCCTGCCAACACTATTTTGCCTGCTGTACTGGTACTGTTATTGTTTTAGCTTTTAATTATTGTGTAAACTGCCCCGAGTTCCCGTTTGGGAAATAGGTGCGGTATACAAGTTTGAAAATAAATAAATAAATAAATACGATAAGCTACAGACGGCAACTGCTTCTTCATCTCCACCAGTCAAGTTCCCAGGTGCAGCTATTTGTAGCCTAGAGAGAGACTATTTTGTACCTACCATATAGTAGTTGTTAAGATATGAAAGTCCTCTAGTGCACCATCTAATTATTCTGCTTTTTAAAAATTATCTTAAAAAAATAAGCAGCTTTCATACATCTTGGGAATGGAACAGACTCCCTTCCTGAGAAGATTAGGAGCATCCAGACTAGCCCAAAGAGATGGTTAAGACACTCAACTAAAGAGTAAGGAGAAGAAAAACAGGGCTGAGAGAATGTCAGGTATCAAGTTGTTGGAAAACAGAGAATCATTAAGCATTGCTGAGGAAGATCTGCAACACTGCACTCTGAGTGGTTGCAGCTGAAGTGGGAATGGTTACAGATAAAAAAAGTATATGCTGAAGTTCCTACAGCATCTATGCTGCCTTTGGAACATGTGGCTGGGAGTGATTGTCAATCTATCCAGCTCTAACCAATCATTTTTTCCTTCACTATGATTTCATGGAGAAACCCCACCTGTCTCCTTTTGGGTGTTTTCCCTCTCTGCTATATTTTAATGAGTCTGTTGAGGCCTGTTGGAATGAGTTGTCATGTTTGCTAATTTTTTTTTTTTGCTTTATTTGTTGATCTGTAGGTACCGAAACCTTTTACTGAGTTATTGAGAATGTTAGAACCTGTTGATGAGGAAAAGGGATATTCTAATGTGGGCAATTTGAAGCCATTCTGCTTTTTAAATCCTTGCAGTTCTGCTGCAGCTAGAGGACTTGAACAAATATTCAAAGCTCTGTAACAGTGTAAAGGGCTTTCTCAGTCAGAGATACTTTTAATAATTATAAACATTACTCTCATTGCTACCAGTTTTTCTCATCCTTTGTTTTGGATTTCATGACCTGGCTCATGCTTGACTTAGTTTTACTGTTCATTCCTCTGTAAATAACTGAGTTGGGTTTTGACCCTGCCTTCACCTCTTCCACTCTCCACCCTGATTGACTTGTGTGAACTCTTGGTTTTCAAAATGTCGTCTTGTAAATTTTAAGTCACTTTGAGCATCACAGTGTTGACATTTCACTTGGCTAAATATAAGAAATACAGTTAAACTTTCTGATCTTTGAGTCAAAAGTAAATCTTTCCATTTCAGCTTCTATCACATTCAGATTTCTGTGATTGCAAGTTTTTCTGTTCCAAATGTTAAAGAATTTGATACTTGGATAGATTCTTATAAAAAGTAAACTGTAATGAAAACCATACCTAACTATAACCATAAGTGCTTGATCCAGTGGTGCAGTCTTATCCCCTGAATTTTCCATCCATTACATTGTTTCTGTGGAGGGATGTAAATCAAGATTTCCTTGCATGGTAAACTAGAAACTATTTTCTCTTCAATATAAGTTTTCACAAGGATTTATTTTCCCTCAGTCTTGGATCAAGTTTACACATTTTCATGAGCATTTTTGTGCAATCCTGTAAAATCTTTACATTGTTGGAAAATGCCTTGTGACATGAAAGAGTGAAACTAGCCAGATCAGATGAGTTGTTTGAGTCTTTAGGAGAAATCAGTCTGTCTTGCTGGATTTGCATACCATTTTCTTGGAACTTTGTGGCTGTGTTTAAGCATTACAAACACAGATAACTTTGTGCATATTTGAAATTTTAAATCATGTTGCAAAAAAAACATTTGTACATGAATAACTCATCTTGGATACCCAATACATAAGCCCCAATAAAGTGGTAGAACAAGAGCTGCTTTTACAAAAGTCTTACAAATCCCTTTAACCCTCAAAGCCAGAAGCTACATTGCAGGATATATACCTTCTCTCTCCTTGTCTTCTTTTATACCATAATCTAATCTAGAAAGCCAAGGAGATCCAAAGGTAAGACCATAAAGCCCTACATCAAGGTGATAAGGACTTAATTCCTGCTCCCAGGGAATTGGAAGCTCTTTCCCTTTCCTTTCCTGTCTATTTCTAAAGTGAAACTTAAATACAAAAATAGACCAGGTGATACCTTTAGGCTACCAGTAAAATAACAAAAAAGTTGCTAATATTTCGAGGGCAAAACCCTCTTCCTCAGAGCTATACCAAAGTTCAAACATGACAAAAGATGGATATGTCAGGTCAGATGTAAAGTTCTTGGCAAGATGGAAAGCACAGCCCCTTCGCTAAGGCTTTCCCAATCCATCCAATCACTTTGTTCCTAGGGAGTAATATATGGTTTGTTTGCGAGTGCAATGAATGTTCACTTTCAGAAGGTGAACAGCCAGTTTTGCAAAGAGAAGTTTGATGCAAATTATATTTAGAGTAAGTTGTAAAGAGCATTCAGTATCTTATAAGGGGATGGATTATTCTTGAGGAGCTGTTTCAAAATGTCAAGATAGCTAGTCTTAACTAGAATCTTGGCAACAGTGACATTTCTTCACATCCCTACACCTTTCACCTATGTGTTCACATCATACTACACAAATGCTCCTTCATCATTCTAGAATATGGAAGGGGAGAGGTGGATAGTTGCTCTTTATTCTCATTATTACATATTCATTACTAGAGATGGGCACGACTCAAAAAAATTGTGTTTCGTTTGTCATTTGGTCATTGAGGGGTCAGTTTCGGTTCATTTTCATTTTCGTTGGGTTTTTGCAAATTTTTCATTTTCATTTTCGTTTCGTAATGAAACAAAAAAATGAAAACGAAAACGAAAAATTTCCGTTTCGTTAGCATTTTTTTCAGTTCAATGTATTTGCCGCAACGAAAACGAAAAACACAGCAAAATGTTTCATTTCCGTTTTGTTTTTAAAAATTTTCATTTTCATTTTCGTTGCATAACGAAATGAAAAAACAAAAACAAAAATGAAAATTTCGCTGAGTCGTGCCCATGTCTATTCATTACTGCTAAAAGTTTATAACTAAAAACTACATTGCTTTCAACATTCTGATCATAGTTGTAAACAGACAACCTGAAATTCTGATGTCCATGTCCTTGAATTTCTGCAAGTTAAACAAATCCTTACTGAGATGTCTAAAAGTGGATAAAATGGAGGGATTTAGCTCAAAATGCAATTGGCCATGCTTTGGGCATTTTTGTGATTCCCTCATGAAAAACTATCTTCATATTTAGGTAATATTCAGAAACTGTGACATTTAGGTAATATTCTGAAAATGTGAAGCATGAATTACCCACATGTTCCAAGGCAATATTGAGTGATACCTTGATTGGACCACTACAATGCCCACAGATAAAACTGATATTCCCTAATCTACACAACCAGAAGATAAATCTACAGTTTAGATCTCTGACCTAAGTCTGTAACACACCAGCTTTTGAAAACTTCTTTCCATAAACTCCAGGCATCTGACCATGACTTGATATCTATCTATTAGAGATGGGCATGAATAAAAAAATGGCATTTCGGTTTGTCTTCATATTGCATACAAGGACCACACAACATTTTGTTTTGTTTTGTTTCTAAATGCCTCAAGAACTGAAAATCTAAAATATTTCTGAGAACAGCACAAATGTTTTAAGATCCTGTGTGGGGTCATGTCAGTGATTTAAATAGTTTTTAAGAAAGTTTAATGTACAGCACCTGTGCAACCAATGTGTGAAATGCCATTATCCTTTGCAGTCAGGACTAGAACATGTTTGAGGCTGAAAAATCAGCAAACTAATTAAACACAGGATTTATGCTCTCCATATGCATGCTACCAAATAGGAGAGGTTGTTATTTAAACACTTTCCACATGCCACAGCTGTGATTTATTTTGCTTCATGAAAAATGCCTAAATTAAAATGAATTTAGTTTTAGTGGAACAATTTTAGATTGACAGTAATCAGAAAAGTAGTAACTTATTTATAAAATTTAGAACACTGTGCCGAGTTAATTTCCCAAATACTGCATCTGGGTTTTAATCTGCGGGCTAAAAGGATCGCAGATGTTTTCAGAGACAGGATTAAAACAAAGATGTTTTTGGCAAATTAAGGAAATGGGATGATGTTTGCAGTTGCAACCTAGAAAATTGTGAAGTACACCTTTGCATAAACGACTCACAGCTTTCAAGTCATGCCAATTCAAGTTTCTTGTTAAAATAATCAAAGCTTTTGATGGCAATATCCTGTACCATCTTCATCCAGGAAGGAAAGATATCAAAGCTAACCTTAAATACACCAACTTTTGATGAAAATCAGCTGGGTAAAAATTCATATCAAGGTCAGGCAAATGCATCCTCACCTGCACAGCGTTCTGAGGGTGTCAAATTGAGGTTAGAAGACCACCAGCACTTTATTGGAGCAGGCGGCCTCCTTTGCTCAAAAGTGGAGGGGAAGAGGGGGGGAGGAGGGGGAGGAGGGAAAGGTACAGGCCTCTGCTGTGGCTGGGACGGATGGTAATTTGTGTGTGTATGTGTGTGTGTGCGTGCGCATTGACGTGCATGCACACACTTAAAGTTTATGTGGGTTAATAGGGGAGACAAGCTGGCCACACAGATTTGTGAGAGCGCACACATGCCCTGATCTTCTCAGATAGTTTCAACATCTCAGTTGACTCTTCCTCTTCTCCTGAATATTTCATTATGTCCCACCCAAAACTGTATGGGGCTTTCCTCCCCCCACCCACATTGCCTCAGAGCTGCCCTGTGAAGTAGATCAGACAGACTCCATCAGCCCGGGATATTTCAGGTTTGTAGCTCATTTCATCTTTTTCGTTTTTTTAAAACAATATTTCTATTTTGCATTTGCATTTAATTTGATATTGAATACTGGGGGGGGGCTTAATTTCTTTCGGTGGTCAATAATGACATCCTTTCAATGTCAATAATGAGTAAATGAGAGCAAACTGTAACATCACTTCTTGGTCATCAAAAAGGCATTTCAGGAAATGGGAATTCCCACCTGCAATACTTACTCTGTCATTTAAAAAGGGTCTGAGTAAAAAGGTGAGCTTGGAAATCAAAAACGGTTCCTTTTGATTTCACATGATTTTTGCATGGGATCCTTCCCGAATCACCACAAGTTCATACATCTCATTAATATCCTACATTACAAACAATAATCATGGGTCCTCCAGTGCATGTCTGTGCAGTGGCGCAAAAACATGGCATGTATCTGCTTGATTTCTACATTGGTTCAAGTAAAACCACTGTCCCATGGTTGGACCCATCTCTGCCCACAGATTGCACACCAAAAACCATGGGCCTGTCAGTGCATGGCCTTAAAGTGGTGCAAAAACATGGATCCAACTCTTGGATCCACTTGATTTCGTATGATTTTTTCATTGGATCATACTAAATCCACTGTCCTATGCTAGGCCCCATCTCTGCTCACAGATTACACACCAAAAACTGTAGGTCTATCAGAACACGGCTCCACAGTGGCTCAAATAATAAAATAATAAAATAATGAAATAAAATACAGAGGCAAAGATATTCCCTTCCCTCTCTAATTTTTATTTTTAGAATTGATTTCTGTTCAAAACAGTATTATTTGGATGTATATTTAATTATTTTTAACATGCAGTTGAACAGCACATGACTTTGCCATGTGCTTCTTGGACATGTTGCAACATTGAGAACCAATTGCAAAGCCTGCTTTCAGTGGGTGTGTCTTCTGGCTAATTGTCTGCTGGCAGTGGCTATAAAAGGTCTTGCACTCTCTCCCTCATTTTGTATTCTCTGGAGGAGTGAGAGGCAAGAGACTGCCCCCAGTTACTTTGCTAGATGGCTCTGGCTGGCTGTTTGTGCTGGACTCTCAGCAGTGACACCCAGTCTCACTGTGTTTGTTTTTGCCAGTTGGCTCACTCACACTATTTCTGTGTGTGTGAGAATGAGTGAGTGAGTGAGTGAGTAAGTGAGAGAGAGAGAGAGAGAGAGAGAGAGAGAGAGAGAGAGAGATTGCTGCTGCTGGCTGATTGCATCAGGCAGGGTTGTCTATGCCTGGCCTGTCTGCACAGTCAGTTAGAAAAAAAGTTTTAAAAATAGAATAACCCCCCTTTTTATTTTATTTGGGAATTAGGTTTACTATGTTTAGGGGAGGGTGTGGGTTATTATTATTATATTTCTTTTTGTGTGCTGTCCACCAAACCACTACATCCCACCACACCACCCAGACTTTGTTCACACCCAGTGTTCTTTCCTTTCCATTTTTCCCCTTTAAAAATTATTTATTACCAGTATTTTAAAATGAAGAGGGCCAAGGGGAAAACTACCCCAACAAAACTGAGGCGCTCTCTATTCTGGCAGGCCAAGCCCAGCAGTGCTGCTAGTGACTCTGGTGCTACACCAGTCAGACCACCACCACCACCACCACCACCACCACCACCACTGCTGAGGTAGGAGCATCTGACCCTTCCACTGTGGAAAGTAGGGCAGAGCAAATGCCGCCACCACCCCTACCTATTCCCCCATTGTTCAAGAAGCCAGAATCCACCCAGGGCTCAGCCCATCTTGAGTTGGAGGATTCTGAGGACCTCATGGCAGGCAGGGAGGAGGCTTCCTCTGCTCCCAGGCCTGCTCCTCCTACCTCCCAGTCCAGCGGCAGCACCCAGTCATCATCCCAGGGTGTGACTCAGGCCACCACTGAGGCAGGCTATGCTGAACGTAGAAGTTTGCACAAGCCTCAGGACGATCTGTGGGAGCACTTTGCCTGCTTGACTACCTTCCTACCATGACTGCCTGCCTGCCTGCCCACCAACTCTCACTGTTTTTGAGGTCTATATAGTGGCCCAATGTTTCTGGCCTTCCCTGGCAAATCCCAGGGTGAACCATTCTCTCTGGTTCTTCGGGTCTCTGGTGGCCCAATGTTTCAGGCCTTCCCTGGCCAATCCCAGGAAGGGCCCAATTGCTCTAAAGCCTTGTAGGAGCCCAAAACACACACTCTGCCATGTCTTGGTTCTAGGGGTTGGAGTCACTGAGCTGCATATGGGTAACTTGGAGCCCTAAACTGTCTGCCTGCCTCAGTGGGTATCTTATGGGGTTGGAGTCACTGAGCTGCCTATGGGTGACTTGGAGCCCTAAACTCTCTGCCGGCCTCAGTGGGTATCTTATGGGGTTGGATTCACTGAGCTGCCTATGGGTGACTTGGACACCAAGACACTACTTCTGTGGGTGGCTTGCTTCTTTGGGGGTAAAACGATTTAAATACCAACTTTAAAGTGATTAAAGAATATTTTAATATATGGAAAGGCTAAATTCCAAAGTTGATGTCAAGTCCACCAGTCAGTTTAACATGTTCTGTTCTGTGCTCTATTTTAAAAATATTTTAATATATTATTTCATTTTTAAAAATATTTTAAAATATTTTTTCAAATATTTTTCAAATATTTTAAAGAATATTTTAGAGACAGACAGACAGAGTAACACAGTCACAGACTTTAAAGTGGGAAAAATGAAAAATGAAACAAAACAAAAAACAAATGTTTCTTTAAAAATTTGCTAATAACGAAAGAAAATGAAATGAAATGGAAAATGAAATGAAATGAAACACCATTTTTGCGTTTTGTGTCCATGTCTACTTAGGAGGTGGTGAGTGATCCAGTTCTGGATGCACTGAAGATAAACGTAGACAGCCATTTGTCAGATATACTTTGATTTAGATTCTTGCATTGAGCAAGATGTTGAACTCTGATGCCATTATTATATTACTCTATGAGTCATATGCTTAAGATCTCTGTAATCACTATACTATTAATCATAGTGTGCCAGCAAATCAGTTCTGATATTTGGTTACTTCTTTTGGGGTTTTCAGGTAGAGAATACTCAGAAGTGATTTACTATTCCTTTTTTCTGGGGGTTCCCTAGAATTGGTCAGCTTAATAGTTTGTTCTTATTTCCAAATTGGACTATGTTGCTATGACCCTAGGTGACATAATGTATGGATTTCAGAAAGCATGCTTGGCACCTTCATCAACAGACACTAAAAATATAATCATGGACATTCTGAAATCCTCTTAGAAATAATTTGACATGCAGTCTACCATGTTTTCCCTTTGACTCTTATTATGAACATAATTTCCATCTCACCTGATGGAATTAAGTACTGGTTTTATAAGTAGATGACCAAATCTAGCAATAAAACTTGTCCCCCCCCCCTTGATGCTGACATGTTGAATTAATAATCCCAAATAACCCAGGGTTAAGGACTTCATGTATCACCTGTATAAGGTTTCAGATATATCTAGTAATGTAACTGTAATCGTTTTATGAAATGACTGAGTGATACATTCATTTTCTTCAATGACAAAAAAACTGGAGTCACAGAGTAATGAGGTGTTTTATATTATGATGAACAACTGGATATGTTAAAATATAATGAAATGTAATATAGTACAATATAAGCACATTATTAATAGTAAGGACTGATAAAAAATTAATCACACAGTGGGTTACTATGAGTCCAATATTTGTTCTAAAATATATAATTTTGCAAGTTAAAGACAGTGAGTTCAGTTTTGTTGCAGTTAATGATGATTTGCCAAATTCATCTGTGATATATATTACTATAATAGTGAACAAATTAGTCTGTAAGTATCACAAGATGTCCTTTAACGTGAAAGTACTTAGCTAAGAGGGTTCATGGGCTTTTGAAGTCAGCCTTTATAGAGTTCCTGCTGTAAAGAGCAAATTAATTAGATATCAAAATGTCACCTGCAGTGAATAAAATATCTAAATACTTAAGTGAGGGCACTGTATAATTCAAGGAATTCAGAGGAAGTAAATTTTTCTTCTCCAGTCTTCTTATTGTAAGAAGAGAAAGCTGAAAAGAAGATGTCACAGATGATAAAAATACACAATGAATATAATATATTTTAATGTTTATAAAATAATAAATACTGAATTTAAAATAATAAATTCAGTGGTTCTTCACCCATGTATGTCTGTGAAGATTCTCAGTGATCCAGGTGAGTTTATCCGGAAGTTGAGTCATGGCAACTGGACTTCTTTTCCTGAAACACTGAAATATTTTGCTGCTCGTCCAAAGAGCTTCATCTGACGAAGCTGTTTGGATGAGGAGCAAAATGTTTCAATCTCTCAAGAAAATAAGTCCAGTTGCCATGATTCAACTTTCAGATTCACCCATGTATGTATGTATGTATGTATGTATGTATGTATGTATGTATGTATG
>JAHTLZ010000021.1:9404106-9416918 GCA_023846285.1 Phrynocephalus versicolor
GGCCAGAGGAGGCACCCACCCCAGAGAGGTGCCTCCAGGAGCCCACTCCCCCCCCTAAACCAGTACTAACGACAGATGAAAAACGACAAACGAAATGATAATTTTTTGAAAAATTTCACAACAAACGGGAAACGAGCTGAAACGGGCCGGCTCCGACACACGACAACTCGAAATGTCATTTTTCCTGGTCGTGCCCATCTCTTCCCTCAAGTATTCCTCCAAGTCTGTCCAGCATTCGTCCTCCTTCTCTGCCATTCTTTTCTCCTTCCTGGCCTTGGCCTCAGCTGTGCTAAGGCCACTCCTCTCCCTCCATCTGGACTTCTGCATTCCAGAATCCAGCAGTGTCTTTCTCTGGCTTGCAGAGGGGGGCTGACCACTCTGGAACTTAGTCCTATCTAGCCAGGTGCTCATGACTGGCTCACAGTATGCATGTACAAATTTGCACCACAGATGCTATGGTTTCCTTCCATGTCCAGTGGCAACAAAATTGTGGTTGTCTTGCATGAATCCTCTTGCCACATCCTTCCATGGTTTCAAAAACCTAAATCAGAAGATTTCCACTTCTTCTGGCACAGGTTTTTCCAGTATGGAAAGGAGAAAGTGGGGAGAGAGGAAACACCTCACTTTTTTGGAATAAGTACAGATCTATGTTTTCTGGCCTGAGGCTGCATTAAGTACAAAAATGTATATGCATTTGCATTTGCTTGATTTTTTTCCCCCATGAAATTTTTCTCAAGGCATTCTGAAACCTCATAATTCTTTGTGGATTGAGCAGTAGAAAAATACGGAGCTGCTCCGTGCTAGTTGTTATGGTACAGAAACAAGGGTGTGAGCATAAGCATAGCTCTTCATGATTTCTACATAGAATCTCCCTGCTTCACCAAGTTAAAGTTTTGGAATGACACCTTCCATAACTAATCATAAAGATATATAGTACCTTCATTCAATATAGGGTGGTACCTCTACTTATGAGTGACTCAACTTAAGAGCAATTTGACTTAAGAGTGAAAAACTGTTGGCGTTTTAATTGCTGCCTTACAGATTTTAGATGCAGTCTGTTCTACTTATTTTTTATTTTTTTTCCTATTTATTTAAAGAGTTGTTCAATTTAAGAGCATGCATTTGGAACAGATTAAACTCATAAGTAGAGGTACCACTGCATTTATTTTCAAAGATGAAATAGAAGGTTTCTGTTCATTTAATAGTCCTCTCTGATGATGTCATTCACAGTCATGCTTGCTTTATTCTGATATGTGGAGTTGAGAGTAGTGATGGCCCCAAGAAAATGTACTGTATCCCCTTTTATCTGTGAATTAGTGTTCTTTATTTTATGTTGCAGAAAGATTGGTCTCGACAAGAAAAACCCATTTATATCACAAAATCAGCAAACTTTATTACATTCATATGTACCCAGATACATAAACCCAGGAAAAGATGCACAGATGCATACACAGTTTAGCCATTTAACTTCAACATTCAAGACCTAAATAGTGCAATACACAATCTTCCCTACAGGATAAATGTTGCTAAATTTCTTTCTTACATTTGATAAGTGTACTATTTTATATGTCAGAAATACTGTAATCTAAGTTTGCACCTGTGTGCATGCTAAGTGATTGGGCTTGATTGACAGTTGAAGGTTGATCATGTGTTGGAAAACACAGTTTAAAATGCTGAGAGGTGTGGAAGATTGTTTATGAATAGGACTGTGAGTTATTGGTTGTTCTGATTGTTCCCCTCCAAAATTATGATCTTGGTGGGAAAATGGTAAGAGAAAAATATTTCAGAAAACAATTTAAGGACTGTGCTATTGTTACAATTGACCAAAGTTCTACTTTTATGAAGAAGTTAAAAAAGTAATGTTTTCTCAATGGAACTTGTGATTAAAAAGCATTTTTCTATATGAATGCACATATACACGGCAGTGTACAATAAAAGCATACCTATGACAGTATTTAGTTGTGCCAAGGAACACTGAAGAAAGAACCACTATTCACAAGTATAAATTATGATCTCAGGGTGGAAGTATGAAAGTTTTGAGTTGGCACATTCAAAACTAGAAAAAGAAGGAAAAATGAATCAGTTGGAAATTCTATTGTTTGCACTGGCATTTACAAATAATAAAAATCCATGAATTGGTATTTAAATACAAAAACATAGATAGAAGTCAACATTGTCTAATGTAGACATCTTCACAAGACATCTTTGTTCTATGTGGCTTTTGTTCAAAAAGCACCGGAATCCATCATAGCTCCCTTCATTGTGACATCATTTTTGGGCAAGCCTAGAAATGATCCACAACAGCTTTAGAAATTACAGGGCTTGCAGAAGAGTGAGTGCTTTTTTGAAATGAAGAATTGAGTCATGGTACCAATATACAACTGAAAGAAATAAAACAAAAACATGTCACGTCTTAAAGACAGTTATATTAATATCTGAGCTTTCATTGACAAGTCTACTTCCACAGACATGGGAAAAAAGTAAACTACTGGATGAAATGCAAATTTCAGTTGTAAAACATTCTAAATATCCATTGGCTACTACTGCAGTATTGGGTGTTTGGTTACATCTCGTATGCAGTAATGTATAGCCTGTAGTTCATGTTACATTCTATTGTAAACATGTCCACAGGGGACAGAAAACAGATACCAGGCATGAGCAAATGGCATAGTGGTGAAGGGCTAGAGAAGAAGAAAAGGATGTGGAATACAAGGACCAATATTCAGCCCTTCAGTACCTGGTGCATAGAGATGCCCTGGTCATCCTTGGACTGCTGGCCACATCCTGACCCTAAAGAGGTGCTGGCAGATGAAGCAGCACAATGGATGCCTATAACAGAGCCTCTAGAATAAGCTTGGGGGACTCAGAGATGTACACCAGTCTGGCACTACTGGTCCTCCTTAAGGCATATCAGCTGACTAGTTCTCTCAGAGTGAAGAACGAGGCCTCAGCCACAGACTATAGACTGTGGTAGAACAATAACTGGAACATGGGCCTTGTTGAGGATAGAAGGCTGCAAGATACTAGTGAACGTAAATAAGACCAGCTGTGAGGAGCTGAAGAGTTAGATGTCCACGCTACTTTTGCATCCCACTCACCCACCCTAATATTCAAGCAGTAACGAGGATCTGGAATTAATGGAGCCAATGGCTGAAGACCTTGCCAACCCCAATAACAGCAAGTATGGTAGTAGGCACAATCACTGACAAAGGCCTTCTGCAATTTATCTAAACCAAACATCTAAACATCTAAACTAAAATCATTTGAAGTTGGCATTTTGCATGTGGTATTTTATAGAGCTTATCCATTCTCATGGCAGTCTGCAATTAAATAAGAAATGGCCAGCCACTGACCTTCTGCAGTCAGAAGAGTACAATCTGAAATATTAAAAGAAGGGTGGAGTAGGTGATAAAATTAGACGCCAAAATTCATTAGCTAGTAATCATTCACCTTTTGCTTAGTAAATGGTTTTGCATCCTGCAGCAATGATTAAAAACATTGTCCCCTCATGCTTTGTATGATAATTTTCAGGGATGACACTTTATTTGAGTAACTTAAAGTGCCTGTGCATTTATTTTTTGTATAAAGAGCTTAATCTAGACTCACGCAGGCATTGCCTAGCCAGTCCAGAATAATGAGACAGACCACAGGAGAGGGTTATTAAACAGGGCCATGCTGTATTTAACATAAAATAAGAATATCTCCTTTCAAAAGGGGGTCTAATGGGGCTGGCCTTGCTCCAAACCCAGACCTAATCCATATGAGTTTCCTTTCAATTAACAACACGTTCCAAGAATCCAGGCCCCCTGACTCCGCTGACTCTAATTGGTATGAGTCCATGAATGAATGCCTCCTGTTCCCACTTCCAGTGTTGAACTCTCCTGACTTTCAACAATGGGAGGTGGGGTATATACAACCAATGTCCAATGGAATTCTGTTAAATGATTACAAATTCTACATTACCCACCACTGCATAGGGTTACTTTGTATACTCCATACCCCCACATAGGCCAAACATTTCAACCTTCAGGCCCCCTTGGAGGTCACACAAGAAAAAATCCAGGCCGTTACTGGATAAGTCCACTCCATCCTCTCTATAGAGATCAGAACGCTCTATTCAAATGTCAGGATGTGACACCACTGATCCAAGGTTCACCAAAACTGCCTTGCCTCTTTTTCTATTAACATGGAGGTGGGCTTATTGATTCTCTGTGGGTCACAATTTGCCCTCTACTGCTGATGTGGCAGCACTACTGACTACCCAACACATACCATGGGAAAACTAGCCACCAGGGTCTTCAGATCACACACCACCTGTAATACAAATGGCTTGCCCATTCTCCACACTAAGCCATTTCCTCCCAGGTGGATTAACACAATATCAAATGGCATGCGCATGACTCCACTCACCATGGGTGAAATTCAGCAGTAAGTCAAAACTGGATTTGACACAAACTGTGTGTGTTTGTGTGTGTGAGAGAGAGGGGGGTAGAAAGAGAGAGAATTATTTATTCAAATTGCACAAAAATTGCCTAAGGAGGAGAAAAGCACTTCACATTACATTTCTTCACTGCACTCAAGAAATATAACAAGTTAGGGAGTTGTTCAAGCATGGCAAATGATGGAATTGCCAGGAGTTAGTTCTTAGTTGTAAAGTTCTTGGCAAGATAAAAATTAATGCCAGGTAGTCTCTTAGTTGAGGCTCAGAGCCAAGATCTTGTAAAGCTGCTTCTGAAGTTACAGGTTGTGTTTACAGTTCCAGTCCTTCAAACAAAGTGACATAGATCAGGTACGTACATACACCCCCCCTTCTCCATGTGGCACTTTGAGGCTCATAGTCCCTGCTTGGCCAGAGAAGGGGGAGGGTTGGTGCAAAAGACACATGCATTCTATTTGGGGCCTGGGGTATAAAATAGAAAAATCCACTGGGTGTAGCCAATTGGATCAAATAAAAAGCATAGATATTACCTTGTGGTTGCAGTCTTGCCATGCTTCCGTTGATGGTCCATCTGCCCCCTTCTTTATATGTAGGGGGGGTTCTTTCTTGGTATCTCAGCATTTCCAGTTGAAGTAAAACAAGTTGGGGAGTCGTGTAGCCATCACAAAAGCCAAATACAAAACTAAAACAGGTGATAGTAAAATAACAAAAAGTTGCTAACATTTCAAGGGGAACACCCTCTTCCTCTGAGCAGTACCAAAAGTTCAAGCATGGCAAAAGATGGACTTGCTGGGAGTCAACTAAGAGACTGCCTGGCATTTATTTTCATCTTGCCAAGAACTTTACATCTAAGAACTAACTCCTGGCAATTCCAGCTTTTGCCATGCTTGGACTTTTGTTACAGCACCAAGGAAAAGGGTGTTGCCCTTGAAATATCAGCAACCTTTTTTGTTATTTTACTAGTAGCCTAAAGGTATCACCTAGTCTAGCTTTGTATTTGACTAAAAATATGTGGTAGTTTTTAAAATTTTTGCATAGCACCAAAAAGAAAAATACCCCTCATCAGCACACATAAGCACACCCAGGTGTTCCTTTCCTGTTCTGGAGCCTAGAATTCTGACGGCAGTTGTAGAACCCTTGAAAGAGTGCCTCAACCAACCTAACCCGCCTAAGTCATAAATAAAAGTCTAGTTTGAGTTCTTCACAAACCTAATCCAAACTTCACTTCTGCAATCTGACACTTCTCTCCCCCCACCTCTTCTTAAGTATACAGTACTTTAGTTCTCAGCTTTTGAATAAGGCTGTTCTAGATAGACTGAGGCAAAATACAGATTGAATCAGGTACTCCAGGGAATTAAGAAGATGAAAGCTTTGGCTTTTAGTTATCTAATATTGCATGATTGTGCTACACCATAAATACTTTAATTAAATGAGGGGGAAAGTGACTTATCTTTTGGGTGCACCTTTTCATACCTGTTTTGGATTAAATTTTGAAACATTTCCCAGGCTATAATAAATGCCACCACTGTGTGCGCTTGGATGTTATTTTCTCGTAGGCTTTATTAAAAGACTTCAAAATATAGTTCATCAATTCAATTGACAACAAATTTCAGAAGGCTTCTTTGTATTTGGACCATTTATATACAGTTCTGATTCACCTGAAATGTGCATAATTAGACACAAAGTGTGGGGAGATTAACTTTGATTTGTCTTGCTCCATAACTAATACTGTGGACAAGAATCTACTGTTGGGACAGAAAATGAGAGACAGAATGGCTTTCCATAGACAAAAGTGTCAGACAGATGATCATTTTCCCTCTTACCTGTTGAATCTGTATTCAGAATGTCAGGCAAAGCCAATCTAGATTTGGATGGTGAAGTGAAAATTGTAGGATATTTATTTTTTTAAATTTATTTTTATTTATTTTTACAACTTATATTCCGACCACTACCCAAAGGTCTCTGGGATATGGAGATGACACCACTGTACTGGCAGAAAGCAGCAATGGCAGAAAACAACTTTTAGTGAAAATGAAAGAGGAGAGTGACAGAGAGGTATTACAGTCAAATGTTAAGAAGGCAAAAAATGACTACAGAAGAACTACATGATTAGAGTATGTCTGTGAAGATTCTCAGTCATACAGGTGAGTTTATCTGGAAGATGAGTCATGCCTAGAGATGGGCACAAAACAAAATTTTAATTCATTTTTATTCGTTATTCATTTTGTTATGGAATGAAACAAATATCGAAGAGACCCATCAAAGAAAAACAAAATGAAATGAAATTGAAATTTCTAAGTTATGCCTTTTTATTGTTGTTAGGTGCCCAGAGTGGCCATATGGCCAGATAAGTGGGATAGAATTCAAAGAAATAAAATAAAAATGAACAAATAAATGCATCAGGAAAAGAGCAAGACCAAATACAAGATGGTTTGACTCCTTTAAGCAAGCCACAAGGTTGAGTTTGCAGGACAGTGCTGTTCAGGCAGGACAGTTTGGAGACCAGTCATTCATATAGTCATCACAAAACAGAGGTGATTTGAAGGCACATAAAACAACAACAGTTATCATCCAGAGTATTCAGTCTTCTCAGCATATTTAGAATATCCATTTCCTGTTGCAGGAAGGAATACTACTTCATATAAATGTGCATGGCTAAGTGGGAGTTTTGCCTAAGAATACAAATCATAGCTGCTTTGTCCATTTGCGCAAGGATGATGGAAACAAAATAATTCGTCTTATCCTCAAAGATGACCAGATATTTCATTGTGCTCTTGAAGACTGAATGAGAATGAAAATGATTTTATTTCAGTAAAATGGTTTATGAACAGTTCTTTAACACAGCAAACAGAATACATTCAAAATAACAATGGCTGTGTTGTTACATTGACTTTTAAGGATTAAAAGCTTTGGAAGGGTTGTTTGCCATTTGTTAAAGTCAGTCAGACAATTGTTTTGAGTGTGAGAGTGTGTGAGAGAAAGCACTTTGCTTCTCAAAGGAAAAACATGTTGTATAGTGAAAGATTGCAAAAATTGTAGATGAGAAACAAAAAAAATCCTTCTTTCTTACTCTTATGTGGAAACAAAGGAATCTTAAAGGGCTTACTACAAAAGTAGAACAGGTGGTAACTTTAGGCAACTAGGAAAATAACAAAAAGTTGCTAATATTTTGAGGGCAAAAACCCTCTTCTTCAGAGCTGTACCAACAGGTTAAAACATGGCAAAAGATGGAGTTGCCAGGAGTTTGCAGGACAGCTCAGGAATTTGTGCAGCTTCTGTTCCTTTTTGGTAGGAGAGTGTTATGATATCTTTACATAGGATCACCAACACACCTATTGCTCAGAACTTTTCTTCAAGTATTCAAGGATGAATAGTTTGCTTGCAATCAAGCTGGTACTCTTCTCTTTTGCAAAAATTATATATATCTTGAATTCAATTTCCCTGCAGTGTTTGGTAAATAATGTTTGTACACTCAAACTCCTTTTCCCCATGCTTTATAGTTTTTTTTCTGCCTTCCTTAAACACAATTTTCTTTGGTGGCAATTCATTTGTGGGGCATTCCATGTCAAATCAATCAATGAAAAATCCATTTGGAAACATGATGTCATAGATTTGGTTCATTTCTGGTACATTTGTACCTTACCATGAGATGTTTAAACATATTTTTTTCAGATTTTTTGGTATCTCAATGGTATCATAAAAATTACATTTTCTTGTTGGCAGTGACAAGGAATTAAATTGATTTAGCCCAGAAAATAGACCAAAATTTTAAATTGCTCTAGCTGAGATTTTGAGTTGGACATGACCTATAATCACTAGAGATGGGCACAAATAAAAAAATGGTGTTTCATTTGTTGTTTGTCATTTAGAGGGCCCGTTTTGGTTCGTTTCCATTTTTCATGAATTTTTGCAAAAAAATTGTTTTTATTTTTGTTCGTTTCGTTACCATTTTGTTACCATTTATTTCAATTTTTTTTTATTTTTTTAAGCATTTAAAGCAGTTCATTGTATTGCCGTAACCAAAACGAAACACACAACAAAATTTCCGGTGTTTCTGTTCGTTTCGTTTTATTTTAGAGACAAAATGCATTTGTCATTTTGTTGCGTAATGAAACAAAAAAATGAAAACAAAAATGAAAAATTGTTCGTTTCATGCCCATCTCTAATCATCACTTAATCTTACCATGCCTACCATAACCAGACTTTTTAAAAAATAAAATGGCTCATTAGAAAAACAGGTTCCTTTTCATCTAATAATCTATGACAGCATCAGGCTTGTTTCATGACCCACTATATGGATTAGTCTGTTATTGAGCTGGTTTCTTTATTGTAAAGTCATATTCTGTGTAAAATTACTGAACTCTCTCAGCCAGACTAAATGGCTCTATATAAGCCTGGATAATGGATTGATGCTGTAAAGACATCCATCTTGAGAGTATTAATCCTTCTTTCCTTTTTTTTTTTTTAAAAAAACTATATTTTATTAATTTTCTATTTTTTCATATTCATTTTTGATAGGAAAAAAGTGTATGTAACATTTGTTACACATTGTGGTACATGGGTTTCAGACATTATTATGTTACAACCACCTTTCTCTTTGTTTCTTTTTTCTAGCCATTGATAAAACAGATTCCATACTTGGTAATATTGTGGGTCCTTGTTTTCCTTGATTCTCATTGTCACTCTGTCCATCTCTGCACATTCCAAAATTTTCTTAACAATCATTTCATCTGTTGGTATTTCTTCATTTTTCCAGTGTTGTGCCCAAACTATCCTTCTTGCTTTCATAATGTGCCGTACTAGCTAATTATTTTGTTTGTCTAAATTTTCTGGTAAAATGCATAGTTAAAAACAGTTCTGGGCTGTATTTTTATCATTCTAAAAAGCCAGGTATACATTTTAATCCAATATTTTTTTACTTTATCACATGTCCACCATGTGTGATGGTAAGTCCCCATTTCTTGCACACATTTGCAGCATTCACTAGACAGGTTTGGGAACATTCCTGAAGGAAGATTGCATCCTTGATCGATTCCTATCTGGGTTCGGGCCATGTCATAGTGCTGCAAGATGACCTATTGAGGGAGGCCGACAGGGTTTGTTCTACCCTGCTGGTCCTCCTGGATCTGTCTGTGGCCTTTGATACTGTCGACCACAGTATCCTCCTGGGCAGGCTTATGGAGGTGGGATTGGTGGCCTAGCTTTTAACTGGCTCTGTTCTTTCCTCTGTAACCGTGCCCAGAGAGTAAGGTTGGCTCCTTGGTTCCTCTCATGTGGGGTGCCCCAGGGGTCAGCAATCTCCCCCATGCTGTTTAACATCTATATGAGGCTGCTGGCTGTGGTCATTCATAGTTTTGGGATCTGCTGTCATTAGTACACTGATGACATACAGCTCTATCTCTCCTTTTCCACCTCTGCAACGGAGGCTGTGAAGACCCTTGATTGCTGCCTGGCTGTGGTTCTGCAATGGACCAGGACTAAGAGGCTTAAGCTGAACCCCATGAAGACTGAGGTACTCTTCCTTGGAGCAAGGGGGCAAATGGGCATTGTGGCACTCTTCCCAGTTTGGATGGGATTTGCCTCCAACTGTTAGATAGAGTCTGGGTGTTACTTTGGGTCCGGCGTTGTCCCAGGAATTCTAGGTGGCAGCTGTCTCCAGGCTACTTTACTTAGGCTACTCACCTAGATTTGCCCATACCTAGACAGTGACTCTCTAAGGACAGTTGTGCAAGCGCTGGTTGTCTTGAGGGTAGACTACTATAATGCTCTCTATGTGGAGCTTCCCTTGATCCTTATTCAGTGATTGTAGCAGGTGCAGAATGAGGCGGCAAGATTGGTGGTGGGTGTGGGAAGATATGACTGCATCACCCCCATTCTGGCTCATCTGCATTGGCTACCCATTTCCTCCTAGATAAGGTTCAACATGCAGTAGTCCCTCATTTTTCGCAGTGGTTAGATTCCTGATATCATTACATTTGCTGAGGCCTCTGCGATATCTGGAGGCCTCAGCAAACTGACCCACGGGGGCTCATGCCTCCCCACTCCAAGACATGACATGCAGGGCACTTACTCTGTAGCACTATAACTCCCCCCACCTCATTGAACTGAACTGACTGGCATGGACAAAGACAGGGTACTTCTGCTTGAAGACATGCCACTTGCACAACCCAGCACTTTCCAAATCTTCCACCACGCCAAGCTAAAAGAGCCCTTGCTGGGTCCTTTAGTTTACCAAGGGGCAGGGCTGGGAAAGGCAAAGACAGAAGTGCTTTGGCTGCTCTGAAGACATAGAGTTTGCACAGATCTGGAGCTTTCCAAACCTTCCCCCACACCAAGCTCAAGAAACCAGCGGTGTCTTCAGAGCAGCCAAAGCACCCCTGTCTTTGCTTTTCCCAGCCCTGCCCCTTGGTAAACTGAGGGACCTGGCATGGGTTCTGTCAGCTAGGTGAGGTGGAGGAAGGTGAAAGAGGCACCTCGCAAGTGTACTGTCTTCAGCATGAGTGGGCAGCAGCCCCCTCCCCACTGGTGACTTCAGCTTGGTGTGGGTGGAGGGGGTGCCTCAAAAATCTGGGATATACTGTATTGGTTTTGATATACAATACCCTCCATAGTTTGGGACCATAATATCTGACAGAGCATATCATCCCATGGTCAACTTTGGCCTGACCCACAAGATCATTGCGGGTCCTATCACTCAGAGCTGCTAATCCTCGGGAGGCTCATAAGACCTCCACTCAGAACTGTGCTTTTTCAGTGGCTGGTCCAATATGGTGGAATCACCTCCCTAGCGAAATTAGGTTTGTGGAGCCTCTCTTGGCTTTCAGGAAGTGGCTAAAAACATGGCTGTTTAAGGCAGCTTTTGACAATCAAAGAGGTTGAATGTTTGCTGATTTTATTATTCATTTTGCCCATTTGGTTTATTTGCTGCCATCTTGTATTATAATGGCTTTTTATTGGATTTGGATTTACGTGTTTTTATATGTTCTATTATATGGATTTATTTAATTTTTTTGTGCATTCTATGTTGTGAACTGCCCAGAGTTCCTTTGGAAAGTCAGGTGGTCTATAAATATGAACATAAATATAAATAAATAAATAAATAAATTTTAGCACACTTAACAGGTGGAAAATGCCATCTATAAAATACAGATTTCTTTATATGATATTGCCATTGTTAATTCAAAATTTCTCTCCCAAAGTTTTTGCCATTTCTTGAACTCCACACTGTAACCATTTTTTTGCCCATAGTGTCCAGTCCAAAAGCCCAAATCCTTTAGATTTCTTGCAATAATTTCAGTTTAATTTGTGCTTTCTTTTTCTGCCAGATGAATTTTGCTATTACTCTATTTAGTCCTTCAAAGTATTTTACCTCTACTCTCACTTGTACTGTTTGGAATAGGAATATTAGCTTTGGTAGCACATTCATTTTGATAGTTGCAATTCTCCCTGGTTTCTTTATTGTAAAGGCATATTCTGTGTAAAATTACTGAAATCTCTCAACCAGATTAAATGACTCTATATAAGCCTGGAAAGTGGATCGATGTTGTAAAGACATCCAACTTGAGAATGTTAATCCTTTCTTCCTTTTGATATCATACATTTGTGCTTCCAGTGAGTGTGAACTTGGTGAAGTTGGCAACAAGAAGAATAATCTCTGATATACCTGACAGAAATTCATCTTTAACATATGAAATGGGGGAAGGATAACTGGATGTATTATTGTGTGCATTTCTATGCATGAAACCTCCTTTAGTGGGTTAGTGAGTCTTTTTTTATTAGTTTGCACTTTCAGTTACAATGCAGAAAGAACAGATAGGTGAGAATTTCATTCCATTCCTGAGAAGCATGTCCCAACGTTCAGAAAACTTTTTATATTTGAAGCAGAAAGGAGCAAAGATAAGTTTTACCTAGAAAATAAATGCTTACTTAACTCAGAAAAAAGAGAATTCTGGTTTGACCCCTTGTTCCTTCAGCCAAGACTGTGCTGTTGAGTTGAACTTCCTGATTTATTCCCTGAATAATTATGTAATAAATATAGCACAGAAAAACAAACAAACAAACAAGGGCTTCACCATGGTGGGAATTTGTACCTGCCAAATTTGGCAAAAGCTAATGAATAGGTTTGGGGTTTTGTTTTTATGATAAAAGATAGATAAAATATTTTAAGAAAGGGTGTTCTAATGTTTTCCAAATCATTTCTAAAAAATATGCATAGTATCAGATTATTCTAATTTCTGGCACTGAGGACAAGCAAGTCCTAGGTTAAAAAGTGAACTCTCCAATACAAGAACAAGATGCATTTCTTTATTTAGGAGGTGCTCCTGTTGACACACACACACACACACACACACACACACACACACACACACACACA
>JAHTLZ010000021.1:9430519-9445580 GCA_023846285.1 Phrynocephalus versicolor
AGATACCTAAACCACATGTCCTGATAAATATCCAGCATAAAAATTTTGAGATTATTCCATTGACATTTAGTGAGCTGCCCTTCAAGATAGCACTCATACATACAGCCGTACTATGTAGCTGAGTCTGACATTGCTCATATTGCAAGTGGATACAAGCTGAATCTAACAGACTTTTAGTCACTTCTTTTGGACCATGTGTAAATAGTCTCATCACTTATAAAATGCAGCTGAAGCATCTCTTGCATACCAATTTCTGACACAACACGGTCTTCATCTAGTTGCTAGTCTTAGGAGTCATGAAAGAGCTACACTTGTAGCAAAATGATAAGCAAAGTAGCACTGGGGCACAGCTACTTTGTAATATATCAATTGGCTGAATCTCCATTAAATTCACATACTATCAGCCCTTTTTAAATTCCTTCTTAACAATGCCAATGTTCAATACATCTATTTAAGTAATATATAATTGTCTGTTCCAAATAATAACAAAAGAAACAAACAAAAATCTGCAGCTGCATTAAATGTGATTAATGAAAGGGCTTCCCTTCCCCTTCTTGGACATGATTTCTCCTTTGGTTTTCCTTGCAGTTCAAGAAGACAGAAGGAGGATTGAGGCTTGGTCTCTTAGGATGTTTTACTGTTGTAATGGAATTAATAGACCCGATCAAATGAATGATTCATGAATGCACTACTACTTGACAAAGCTCCCCAGTGGACTTCAGTGCCGACCAGAAACTTTGAGCAATTACAACCATTAACGTTTCCTTGATATTTTTAAAGGGGGGGGAGAGGCACTATGTAGAACTATTTTATCAACCTTATAAAAAGAACATAGGTGAAAAGATATCTGTCATTTTGCAGTATAGGTATAACATAGAATTTTCCATTTAAGATGCATTTAAGATTAGTGTAGTGGCTCAGTGGACTAAAGCTCCTGAAACCCAGTTCCTGCCAGCCTAGCAGTTCGAAAGCATGAAAATGCAGGTTGAGAAATAGGTGCCATTGTAAAAAGTGATAAAGTAAAACAGTGTTTCCTTGCAGCCATGCCGGCCACGTGGACATGGACTTGCACAACACTGGCTCTTCAGCTTGAATATGGAGATGAGCAGCGCCCCTAGAGTCGGACATGACTAGCATGCATGTATGGGGGTGGGGAACATTTACTTTTTTATAACTTGAATAGCAATCAGAAATATACCCTAAGAATCAACACAGCTAGGCAGGCCAATTCCACATTTTCTTAAATTTAGAGATAATTTGGTCTGAGTTTCTAAACAGAATGGCATGAATCATGCAGCCTGCTTTACTCAGAACTTCTTAGAGAAATACCTCCCATGTTATTTGGTGGATTTCAGTATCATGTAACAAGGCAAATGTGCTTTGACGTTTTTATTTTCTAGTATGGTATTTGATCTTTTTTAGTATTTGTATACTCAGTGTAGTTGGCCTGAATATAGTCTTTGATGCAAGTCATCCTGGGTTGTTTTGAGGAGAAAAATGTGGTACAAACAAACAAACTAACAAACAAAGGACCACAGCCTTGCAACGAAGTTCTATGCATGTCTAATGCAGTGCAGATTCTTCTGCATTCAGCTAGGTTTGGCCCAAACTGCAATGTACATAAGTCCCATGAAAATTAATCAATCCTGCTATTTGACTGCTAGTCATTTTAAAAGAAAGGACATTTTTGTAAATAAATATTGATAAAATTACTGGCTGGATAATTAGGGATAATATATAGACAGAAAACTTGGCAGAAACTTGGAAGGAATCAATATTGTTCATTTCCATCACTGTATGCCACAATGCAAATGACAGTAATTGAAAAAACACATGATAGTCATATGGTTTTTGCATTATCATGGGCAGGGCTAACTATCAGCTCATCAGTCCCCTGGGGAATCTAGAGAAGCAGCAGAGCAAAATCTTCTAGCTGGGAAGATGGGTGCCTCTGCAAACCCAGCTGGGGGATTTGGTGTGTGGAAGGGAGCTGTGTGCAGGTGGAAGGGAGGTGTGTGCATCCTGTCGCAGCTCACCCCTTCCACCCATCAGAGCCATGCGAGCATGCACCCAATCAGTACATGCTGGCACAGCTGAGGTGGGTGGAAGGGAGGCAGAGCTGTGCCAGCAAGCACCGAGGGGGTCATGGTGGTGAGCGCATGGGTTTCAAAGGGCTAGAGGTGACCTGTCATGGCTCTAGCCCTTTGAAACCCACCCCCACCATCTCATAGAAATACATTGAAATCCATTCCCTCCGGAACAGATTAATTGATTTTCAGTGCATTCCTATGGGAAAACAGTGCTCTATTTATGAAAATTTCCATCCTGCACTCAGGATGGATTAAATTCGTAAGTAGAGCTAACACTGTATATCAAAGCAAATTTCCCTATAGAAAATAATAATGGAAACTCAGATGATTTGTTCCACAGCCCAAAAAAATTAATATAAAACCATTACTATACTGTAATATAATACAAAATGCTAAATAAGATACAAAATACAGTACAAAGAGCAATCAAACAAATTAACCTGCATTTGGAAACCTTTGTGGCAGATCCGGAGGTAGTGGAGGAAAAGCCTCCATGGAAGGGGCTGTTTTAAAAATAGAGCAATGGGAGGAATCCCAGCTAGAGCAGAGGAAGGGGAAGCCTCCATGGAGGGGCCTGTTTTAAAAATGGAGGGGTGGGGGGTATCCTGGCTGCAGTGGTGGTGTCAGGGATGGCAGGGAGAGGCCCCATGGAAGTGGCCTCTTTGGGGATGGGTTGATTCCGAACACAGTCTCAGAATGTCCCAAGAAGACACTTTAGTGAGCCTGTCACCCTTCCTTCAACTCTGCTGCTGTTGTTGCCTGAAACAGGAGGTGGAGGAGAGAGAGGGAGAGATGCCATTGGCTTAGAACTCTTTTGATTATGTGACACACATGAGAGTACTCATATATCAGGACACTGCTTGTTAATCAAGGCAAAAATGATCAGACTTTTTTGCTCATAAACCAAGTTACTCGCTAACCAAAGTGCAATTATACTCATTTATTACCCATATTACCCACAAATCTGAGATGGCTGCTAAAATTACTTGATTGTACAACTATGTATTGTGAATACAATAATTTCTGTGTATACAATAATTTCTCTCCTGAGAAAAGACCAAGTATGTGGCTGTTTGGAGCATATTGTGCATTTCAGTGCCTGGCATTTAGCATCAAGGCATTCAGCAATGTAAAAGCACCATTCAGATTTTCTACAGTCCCTGGCTAAAAGTAAAATAAAGGGTTCAAGTCTGCTCTGTAGTCTTTATTACATTGCACTCTCTAATAGCACAACACAAAATGTCTGCCTATTACTCAAATTATTCACCACGGAAACCAATAATAGTGTGGATTACCACAGAAGCTACTATCCAAGCTGTCTGGATAGTTCAGTGGTTTAGATATCTGGTTGGGTGATTGATGATTACCCACAATGCCTCCTATATGTAGTGTCAGCCAGTGTGGCCATGTGCAAGCATCACAGTCCCAGAATGTCCCAATAAGAAAGGGAGTATTCTCTACTTGGAAACCTTGAAAAGGGTTGCCATAAATCAGAGTTGACTTAATGGCACATTATTATTATTACTACTACTTATTTCACAATTGCCATTATTGGTATTGTCAAGAACAAGTTAGTTGGCATATTGTCCAAAACAACTGTCAGCCATTTTAACAAAACCAAGCCATACAGTAATGTTCCCACCCACAGTCCCCACCCTCTCATAGTTTGGACGATGAATTCTTAATCCTTAGCTATGGCATTTCTAACGCACTTGACCCATAAAGGGTACTTTGAAGTTGCTTTTACACCAAAGGTCTGTGGAACCAATTAACAATAAAACAGATGCAGGAATGAATTAAATATATGCCTGTTGAATATTTCTATAACCATTTTTGTAAAATAAATTGTACAGTAAAGCCTGCTCAATTAGAACTGCAAGTTTCATAAGGGCATTTTACATTATCAACTGATGCTTTGTAGAAATCAGTAATTTTTAATAACTCTCAGTAAGGTCACACAAAACTCAACCTACTTTTGTGCAATGAGGAAATTGTAGCAGCTGCTAATTAGCAGCTGAACATAAGATCATAATAACATAAGAAGAGGCATGCTGGATCAGGCCAAAGGCCCATCTCATCCAGCTTCCTGCATCTCATATTGTCCCATCAAATGTGTCTGGGAGTGCACCACGCTAGATATCTATCTCCTGATACCACTCCCCTGCATCTGGACCTTGAAGTACCCTGCTAATGGGGAAAAAAAGCTGCCAATAAAAAAAGTCTTCCACCAAGGCAAGAGATGTCATTTTCTGTCACAACATGATTTAAGGCAGTAGATCTTATAGAGCCTTTTCTCACGACCCCTAAGATCCGTTGGCCACTTAAATTTGGACCAGAGATCTTGGGAGCTTGTCGCTGTTCCTGTGTTCCCACCCCCTCCGCACTCCTGGCTGCTGTCTGCGTGAGGGGAGGGAGAAAAAAAGGAAGAAAAGAATGCTGGCTCACCTCCATTCTCTGCCGTCTCGCTCTGCTCCCAGCAGCATTCCAGTCTCTTAAGTATCTCTTAAATGGGCGGTGGGGGGCAAAACAACAACAAACAGAAGAGAGGAGAGCCCAGCACTCACTACGTTATATTTGCATCAGGAATTTTTCAACCCTGGAGAGTAGGTACTTGAAAAATGTGCTGGGACACGCTTAGGTGGGCGTGGTTGCACTTAATTTTTTGTAAACTCTGGAGCTGGTGGGGAAACAATTTTAAGCTCCGGATCTGGGAGCCATTTGTCACGGATTTTAGGAGTCGTGCGAAGAGGCCCTTATCTTGATCTTGGTTTCCATTTCTCTTTGCTATATTTAAAAGAAAAAATAATTGCCCATTGTCGTGTTAATGTTTTGATTGTTTTAACTGTTTATTTTAATTGAAAGCTGCCCAGAGACCTTTGAGTAGTGGGTGGCATATAAGTTGTATAAATAAATAAATAAATTTCCATATTCAGTGATTTGCAATCAAGGTTTATTTTAAAGAAGATTGGCAACCAAGCTAAACCCCCTTTCCAGAAGGTATGAAGATGGGAAGGCTATCAAAAACTTTATTGTGATAGTCCATAATGCAGGATAAGCAGCAGGTATATCTTTCTGAAGCCAGAACTGCTGACAACCCATTCTGAACTGCACCTTAAGTTCCTTGTTAGTGCTTATTCCAATCAGTTCTTCTTGTAATGTGACATCCGATTCTTCAATGTCACCATATGGATTTATAATCTACCGTGGTATTTCCATAGTCAAAATATCCTCAAAGCTGGTTTTAAAGTCTGTGTGAAGGACACAAATGTTGAACGTAGACAGGGGGTGATGGGGGTGGCAAATGTTCGTAGCTTTACTGAGCCTGTTGCCCTTCCTTCAACTCTGCTGCTGCTGTTGCTTGAAGCAGAAACTGAAACAATCACCCACTTCCAGCAGGAGGGGAGAAGAGGGAGAGATTGGCTTAGAGCACTTTTGATTACGTGACACCCATTAGAGTGCTCATATATCAAGACACTGCTTGTTAACAAGGCAAAAAAGTTCAGGAATTTTTTGCTTGTTAATCAAAATGCTTGCAAACCAAGTTACTTTTAATAAACTGTAATTATGAATTTCAAACTACCATGATCCAGGTACAAAGAACTGTCATGTGGCTGCAGAACACGAGTCCCCAACTTTTGCAAAACAGTCTTTAAAAAACATGCACATGTGGAGGATCAAGTTCAGAAAAACGATGCAATACCCCACTCTGCTGCTCTATGTCTGAAGAAGTGGATGTGTCCACGAAACATTATATTCAAATATGAAAGTTAGTCTTTAAGGTGCCACATGTTGTGTGTCTTTTGTTTTGTTTTTCTTTGATTTTTGCCTGCAATTCTTGAAAGGACTAACACGGCTACCCTTTCTGAAACAATGCAAAATGGACTTTAATGACATGCACACCACAAGGATCAGGTCCCTACCTCTGCACCACTTGAGAAATGCACCAAAAAAGTTTAAAAATTTCCAAAAATTGCTGCAAAAACTTTCAAAAATGGCACCACATCAATTTCTATTAGGTGTAAGACATTTACAGAACACCATGTTGATAATGATCGGCCTAAATGGGATTTGCACGTGGACCCCCATTTACATTTCATGGACCTCCAATATTTTTCTCACTGTCATAGACCCCCTGCAAGTTGAAATAGACCCCCGGGGGTCTATATAGACCACTTTGGAAACCACTGATTTATAACAAAGTATGAACATACTGGGCAACCAACTTACACAGAAATCAAAATCAAACCCATTTGATAGCTCTCTCTCTCTCTCTCTCTCTCTCTCTCTCACACACACACACACACACACACACACACACACACACACACACACACACACACCTTTATGTACTGTAAATATGTCAGGCAAGTAATACTCATTAAGGGTATACATTCTAGCTTGTCTTGTGTGACTTTTTTCTTGACCGCAAGAGGAAGAAATAATTCTATTGCTCTCAACTAGAACTTTTGCAATTATGAGAATGATTTTTGTACCTATAGCATAAACAGCACAAACTGCACAAAGTTATGAAGCTACTGACTCGTTGCATGGACCTTTAAAAAGTAGAAGCAATGGGTGAGTTGTTTGCATCTGATTAACCAACCAGCCCATCCTTCTGTAAATTTTCTAGGTGTCTCTGTGTTTAGGTTCCTGTGTTTGCCTCAATTCAAGAAGGGAAGTATTGGAAAAACCCCGCAGGAGCCCGGCTGGTATTTGGAAGCCTCCAAAATGCAACCAGCCAATCCCTTACCTTGCTCTGCACCCACTTGGGACTGAACTCCAATGAGGAAGAGGCCTCCGACGTCCTTGTTCCTTCTCCCCGGTGCTGGCCAATCAGACAGGGATATATGGGAGATGCATTCAAAGATTCATAAAGTTTACATTATTTATCTGCATATATGAATCCAAACCATATATATATATATATAATAGATACTTCAGGGTTTTATCTTTTCAGTTATGGCTAAAGTCATCTATCACTGTGTTTCTGGGGTACAAACTGTATATATATATGAGGGAGATGCATTCAAAGATTCATAAAGTTTACATTATTTATCTGCACAAACTGAAATTACAAAAATATTTTTCCTCCTTTTTAAAACCATGGCATAGATTAGGCCCATTATTGATATGGGAAACTAAAGAAGTATTTGGATATGGATGTTATGAATGTGTACATTCTAACTTCTCCATTTCTATACAGTGACTCCCCCTGCCTATTGTGAGGGTTAGGGACCCGACCTGACCCACAGAAATTGAAAATCTGCAATATGTGGATGCAGGTTGGTTCGGGCCTGGGGGCCCTAACTGGGGGCTCTTGTAAAAAAAAAAAAAAAGCAAAGTGTTCTGCTTATATACCACTTCAGGTAGTCTCTGGGGGGTTTACAGTTTTAATTACAGTGTGCAGGCTACACATTGTACCCCCAGCAAGCTGGGTACTCATTTTATTGACCTCGGAAGGATGGAAGGCTGAGTCAATCATGAGCCTGCTATCTGGGATTGAACCACAGGTTACGAGCACAGTTTTACCTGCAGTACAGGCATTTAACCACTGCACCACAAGGCTTATGCCCAGACTGGTGCTGCCCCAAATGGGCCTGTGAGGGCCTTCTCAGGCCTTCTGGTTCACAGGGAGGCCCTTTGGGGGCCTCCAGAAGGTCTGGGAAGGCCCTCACAGGCCCATTTGGGGCAGCCCCAGTCCTGGGGTAAGCATGGGAGGCCTGAAACAGGCCTTTGCCCCTTACCCCAGGGGGCCTTTTTAATATACTGTGGTCCTGCAATATAGTGGGACCATAGTATATGAACCACGAAAAGGTGGGGGACCACTGTATTATACTTTCTGTAACTTTGGAGTCTATTAAGTATATATTTTTTTAAAAAATTATCCTTCATTGGTTTGTCATTAATCATAACCCTCTGCCTCCACTATCCATTCTACTTGTAATTCAGTTAGTTTCTTATCCAGATGCACTCCTGTTGCACCTTTGTGAGCTATACCATTTTCAGTGAACTTGCATATGTTCTGTTAAACTGCATAGGATTTAATTCTGAGTAATTCTGCATAGCATTGGGTTGTTGTTTTCCTTGCAGGGTAAGTAAGGATGAAAGGCTCTCGGGCTTCTCAAATCACTTTGGTTACTGAAATGAAAGTTAAGATGAAGCAGAGAAATACTTGTCAGGATAAATACAAAAATCCCTACCCTTATGTCTCTGAAAGTCTTATAAGGCATTAATCATGTTAGTGCTCTTGAAAAAGACTTGCAGATTACAACATACTCGCACTCTAGATGCACTACTCCATGCAGATGATCCCAATAAAGGCTGAGCCCCATAAAAGCCTGGGTGAATAGCAGGCAAAATGTTGAAAAATGGACCCCCTTCAAATCGCTTAGTTCATCCTCTTTTTGTGTGTGGTTGTGTGCCATGCAAATTATCAGTACTCAAAGTACAAGTAGCTTTAGCTGCATTTGAGACAAAAGGCCACATAGGAATGTGGGAGACATCCAGATAATACTTGACTATTTACATTTGTCCTTCCTATGAGGACATCATATGAGGAAGCATTATTTACTCCATACCTTTGCTCTCCAATATGCATGTTCCCTCTCTGTGTTGGTAGTCAACAATATGTGGCTGAGAAATTATTCGTTTTGTGTTTGGGGAAGACTGGATTTTTGGTGTCCATGTTATGGAGCCCCATATAGCTGCCACCCCAGGAAAGTTACCCCCAGGTACCTAGAGACTCCAAACATGCAGAGAATTATTCCGCTGACTCTTATTTACAACCCTGGATGAAACAGCTTCCCCAAGCTGGACTCTCTGGCAACATTTGTCAAGGAAGGAACAAAGCCAGCATAATGCTAGGCCTCCAATCTCCAGTCCTGACAACCAGTCTAATAGGATACTATGGTCAACAGTACCAAAGGAGGCAGGGAGATGCATGAGGGCCAACAGGCTTACACTGCCCCAGTCAGCTTCCTGTGTAGCAGGTCATCTAGCAGAACTTTCTCAGACCCATGATGTGGCCTAAATACCAACTGACTATCAATATCCTCCAAGAACACCTGCAGCTGGTCAGCCACCAACCTCTCAATTAGTTTCTCCATGATCGGCATGTTAGGAATCAGGTTATAATTGTTGAGATTGTTGGTCAGCAAGCAGACTTTTTCAAAACTGGCCAGATCCCATTCAGAGCAGAAGGTAAATATCCTTCCTGTAAAGAAGATTTCATGATCTGCACGACCCATTCCACTGTCACTGCCCTGGCCAATTTTATGAGCCAGGTGAGGCATGGGTTTGATTGGGAGGTGGTAGCCTTAGAGTGTGCAATTGATCCAGTATAACCAGACCAGGTGGTGCGTTGAACATCTCAATATGATTTACTGTACTAAAAATGTCAAGGTCCCTCTGGATGGTCTCAATCTTGGCATAAAAATGGGCTGAGAACCACTCACAGGTAATAACATCCAGTTGAGGACCTGGATGTTGTCTGGTTCCAGTGAGGTTGTGGAACACCTTGAAGAGTGCCACCTGGTGGTTAGCTGCTTCACCAACACATCTGATGTTATATGCTTTCTTAGTGGCGTCTATGACATTACAGTATTTGCTGGACATCTTTTTAGCTGTTGCCCAATTATCATCCATGGGAGCTTTCTTCAAATGCTCTCTACCCTTCTCCTTGCTCATTACATAGCTTGTACCTTCTCCAGGAACCAGAGGGAGGGGCGAGTTCTGATGTCATTTAGGTTTGATGGAGTCAACTCCCCAAATCACAGCTGAATACCATTCTGGCAACCAGGGCTTCAACCCACCCAAGGGATATTGAAAACCAGTCAGATCAAATAGCCTCCTTGACTGGACCATCTTAATTGGCCTTGTCTCCCTAAGAGGGGGTGTTGGTGTTGCCAAGCCAAATTTCAGCAAATGATCTGACTAAGAGAGGATGCTTGAAGAATACCTAGTCACCCTCAGATCATACTGTCCCTGATTGGCTAAAAATACTGAGTTGAATGTATGACCCCCTGTTGACAGTCCCATGGTAGGCCAAACCAGCAAACAGAGCCTCTGCATACATACTGAAGTCCTCCAGGAGTACAAGCCTAGGGAATTGCAACAGTGATGTACAGACAAAGTGTGTCAGCATCTGTAGGGACAGTGTTATTTTGTGGGGAAAGTGATGAACCAGTGCTGTTGCTGATATGTCCCTATGGTCCACAGACAAATGGAGGCACTCAAGACCAGGGCAAATCAGAGTGGAAGTTCTGCTAACCTTAATTGAATTTTTTAATACAATGGCAACACCCCCTTCCCAGACCTACAGTCTGTCCTAATGTTGGATTCCAGATCTGTGAGTGTGAACATTAGAGGAGGAAATAGTAGAACCCGGAATCAGAACCAGATACTGACCATGGGTTCGCCTGAAATGGCCAATGATTCCTCCACTGTCATGCAGTCTCCTTTGTGTCTGAGCAACTAGAAGACAAGTGCAGGCATTCTACCATTATAATGAATCACAAAACACAGCAAGCTAATTTCCAAGTTATTGGAGATTAGAACAACTCCAGCAGTGGCAGCTGGATGACATTTGCCACCTTTTAAAAAACAAGCTCTCTGCAGTTTGGTTCTGAGGGTAACCATGATGAAGAAACAAAACAGACAAAGAAGAGCTACTGTGATTCACCACAGCTACCACCCTAAGCCCCCATTCTTCCTAATGTGATTTTCTGATCATGGAGAAAACTTGAACAAACAAAACTGAGCATCATGTGCTTCCCATTCCTCCTAACATCTCTCCACACACCCGGAATGCACATGTTATTGCAGTATCTGCATTGCAAGTGTCTACTAAGTACAGTCTTTTCTGGCATGTAACATATAGCACCTGAAATGGGCTTCCAGCCACCACAAGGGAAAAAACCCCTCAAGTTAATTAAAGATATTGATGGCTTCTGATATGTTACAGGTTTCTGAGTTTAAATATATTATATTTACCAGATTTCATGTCACACATGTGAGCAAAATGCTAAAGGTTGAGAAAGATACTTTGGTTCCCTACTGCTTTCCTTCCCAATAAAATTAATTGGCCATGAATTTGTTAGCAGTTGAGCCTTGAAGTGGGATGAGACTGGAGCACAGGTACGTATTATCCTAATGAACAATGATGTGTGCAACGAATCATAGCCTTGTCAACAAGATAATAGTGAATTATGTGCTGTTCATGGTTGAAAGACGATGTGACAAGCAGACGGGGTGTAGCTTTGTAAAAGCTGCCAATTGACATTTATATTTCAAAAGTGCAAAAATAAAGGAAGCTGAAATGTGTTCATTAAGCAGCAAAGCATAAAAGAGCAAGGGGCTTCAATGCAGCAGCGCTCATGAATCTGGAGTCCTTTGTTGAATGCAGGGCAAGCCTGAGTGGCTTCTACTTTAGTTAGGTGTGCAATCCTTATAACAGTCAATTCTTTCTCTTTTTCCTCTGACAGATGCACATTTGACGTTAATAGAATCCACTGGAACTCATAATGGGTACAAGATGCATGGAACTGTATGAGTACTGCAATAAATTGTGACTATATTTGGGGACTTACCTTTATGTTTAAAAAGCTTTGGCATCCTGGTATTATATTTTCCATATTACAACTTTTTTAAAAAAAAAATGTCAAGATAAAAATGATTTGAAGGAGAGCTGCTTGATCAGTATGACTAGAATTGCCTGGAATTATTCAAAGTACTTCTTAAAATGGCAGTGCGTGGAAATGTAGCAATCAAGAATTTACACTATAGTCTTAGGGGAGGCAATAATCCTTTACAAAATCCTATTCAAAATGGAATTTCACTGTTTTGTATATTCACTGAATGTGCAGTTTTAAGCCATCTAAGTGGCAAGCTCTGAATTGGTAGCAGTTTGTGCTTTGTTTACATGCTAGGTTGTCCTGTTATCTGGAAGTTGAGTCATGGCAACTGGACTTGTTTTTCTTGAGAGATAGAAAATAGAGATGGGCACGAACCAAAAAAAATGGTGATTCATTTTGTTTCAGTTCTTTTTAGGGTTCAGTTCATTTCGTTTCATTTAAATGATTTTTTTAAAAAATCATTTCATTGATTCATTGATTCATTTTTCATTTTGTGTGTAGTGTTTGTGCTGCTTGTGCAACTTTGGCTGGGGGAAAGAGGGGCTTAATCTTCACCACTGTGGAGTGGGGGAAAGAGCTCAGCCAGCCAGTGTATCTCAACTGAGAGGCACTGGCTTGGGGCCAGCACCTCAAAGAGACCCTTCTTTCCGCCTCTGCATGAGGATGTCAGTGGCGGTGTCTCTTTTGATATTTTTCCCTGCAGTGGATGGCAGCGCTGAGCGCCCCCCTGGTACCGAATGGGCTGGGTTTTTAAAGGGGTCCAGCTATTGACAGCTCAGCAGGAGACCTCAGAAAATGGGTCGAGAAGGCAGCAGGATCGCTGCAACTTCCCTCCCGACCTGTTTTCTGAAGGCTCCTGCTGGGCTGTCAGTCACTGGACCGCTTTTAACCTGGCCCAATCTGGGCCAGGCTTAAAAGGTTCCAGCCATTGACAGCTAGGTAGGAGGCCTCAGAAAATGGTGGAGGAAAGGGTGGGCTTTTAAAATCCTTTTCCCGCCAAAGCCAGCGCTACAGCTGATTGGCGGCACTGGCTTCTGGCGGGAAAAAGCCTGTGGTTTCCCCACACCAATTGCAAGGGAAACCTTTCTCTTGGGCAATAAAGCAATGCATTCCTATGGGAAAACAAAAAACAAAATGAATGAAGTGGAAATTTCTGTTTCATTTCGTTTCATTTTTCTTTAATAGGTCAGTTTGTTATTCATTTCGTTAGGTAACGTAATGAATAATGAATAACAAAATGAATTAAAAATTCATTTCGTACCCATCTCTAATAGAAAATTTCACTGCTCATCCCAACAGCTTCATAAGTCTGAATAAAGCTAGTTGTGACTCCTCCATCTTATAATCCGCTTTGACCTCTTGTCACCCTGGTCTGAAATAGGCTCATAAGATGAACAATGGCCTGAATAGGCTTGTTAGGTAGACAACAGTAATTGTTCATCTCATGAGCCTATTTCAGATCAGGGTGAGAAGAGATCAAAGCGGACTATAAGATGGAGGGCTCACAACTAGCTTTATTCAGACTGATGAAGCTGTTGGGGTGAGCAGTGAAACGTTTCTATCTCTCAAGAAAAATAAGTCCTGTTGCCATGACTAAACTTCCAGATAAACTCACCTGGATGATTGAGAATCTTCACAGACATATAGCTTGTCATGTCTTCTTCACTTGCCTATACTCTGCTCAATGGGACTAGGGTAAACTTGTAAATGATTTTAACCTATTAAGCAAAAGAGAATAATATCAAAACAATATTTAAAAATATTTCCTCACCTGTGGTGCCCTAGATTCTCATATGCTGGCTATTTTTCTTTATGCAACTATCCAGGTAGGATCTCAACAGCCTGGATGCTGTTACTGTTTGGATCAGCCAACCTGAAATGTGTTTGGGACTGCAGCCTTTGGCAACCTGGAGGTTTTAGATGTTTGCCAGTTCAGAATTTCAGCATACGATTCCACTGTTTACCAGTAATTTCCACCTGGATTCTCTTGCTCCTTCTTTCTGTCTTCCCTTTGCTCACCATCTGTCATTATCACTCTTTGGATACCAATTGCTGGTTCACTGAGTGTTCCTTTAAAAGACACGTCTGCCTCATTTTTAGTAGCCTTCCAAACACAGCTCTCTTTTCAGCTAAAGCTTCCTAACACCTCTTCACATCCTCTAAAATCTGCAGCCATGTTTGCGGATATTTTAAGAAGGCTTGGATTTTGTGCATTTTATTTAAGTATAATTCAAAGGGAAAGGGAAATAAAAGACAGAATTAGCTGCTTCTGGTTTCTTTCTAGAAATTGGAAATGGAAGTTTATATGTACACTTTCATGTCTATGCACTGACAGATATCATGCTTCTTTGCTAATTTCATGTTAATTCATTTCCATTCTCATCCCCTTCTCACAAAACTCATGAGAATTAGCCAAGCATAACACATCAAGAGGAGTGAAGGCAAAGGGAAAACATGGCACTGGGGTAGAAACTGAGAGGAACAGTGCCCATATTTCCTCCATGTGTATATGTGATATACAGAGAAGACTGCTATGAAACCATACAGTCTTTTTACATGTACATTCTGAGGTTTAAAATAGTTGTAGTGGTCAAGAAAATCTCAAGTAGCTAATCCTAGATTTTATTTACTGTTATAATGCCATACCATCCTCCTAAGAAGTCATACAATAGACTAGGGATGGGCAGGAAATGAAAAATGAAAGTCTGTTTTGTTTTTTGTTACATAATGAAACAAAAGAAAAGAAAAGAAAACAAGGAAGTAGCATTTTGTTATAGAAGAAACAAAACAGTTGTCTTTGCATTGAAACAAACTGTTTCATTCCATCATTTTCAGAGGGCTCCTGGTGAGCTGTCAATGGCTGGACTCCTTTATACCTGGCCAAGTCAGCACCAGGAGGACCCTCTGGTACTGAATGGGCCATGTTTAGAGGGCTCCAGCTATTGACAGCTTGCAAGGAAGCCTCAAAAAATTATCAGGTAGGCAGCACAATCACACGGAATTGCCTACCTGACCATTTTCAGAGGTCTCATGCTGAGCTGTCAATGGCTGGACCCCTTTAAACATGGCCCAGTCGGCACCAGAGAGTCCTCTGGGTAGGGTCAGGTGCTCATCTCCATATTCAAGCTGAAGAGCCAGTATTGTGCAAGTCCATGGCCACGTGGCCAGCATGGCTGCAAGGAAACACTGTTTTACCTTTCCGCTTTTTATGATGCTACCTACCGTGTTTCCCCGAAAATAAGACACTGTCTTATATTTATTTTTTCTCAAGAAGACACACTAGGGCTTATTTTCAGAGGATGTCTTACTTTTATTAAGTATAATAATAAAATCAGAGGA
>JAHTLZ010000021.1:9445590-9470350 GCA_023846285.1 Phrynocephalus versicolor
TCAGAGGATGTCTTACTTTTATTAAGTATAATAATAAAATCAGAGGATGTCTTACTTTTATTAAGTATAATAATAAAATCATATTATACTTAATAAATACTAAAGCATATTATACTTAATAAAAGTAAGCCCTGCACACAACCAAAGCATTTGCTGTCCTGTCAGCAATCCATTCACAGATTATGTTTTCCAGCTCAGGAAATAAAGGTAGCCGACCTGAACCACACTTGCGCTTCTTAGCATTTCTCCTCTGTCCACATGTAAACTGAAGTATCGTATTCTGCCTGTCATTTTTGGACCATTCGGATATCCAACTTCTTCTCTTTGCAGAAAGCCATAAGATTCTTGCCCTGGGAGTCCTCGACAATTCCTTTCTTGTACTCAACAAAATAGCTCTTTCTTTTTGCACTCACCTTGTCTGGGGGTACAGATACTCAGGAAAAGCAGGCCCACAGACAGTTGCTGGTTGGTGGGGCTGTTGCTAGTGATGTGTGAACTCCTTTCCCTAGCCGTTCGCACATGCACAATAGGTTGCCTGCGACCACGGTTACCACACGTGCACCCATGCATGCGCGAATGGCTAGGAGAAAGGAGTTATGCGGTTGCCACCTACGCACCCGAGAAAGGAGCTGTGGCAGATAAATGATATCCCAGTCTTCCTTACCACTCCGTGCCAAAATGCATGGTGTGGCTATGCCGCGTATCTGCAAAGCCACGCCCATCACTAGGTCTTATTATCAGGGTAGGGCTTATATTTAACAAATGCATAGAAATTCTGCTAGGGCTTATTTTTTGGGGAGGTCTTATTTTTGGGGAAACAGGGTATTTATCTACTTGCTTTTACATGCTTTTGAACTGCTAGGTTGGCAAGAGCTGGGGTTATCAGCGGGCACTCACTCTGCTGTGTGGCACCTGGGTTTTGAACTGTCCAGCTGCCGATTTTGCAGCCAACAGTTTTTGGAGCCTGAGCCCGCTGAGCCAAAATTCCCTTGTTTTATAAATTACATTGTAAAGGCAATGTATCAGTATTGAGCCATATATAAAGTCACGTTTGCAAGATGGAGATCCAGTGAAGGCTATCTGATGGAGGATAATACTACCCCCTACAATACTTCATACCACCTTCATTCATTTCTTTTCCATACAGCCTCCCAGCTTTCTGAAATAGCTTTTCATGGGGTTCCATTGAAAGAGGATCTGACAACCAGTTTGTTGATGGAGTGCCTGATCAATGGGGAGCCTGGACCCAATGTATTCAGTAAACAAAGAAATAAATCTTAGACCATATCTGATGCTGCTGAATTTGAGACTAGATAGACCTTCACAATGAGTGCTTAATTTCTTGTGGCTGGCTGTAGTGCCCCTCTGATCCAGAAGCATTTCACAGTCTTTGTGTTCAAAAATACACCATATTGCAATGAAGACATATTCTTATACTCCTTCCTCATCATTCCAGAATTACTGTATCTGAAAGCATGTACATTGAACAGAAGAAAGATAGCGATAGTGATTTCTATATTATAGCTAAAGGAAAAATTCTGAATGTGTGCTATTTTCTCAGAGGTGATTTAATGGAAAATTGTACTCGATTTGAAACCCAGATTGCAATATTCTAAGACCACAGGCAATTTTATAGTATTGCTTACTTAGTTCTATTTTTTCTAGCTTTCTGAAGAAATAGCATATGACTTCGGTTTCAAAAATCCTTTGTGTCCAGGCATGTTTCTTCAGCTGTCATTCTGAGAAAATATTCAGGTCCCTTTATTTCTTTTATTTCTGTGACAATATGAAGTTGAAACAAAAGTCAAGAATTTGCACATTATTCTCCAGAAACATATAACTGCAACAGATACTGTAGGTTCATCCTCTTCTCATAGAAGCACAATTGCATGTAAATTACATCTTTATTTCTCATATATTTATTTACACAATTTTAAAAGAGTTTTAAATAAAAACTCAACAATAATAAAGTTCAGTGTTTATATATTAATGGCCTTTGGGGAATATTTTTTCCAAAGCACAAATTTTAAAGTAAAGCTGCACCATCTTAGTAAATCACAGGAAGAAGAAGACAGTCCAATGATTAGTGAAACAGGAAAGAAAAGGTCAGATTTCAGGGCCTTTTATTTCATGTTTTAAGGTGCATTATTCACAAGCTGCTAACATTCATTCATCCTACAGAATCACTTCAAGTGCTAAAAATCAGAAGTATGGCCCCTTTTTATGTTGTGTGGCTAATGTAGGCTAAATGCAACAATAAGTTTTAGCCAACTAATTTTTAAAGAAATGTCATCTGATTCAAGCTAATATCTACTGGAGTTCCCAAGATAAAACTGGACACTGCATTCTGTTGTAGCTTTTGTTCTCAGGGCACTGAGGTCAACATGAGCAGTCTACAACTTATAATGGCAGAGTTACCTGTTCAGGAATTGTAAGTAGGGATGGACATTTCATTTCAGAACCAGTAGGTTATGAAATGACCCACGTGAGCCCAGGTGGTGCTTGGAATGTTTTGATACACACAGAGCCAATTGCTTTACCTTTGTCTGGGATTATGTGGGGTTAAACTCCAACCAGAAACTAAGCAGTGACATCATCTTTGCTTCTCCGTGGTGCTGGCCAGTCAGCAGCTATGTAGGGACAGGCATCATCCTGCCTCACTTTCTGATTGGTCAGCACCACAGAGGAGTAAAGATGACATTGCAGCATGCTTCCTCATTGCAGCTCAGCTCTGCGCTGGCACAGAGAAAGGTAAAGCAATTGGCTCTGCATGTATCAGAGGATTATGAGTGAGTAGGGCTGCATTGAAGCAGCTGACCGGCCACTATGTTCACGTGATCAGGGACGCTAGAACATCCTATGTCTCCCTGAGAATTGGCGAGGTCTCGAACTGCCAGGTGGAGTTGTTCCGGGTGGTTTGGGACCTCTCCAATCCTGGTCAGCTGGAGCCTCCTCCTAGTGAGTTCACTAGTGAACATTTTGCAGCCTATTTTAGATCTAAAATTGAGGCCATCCATTCCAATCTGCCCTCCGGTTGCTCTAGTTCATCCCCTGATGTCCCTGGGGCCTTACCCCCTCTGTCTCCTCGTCTGGTGGAGTTTGGGCCAGTGTTTCCAGTGGAGGCCTCCAGAGTTATGGCCTGTTGCCGGCCAGTGGCTACCCCTTTTGACCTTTGCCCAGCTTGGCTTGTCAAATCAGCCGGAGGGAACATGCCGGAGTGGGTTTCTGCCATTGCCATGGCCTCCTTTAGGGAAGGAATTTTCCCTTCCCGTTTGAAGGAGACCGTGGTGAAGCCCACATTGAAAAAGCCTGGCATGGCGTCGGATGACTTATCCAGCTATCATCCGATCGCCATTGTTCCCTTCCTGGGCAAGGTTGTTGAGAGGGTGGCCGCCGTCTGGCTTCAGTCGTACCTGGAGGAAAATCATATCCTGGATCCCTTCCAGTCTGGGTTCAGCCACTTCAGGGGACCGAGACTGTCCTGGACGCTCTGCAGGATGACCTCCTCAGGGAGGCTGACAGAGGGTGTTCCTCCCTGTTGGTCCTCCTTGATCTGTCAGCTGCCTTTGATACCATCGACCACGGTAAACTGCTGGTCTGGCTTGCTGAGGCAGGAATTGGGGGCCTTGCTTTGTCCTGGCTCCATTCCTTTCTTGGGGGCTGGGTGATGATTTGTCAGCTCCTTGGACTCTCCCTTATGGGGTGCCCCAGGGGCGACAATCTCACCCATGCTGTTCAATGTTTATATGAGGCTGCTGGCGGAGGTCATCTGGAGATTTGGAGTTTGCTGTCATCAGTTCCCTGATGACATGCAACTCTATCTCTCCTTTTCTTCTTCTGCAGAAGAGGCAGTATGCTCCCTCGACCTGTGCCTGGAGGCAGTTCTGGAATGGACCAGGACTAACCAGCTCAAGCTGAACCTGGAGAAGATGGAGGTTCTGTTCTTCGGGGCACCCTCGTCCAGGTACAATGGCCCCCTCCTTAGACTGTGGGGGACATTCCCTCCAGCCTACAGACAGGGCCAGGAATCTGGGTGTGGTCCTGGATTCAGCCCTCTCCCTGGAAGCCCAGGCGATGGCAGTCTCCAGGGTCACTTTTATCCACCTCCGCAGGATCGCCCAGATCCGACAGTACATTGATGAGTCCTCCTTGAGGACAGTCGTGCAGGCCCTTGTAATTTCGAGGATTGACTATTGCAATGCCCTCTACATGGGGTTGTCCTTGACCCTTGTCCAGAGGCTCCAATGGGTGCAGAATGCGGCAGCCAGACTGGTGGTGGGTGCTCATAGATTTGAGCACATCACCCCAGTTCTGGCTCGCCTGCATTGGCTACCCGTTGCCCTCCGGATAAGGTTCAAGTTCTTGGTTTTGATATTCAAAGCCCTCCACGGCTTGGGACCAGAGTACATCTCAGAGCGTATTTCTCAGAGGTCAACCGGGACCAGGCCCACGAGGATGGTGCAGGCATGCTCACTTAGGTTGGCCACACCCAGAGAGGCGCGGAAATAGCTCACGCGTAACCGCACCTTCTCTGTGGCATTCCCTACACTGTGGAATCAGCTCCCTAGTGAGCTGCGCCTAGCAGCGTCCCTGCCTGCCTTTAAGCAAGCCTTGAAAACACATCTCTTCAAGGAGGCATATGGTGACCTGTCTACCTAATATATATATTTTTTGCCTCCTGCGTCATCTTTTGTGGAGGGTATTGTACCCCCACTACTTTTATTGTACTTTGCCTCTGCATCTCTTGTCTGCCCCCTGTTTTTTGTTTTTAATTGTAAACCGCCCAGAGTTCCATTTCGGAAGATGGGTGGTATATAAATTTAAATAAATAAATAAATAAATAATAATTATGAGCACCACCTGGGCTTGTGTTGGTCATTTCGTAACCTACTGGTTTCAAAATGAAATGCTCATCCCCAATTATAATATCTGGCAGGTGAACCAAAGCTGTCAAAAAACTCTGCAACTACCAGATGTCGGGGCACTGACCGTGTTGGTTCATGCACTTGCAATTTCAAGAATAGACTACTGTAGTGTTCTCTACATGGTGCTACCCTTGAGGGTAATGCAGAGATTGCAGCTAGCGCAGAATAGAGCTGCCAGATTATTAACAGGGCTTAGAAGGCACCATCACATTACCCCCATACTGGCAGCTCTGCACTGGCTGTTGATAAGCTACTGCAGCAACTTCAAGGTTTTGATCTTAACATACAAGACCCTAAATGCTTTGGAACCTCAGTATCTGTCAGAGTGACTCCTCCCAAGAGGAATTGTCCAGATCACTCCTGCTAGGCAGGTATTTCGGAGTTCCCACTCTGAGGGAGGTCTGGAAAGGTGTGACAAGGAGTAGAGCCTTCTCAGCGATTGCTCCCCATTTATGGAATCACTTACCACCAGAAGTTTGCCTGGCACCATCTCTTCAAATATTTAAAAAATCTACTGAAAACAGGGTTTTACAGAACAGCCTTCCCTGACTTCTTAAACACTTAGAAAGATGCTATCCTTCTCTTACCACTTACCTTTATTTTATTTTATTTGGTTATAATTTTTTGCATTGTTTGTTTTTTGTTATTGAACTCTGTTAATATTGTTATGTTGAGATTTCTATGTTCTAAACAACTCAGAGTAACCCTAGAGCTAGAGTGGCAGCATGAATGAATGAATGAATGAATGAATGAATAAATAAATAAATAAATAAATAAATAAATAAATAAATAAATAACCATTTGAGTTTTCAGATAGCACTCAAAGTGCTCCAAAACTGCACACACATTCAGGGAAAGTTCAAGCCCATACAAGGAAAATCATTTCCCTGGTTCCCAGTATTGGAAACCATCAAGACCCCGTAGGAGAGACCAGGATGATAGGCACAACATTTTCACAAGACAAAGTGACCTGGGGTACATTCACTGGTAGCAAAAGTACAATCTAGATATGAGGGAAAAAATTAATAAACTGTAAGTCAGCTGTCATTTTAAATTAATATACATTCATCCCCCACCATTTTGCAGTTCATATATTGCATTCCCGGTATATCATGTATATGAAAGCAAGGGGTGTCTCACATCTGAGAAAAGTTTTCATGGAACTCATTGTCTGGGTTCAGTAATATGCTGGATGAAAGTAAGTAAATTAAGGCGAAATCCAGCTAAAGCGTAGTGTTATTAGTCAACAGAATGGCTGGTTGGTGTTGTGAAATTATTTTAGAGAACGCATATCTCCAGAAAAATCAGTCACCCCAATACAAGAGGGAGTGGCAGTAGGAAGATAAGCACCGAACAACTATGTTTAGAATATTGGCTATAATACCCTATAATACCCTCACTTAATTGATAATACCATTGTACCCCTGTATCCATGGATTCTGAAATCTGCAGATAAGAGTGAACGCCCTTTCAATTCCTCTAAAAATCAAATGTACTCCCCCCTCCCAAAAAATCTGGAGCCACATTTTCGTGCGGTTTGTGGCTGCTTCTTGCAACAGTTTGGGACAATAGCTTGCTTTAGGGCACCCTTTTGTGAACACAATTTATTTAATTATTTAATTAAATTTTAATTATTTTGGGCAGGCAACCATGGATAACTGAATCAGTGGCAGCTCATTCAGCAGATACAGGGGTGCTACTCTAGTCATTAATGTATTTAGATAATTGCAGAGTGCTCCACAAGATAATACCTCCAAAGAGCACTGAGATTGTTCAAAACACAACTACTAAATTGCTAATTTATCTATGGGATTATCAAAATATGACTCTGAAGGATCTATACTGATTGGCTGTTGTTTTTATGTTTTTGTTCAGCTATTGACTTCAACTCATCAAAACAGTGTACAATAACTGCCTGCCTGTCTGTTTGCCTGCCTGAGAAAGATAACAATACAATATTTTACCTAATAATGAAATGCAAAGAAACCTAGCAACAACCAGAGAATATTGTTGTATAAAAACGTTTGCCATGTAAGTAGTGGAATAACACTTTCTTGCCTCAAAAGACTGAATGAAATAACTCTGACTTGCATCCCCTCCTGCATCCCTGCAGGAGTGTCACACCTCACAGGGACTCGGGAAGAGTCAACAGGACCTATTTCTGAAATAAATTTAAACTGGACAGTTCCAGATGATCTCAACTAATGTGGGGGCTCATATGCGTAGAGAAGAAACTTCCCTACTATGCTGTAAACAGAACACTAGATGTAGGGTCTTTCAATGAGGCAAGGAAACAAAATCAGAATATGTGATCAGAATATGTTAACTTCTAAGCAATTATAATTATTCAGATGTTAACTTAGATGTGTGAGAGACTGGGAAAGTTGTACAGATCTCACATACTTTCCCCCTCACTTTTATTTCCCCTCCTCATCTTTTGTTTCTTGTGTATTTGCATTGTCTGGTCTGGGACATCTGGATAGTCCTAGTTAACAGCTTTTCTCTTTTCTTTTTGCAGAGAAAGAAATATACTAGCCCTCCTCTACTGTTGTTTTAAAACATGCAAAACTGATGCTCTGAAATGGGGAGGTTCCTTTGCCTTTGTAGGTTCTTTATGTGAGCCCAAAACCTGGGTTTCAGTTAGTTTGGGTTCTTGTACAAACCTCATAGGCCCAATGTATGGCTCAACTGTATATTTTAGAGGCAATCATTGTTTAACAGGTTTGCACATTAGAGTGAAAGAGGTAGATCTGGGAGGTGTGGATTGGAGGGGGAAAATCACTGCTTTACTTCCGTAGTTATTTTGGTTTTGGGATTGTTTTGTTTTGTTTACTTTTTGTAACTTTGAATAAATTAATGATCAGCAATAAGCTATCCCAGCATGTATGTACATGCAAATACATCAAGGCAATTATTTTATGTTTCCCCTGTTAAAACAGAATTGGAAATTTGACTAGTCATATTTAACGCTTTGCACTTTTGTTCTTCATTTTCATTGCTGCAAACAAAGCATTTATTTGTATTATTAAAGAAATCAAAAGGGAAATGTAGCTATATATAATGAAATAAAGACGCCTGCTTCTTGGGAGGAAGGCAATGGCAAACCTAGATAGCATCCTAAAGAGCAGAGACATCACTTTGCCAACTAAGGTCAGGATAGTCAAAGCTATGATTTTTCCAGTAGTGATCTATGGAAGTGAAAGCTGGACTATAAAGAAGGCTGGTCACCACAAAATTGATGCTATTGAGCTGTGGTGCTGGAGGAGAGTCTTGAGAGTCCCCTGAACTGCAAGGAGATCAAACCTATCCATCCTGAAATAAATCAACCCCAAATGTTCACTGGAAGGACAGATTTTGAAGCTGAGGCTTCAGTACTTTGGCCACCTCATGAGGAGAGAGGAGTCCTTGGAAAAGTCCCTGATGTTGAGAAAGATTGAAGGCAAAAGGAAAAGAGGATGGCAGAGAATGAGATGGTTGGATGGTGTCATCGATGCAACCAATATGGATTTGACCAAACTCCAGGAGGCAGTGGAAGATAGGAAAGCCTGGTGAGCTCTGGTCCATGGGGTCACAAAGAGTTGGACACGACTGAATGACTGAACAACAACAAAGCTATTTTTTGCCCATGTTATTATTAGAATTAAACCAAAAGGTTTATGGATAAACAGAATAGCTAGTGTTATATACTGAAGATGAAAGAAGATTAAAATCTAATGTCAGGAAGATTTGAGAAAGGATATACCAGGTTATGAAAACCAAGAGAAAGTAAAAGTTTGGACAATGTAGGCTCCGGCCAGGCTTGTCCTGGATTGGGGCCGCTTTGTCGCCCTGGTAGCCGTACTGGCGGCACGAAAGAGGAGAGCACGTGATCCCTGGACTGTGCGGGGATCAAAGCCCTTAAAAGGGCAGCCCGCACAGCAACCCTCCTCTTTCGCGTCAATCTGCACCCCACCCTCCCGCCCTTAGAGGTCATGAAAATGAGATAATCTGGTTTCTTCGGGGCCGAATGGGAATTTTTGACTGGTACCAAGATTGGCAACCGGGTACCAGTGTGTTTTTGCCCATTCCATTCTCATTGAGCATTAGGCAGGGCCACCTGAGTTTGCTTGGCGGGTAGTGCAACTAAAATGGAGCCAGGACTGTGACGTCAAAACGGTAAATGCACCTTGGACAGGGAGTAGGGGAGCTGTACAATACAGAATATCAAATATAATAACAGCCTATAGGTAAACCCCACAGAAGGAAAGTAAATTAAAAGATCGTAAAGTCACTGAGCTCGTACGGCTGCCCCAAGTAATATGCTGACCTAGTTTTGGCTGGGAGGGCTGCTTCCTTTGAACAGCACCCCCGTACTGGGTCACAACATGGCGTCACACTAAAACAACAGCTGTAGGCTAAAATATAAGTTGCACTACGGGAGGCCCATCCCTCGGCTACAACTATTAGTTACATTTTCAGTACAGTGAATAATAAAGTTATTCATAAAGTGATTAATAAAGTTGTGCCCCGATTTAAAACCCAATGATCTGTGTGGACTCCTTATTTCGGGACTGGGGGGGACAATAGTTCAGCATCAAGGTGCCAATATTTTTCTAGTGGCAATTTTCCCTCTCTTCTGCCTGGTTTTTCATCTGTCTTTAATATACCATTTAATTCTCATTTCAATTTGTCACATGTCTTGGTTCTGGTCAGACAATTCTATTTTTTTTTTCAAAGAAGAAAGGGTTATCCAAAGTAAGAAAATATCATATATAACTTTGTGTTTTGTCTGTGTGACTTATTCTGATACAAGCCTCTCAGTTGAGTTTTCATAGACGGTAAGCAAAGGACACACACACACACACACACACACACAAACCAGGAGAAAAATATGTTGAAATTTCTGGTCTATTCAAAACTTTTATTGACCCCTCAAGATGGGAAATACTGTATACCTCCTCAGAGGAATGAGAACAAATTTTAATAGACTATTATTTAAGCAATTATATAACATTCTAAGAAGTTATGTAGTTTTATTGTAGGATATGGAATTCAATGGCCAGCATCAGGGTATCAGCAGAAGATGGTCATAGATCCCATAGCAGGGCCCTTCTTACAATGAAAGCATTAACAATTAGCAAGCAGAGAGAAACCTTTTCCCAAAGCTAATCAAATCTTTCTGTATCCTTGAAACGTTTTAATATCAGCTTTGTTTAGAATGTGTATTTTCAAACATCAGCATTTGGAATATACCTGTTTTATGTAGAAAATAGATCTCATTTATCATTCAGTTTGAAGTTATATAAAGTGTTCCTTTTAATTTTTAAAGAAAAAATCTATTTTTTAAAAAATCACATTTACTTAATTAAGAACATATTCTATCTTGCTCTGTAAAGTCCCAGTGAGACTCAATCAATCAATTTTATTTTATAACCAAAGGCCTGATAAAATATACAGTATACATTCATACAAATAATTAAATGAAACTTAATATTAGTTAAGCAAAATAATTCTCTTTTTGGATACCATCTGGCTTGCAATGAGAAACTTGTTCCTATCGTCATATAATTTTTTCGTTTTCACCCCATTTCCAAATGTAACCACAATGTTGAAAGAGTGGTAGTTGTAGAACAGATATTCTTTGTTAAGAATGCCATCAATATTCCGGGGCTGTGGGGCTACTTTACTTAATAATTGAAAAAAAATAAGTTTATGCTGTGAAAGTGGAAGTTTTTTTTTAGGTTTTGGGAAATTTGAAAGGACCAGCTTCTGTTGATTTAATTCAAGCTTCCATTTCCATGGAGATTTCAATTTTGTTTTGCTTTGATGGTAGTCATTCACATGTTTCAGGTGAGCTTGCCCAGCTCCCACCTGGCACCCTAAGTCTGGTGCTGTGATGATAGGTGATTATAGTACATTTTGCTCAATCGAAGAGTTAGGTAGATTATCAGCTGGTATCGTATCCTTATCCTTTTGTGCTGCATGTTCCTTGTCTCTTAGTTTTGGGACCTGTCTTTTCTGGGAGTTTGATATCTTCTTAGGTGAAGTCTCCAGGTGTTTGAACAGTCTTTTAAAGTGGACTCTCTTCTTTGATTGACTTTTTACATTTCCTAGATGTCTGATGTTTTTGCTCTTTATCTCATTGCCCCCCCACTCGAAATGACTAGGCGAGACAGTATGCTGGGGGTAAATGGGCCACACTTTATTAACACATATAACCAAACATCAACAACACAACAGGAGGGGGCCAGGCATCCGTAACTTGGTTGGAACCCCGGGGTCTCCCGGGACCCCTCCAACCGGGCATTGGGCGAGCCACGAACCCCCAGGTGGTGCAGTCATCCGACAGCAGCACCCAGGCCGGTTGCTTCATTTGATCCTCCGTGCCCCTTCTGTCACCCATCTGGGAGATTCCCAGGGCAGGGAGGCGTTTCCTCTCTCCCACCCCAGCACCGAGACCTCTTGGCCCGCGGTGCTGTGGATGAGGAGGTTTGTGTTCAGATGTTAATTCTATGCTCACCACTGCCCTCCATCAGCCTTTAGCCGCCATAGTGTGACCGGTGTGTAAATGATCTAAAACTTTAAACTCCAAGGCACCAGTGTGGGATAGGCGAAAAATCCCTGCCCTCAACAGCCAATCCAGAGAGCGGGTCAAAAATTCCTATCCGGCCCCAAAAACTTGGTGACCAGTCAGACTCACACTAGCCCTAAAAATGCGGAGGGTGGGTGGGGAATGCCATAAGAATCCTGACTGTCGCTTGGGGGGGAGGAGCCGCCCTTTATAGGGCGCTCCTCCCCCCTCCTCCTCAGGACATCTCAGTCCTGTCTCGCCCCTCGCCATTCTCGCGAGGGGCAAATCAGCTCCGCGGGCGGACAAGCCACCCGCGGAGCGTGCAATGGTTCCCTTTTCTTCTTCCTTTTCTTCAGTTTTTTGCTAGGTTCTTTACTTTCTCCACTGGTTCTGTGGTTAGTATTTAAGTCTTTGCTCTCTTCAATTCAAGTCTTTGGTTATAGAGACCAAGAGCTTTTCCACAATAGGCTTTTTTTGGATTCAAATTACTCCAAAGCATAAATTGTCCCTGGATCTGAATTGGGGTATAATGCTGGGTTAGAAATACCTTCGTCTAGGGACTTTAGCTCACTGAATATATTAGAGGTTGCTCACTGAGGGCTCCATCTTCAACCTGTTGCACAGGGAAGCTTTCTAGGATTGGTGTAGATGTGTCAATTTTGGAAGTAGCACCAGAGCTTCTCTGCCTTCCAGGTATAAAGCCTATTTTTAATTCAGCCTGGGCAATTTCAGTTGCTAAGTCTATTGATTGTGATTCGGCTTTTTTGTTGTTGTTGTTCGTTCAGGTCAGAATCAAGCCCCTTTTGTATAATTATAGCCAAAATCAAGAGGGCTATTATGGCTGCTTACAATATCCTCTTTCCTCCCTCCCTTGTTTACAGACAAATGTGATAGAATTTGAGTTTGAGAGATGAGAAAGCCATCTTTTTGCACTCTTGTCTTGTAAGAAACATTGTTAAATGAAGTTGGATTTCCTAAGACCACAATCTGGTCTCTTCAGGCTCTAAACTCCAGGCCTTTCTGAGATCTCGAGCTTGGAAGATGCCCTTGATGGGCCTGTACAGTCCAAATACGCCTGCAAGGCTGATTTAAGGCTAACAAATCTTTAGTTCCCTTTCATAAAACTCATTGCAAAACCTTGTAAGTATTTTCTAAAAAAATTCTTATCCTCTTGTTGCTTGACAAATAGCTTTGCACTGTAGATAAGGTCTGAGGGAGTATCCACTAGTTTCTCCTCCTGCTTTTGTTTTAAAGAAGTCATCTTACAAAGAGACAGCACATACCTCCTAATTCTCTGCTCCTTCTCTTGGTGCACAAAAACTTTAAAATAAATATAATCTTATAAGCAGCAGAGACCTTGGCGAGATCATCTGCTCCTTTATAATTATCCACCCTATTTGTGGGAGGAGAAATTTGCATGGGGTAGTGAAATTTCCCAACAGTTTCAAGAGTCAATCCTCACCGGTAGTAGTTTCAGCATCCTTTCCCCTCCCCCCCCTTTCAAATAATTTTTGGTTTCACAATGCAGATGGGAGCAACAGTTGCTACATGGGCAGTATGGCCAAAGTTTTGCTTCTTCAGCCTGTCCCTAATGAAATTCTATGGCATTATGGGAGTCATCAGAAAAAGGTGGATAAACCTGGGAAATATGGTTTCTATTTCCAGGTACACAATTAAACTAAAAATATTAGAATGTTTCTAAGAGGGGAAAAACCTGATATATTTTGGTTCAGCATTTCTTATTCTTCAAGGATCAGCACCAACCCAGGACCTTGAAGTTTTACATGTTTGATGGGACACTGCAGATAACACTGTAGCTAACATTTTATCTCTCTTGTAGATGTTGTAGTGCATCTTTTCCCCATGTGAGCCCTGTGACAAATATAAAAACAATGCTTGTGATGCCTGGCTCCAGAAAAAAAAGGTAACATATATTTTTGACCCAATTCTCTGAAAGTTTCATTCTTAACAAAAGAGGTTTCAGTTTTACTCCCTCAGTCTCCAGGACTTCAATATTTATTTTGCTGGCATTTTCAGTTTGCTGTAACATTGAAATATGGCTATGTGAGCAGTACTGTGATTCTCACATCCTCTTGTTTTCAGAAAGAACTTGAGGGGAGAAGGATTTTTTATTTAGTTCTTAGAATGAAATTTCTTTGTGAGAGTTTGTTTTTTCCCCTCTGAGAATTCACAGGAGAAACCTCTTGGGTTGTTTTTTTTTTTTTTGGGGGGGAGGTTTTGTGGGCATTTTGACTGAAAGAAATTCCAAGTTTCATAGGATTATTACAACTACAACTATGAACATAATGGCATATTTCCTGTACAGGATTTATTAGAAAAAGAATTAAACTGTTCACAATCTTTCAGTTTCCTTTACAGGAAAATAAAATTGGTGTGGGGTGGAAATGGAGAAGAAACTGCTTTCACATGAAGCAGAGAAATCCTGATGGTGCACAGGGGACTCTCAGTGGGGAATCACAACATGGTGAGAGCTGAAAAATTGCCATGAATGAAAAATATAGTGAGTGCTTGTCATATCCCATCTAAGAGTGGCACAATCGATTTTTCTATCTATCATATCTTGCCTCATCACTCAGCAGGTTCCTTGGCTGCTTACATTTCTGTTTTGAAAAAGCCCAGTGGGAGGATGTACTTTACAAAATCATCCGGGGTCAGAAAGAGAAAGTGTTGAAAGTGGAAAAGTCAACTGTTGGGTGTCACAAAAAGATCTACAAGACGTGCACATAATCCTCAGCCATCACGTAAGTTTCATACAGTGACAAAATCATACAATTGTCATGCTGGATGGGACCACAACATTTAGTCAAAATCCTGACAATACAGGATATTCATAGCTAAAGCTACATAGGCCATCCACTTCTATTTAAAAACTTCCAGTAGAAGAGAGGGCAGCACCATCTAAGGGATGCCATCCAATTGTTGAACAGGTTATTGTTAAGACGTTCCTCCCAGTTTTTAAGTCAAAATCACCTTACTTCCAATGTCTATGTGTTGCTCCAAGTCAAGCCACCAGAGCATCAAAAATCAAATTTGTCCTATCTTTCCTCACAACATAGTCCACCATGTCCATATGCTTTTTAAACTAGGGTGCCCAGGACAATATTTTGTCATTTATGACCAAAGCATAAGAAAGTAGTACAGTAGGACCACTCTATCCATGGGGGGTGGGTTCTGTGATCTCCTGCAGATAGTGAAATCTGCAGATAAGACCAAATGCTGTTATCTGGGTTGACAGTGGTGATAGGGGTGGTGGGATGTTGCAGCAAAAGGTTTCACACCAACACCCCCAAATGACAAGGAAAGAAATTTCCCCCCTTTCTCCTAGCTTCCAAGCTCGGTGGCGGCAAGGACAAAAAGAAAAGAAAAACACTTTATTCCTTCCCTGTTGCTGCCGGCCAGCCTGACGCCCTCCAAAGGGGTAGAGGACCCGCCTGGCTAGCCAGCTTTTGAACTTCCCACTCAGGTCCCAGGGGGTGGATTGGAAGTTTTGAACTTCCTGCTCAAACTTCCAATCTGCTGCCTGGGACCCAAGCAGGAAATGCAAAGGTTGGTTGGCCATGTGGGTCCTCAAGGTGACCACCCCACCCCTCCAGAGGGTAGCTGGCTGGCCTGTGGCAGCGGAAAATTAAAAAAAAAACCTTACTGCCACTGGCCACACACCCCCTGGAGGGGTGGGGTGGTCACTTTAAGGACCTGCATGGCCAACTGGCCTTTGAACTTCCTGCTTGGGTCCCAGGCAGTGGACTGGAAGTCTGAGCAGGAAGTTCAAAATTTCCAATCTGCCACCTGGGACCCAAGTGGGAAGTTCAAAGGCTGGCTGGCCGGGTGGGTCTTCCACCCTTCCGGAGTGTGCCTGGTTGGCCCGCAGCAGTGGTGGCAGCAAGGAGGAAGAGGGTGGACAGCATTAGTAAGTCTTATTTTTATTTTTTCCCTCCTCTCTGACGCCCACCCCAGCTGATCACCAACCATGAATAACTGAATCCGTGGTTAGTGAATCAGCGGATCAGAGTCTCATACTGCAGTGTTACTACTTTCATTGATCTAGAAACTATGCTTCTGTTGATGTAACTATTACATTTTCTTTTCTATTGCTGTATCACACTGTTGATTCAGGGTTACCTTGCGATCTACTTAAACACCTTATACACATTCACATGTACTAATTCAGAGCCAGCTGTCATTCATCCTATGTTTGTGCATCCAATGTTCCTCCCTACTGTAGTGTTATACTTTACTTTGCTTTAATTCATTTTGTTCATTTGTGCCCAGTGTTACAATCTGTTCAGTTAATTGGGAATCTTATTTCTTTCTGAGTTACCCACTATCCAGTGTGGTGTCATTTGCAAATTTGATGAGCACCTCTTTCACTTTCATTTACAAAGAAGCTGAATAACACTTCTCTTCAGGATGATGGGGAACAGTTGGTGAGCATTCTTTGGGTAGAGCTCACAAATGCACCAAACAGCAGCATCAAATATCACATATATTTCCAGACTGATCAAAATAACAGAATGAAGTTGGATGAAAAAAGGCCTTCTAAAATCAAAATATACTAAATCAAATGCATTTCTCCTTTCTACAAATCCTATGAATATTTATTAAACAGATGAAAATAAGACTAGTTGAGGATGGCTTGGTTTTGAGAAACACTTGCTAATTAATACTTGGCTCTTCCCGCAGGTACAGCTGATGGAACGAGAACACTTTGCCTGTGATACTAGATGAGTCATGTGAGGAGCGTTTTCTGCAAGGGATGGGTGAGCAAAAGCCTGCCTTATAAAGGAAGGCTTGCCCCTACCTTGGCCTTCTTCTTGGCAATTTTTGGACCACACTCCCAGCCACCCTAAGAACAATGTAACTGCTTGCTTCAGAGCCGGACTGGAATTTTTGACCAACCCCTGAGAATTTTTGAACTACCATCCCATTCTTAGTTAATTAGTCAAGTTGGCAAGGCAGTTTTAGTTTGAATTGCTTTTATTGGTTACACCAGTGGGCAGTGCAGAAGGGATGTGTTTTACGGGTGAGTTTCAATGGGCATATGGAAATGAGGTAACCATTCCACCTCATGGAGTTGGAAACTAGGATGTTTCTGCACTAGGACATGGAGGAGAAGGGCCATCCCCAGTATGGAATTTGCCTAGAGTCAGGAGCCTCGGGAGGATTGTGCTAAGGGAATGACTTGACATTAAACTAACCGTTTCAAGATCTGGATCTGGGCAAGCCTGGCCCCAGACCATTTCAAGATCTGGATCTGGGCAAGCCTGGCCCCAGATCCAGATCATGCTTTCACATTACTGAAGGCTTCCTTTTGAAAGGAAATATTTATGTTGATTTATGGTTCAGTAAAATGTGGCTCTAATTTAACCCAAATCTTAAGTGTTGACTTATTATTTCGGCCTGTGCAGGCAAAGTAATTCCTGCATATTTTTTTTTCAAATGCTGATAGATCAAATTATAATCATTTTTCCCTAAAACCTTTCTTGTTATTGCTTTCAAGCTAACTGGATGGAAGCAACATTTGCACATCTTCAGTCTTTGGGGATCTTGCCTGTTCTCCATAAACTATCAAATGTAGACAAAGGCTCTGGGATTAAATCTGCAAGTTTCATAGCATTCTTGGATACACCTCATCCAGGCCTGATGACTAGGTGTTCCTCTATCTCTTTTTGACTTATTGTGTGCAGCAGCCCCTTAATAGCTATATTCTGCTTGTCTTTCCTAGAACCATCTTTTGTAATAGGTATAGTACTACCTGATTATACTGATTTTTCTTTTTACTTCTGCTTCTTTACCCACTTCTCTTACGTCCCTTAAATCTGAAATCATTAGTTTACATTGTGAACGTTACTCGGCACATTGTCAAAAAGACTGAATATGTTGCTTCAGGGGATAGGGCCTGAATCAATGGATCCCAATTACAAGAATAGCATTTGTGCCTATGACATATAGAAGAACTTATTTTTGGTAAGAAGAATGAGTCAATCTAATAATAAGCATTATTTGACAGTGGCATTATTTGACTACTTTGGGAGATCATAAAGGTGCCTTCTGTGGAGAAGTTAATGGAAATATGTCTATGGATAAATGCCAGCACTTCGGCATACAGAAATATGCACCAGCCCCTAGATTGGAAACAAGATGACTTAATTGTCTGGGGAACTTTTATCTTTACTTTTACCTTTAATGTTTGGTTAATAAGAACTTGGGATCTGTTGTACTGGCTATAACTGCATTAGCCTCTGTTGAGATTCAGCCAATAAGTAATTATTCTGACACTACAGACTTAGCCACATTTATTTAGAAGAAATAATTTCCATCAATGGGATGCTTATATAAACCAGTACATCTTATTCAAACCTGATGTTGGATAGCCTTCAAGCACCCTTTGTCTAAATATATCTGAAATGGGCTGCTGCCACTTGCATTTTTAATATCGTTTACATATGCCATGAGTATATGATACTTGCATAATAATAGAGGAGAATAAATTGCATTTCAGAACTTCTGTTCATCTCCCCATTCATTGGAGGAATATGGCCAGTGTATGAGTGAAGCCAGCTCAGCACAAAGCAGGCAAACTATCTCCAGGATCGCATTCAATATATTTATTACCCAAGCAGAAAGATGTTCAGAAGAAATCACCTGCTTGAAAAATCTATGGGGAACAGCAAGGACACCACCGAGCAGCTAACTAAAATTAGCAGGAACCTAGAAATAGGTCACAGAAGCAGTGGTCCATGAAAAGAGATACCCTAACCTGACAAGTTGAGACAGGCCCTGCCTGTCCACATGAAAATAAAAGAGAGTTCATTTACTACTGAAAAAATCTCCCTGGGAAAATGGGCAGCTCCCAGAGAGGTGGATTTAAATTGCCTAATAGAAAACCTTATATGACCTGCCTGGTATTCCAAGTGATTTTTCTAAGATCAGGTTACCATGGAATATGCATAGAAGTTAAAACTGGGATTTACAGTTGCCTAGATATATTTCCTGAAAGGGAACAGAAAGCTTTGATTTGTTGCAGATATACAACACAGTGATGTGTGCAGACAGATGTCTCTCATTAATCCTGACAGGGTGTCATCCTGATTGTTATATGTAATTGCCTTCCACACCTCTCTGATTCAGTTTATGGCTCTGTCTTCCTGTTTTTGTCCCTTTCCTGCTTATTCAGTGCATACTTTTATTGTTTCTGGGATAATATATATATATGAAATACTAGCATTCCTCAAATACAATCTCCCATGCTAAGTCTGATTTATTTCAATGGCCCAAAATCTCCTCCTCTGGTGAAAAATGATGCTACAGCACAATGCATCTTATACACAAATTAAAAAAAAAAAAACTAGACCAGGTAATACCTTAAGGTTACTAGTAAGCTAAGAAAAAGTTGCTAATATTTCAAGGGCAACACCCTCTTCCTCAGAGCTGTACCAAAAGTTCAAGCATGGCAAAAGATGAAATTGCCAGCAGTCAGTTCTTAGATGTAAAGTTATTGGCAAGGTGAAAAAATGCCAGGTAGCTTCTTAATTTCTTAGACATCTCTGATGTCTTTCAGGAAACAGGCAAAGACCTTTCTCTTCAGGCAAGCTTTCCCTGAATGATGGACTACCTATTATGTGTATTTTTTATGATCACATAGACTTTGTGTTTATAACCACATATAACCTTGTGTGATTGCATTGACACTATGTTTTCAATATTAGGTTTCATCACTCATAAATTTTTACATGGATTTTTTACTCTCTGTTTAATTGCTTGCGTTCTCTTGTAGGTTTAATGTAATGTTGTCTTTTTATGCAGGAAGATGTCCCTCAATTCTAGAGATGGGCACGACTCAGAAAAATTTTTCGTTTTCATTTTCGTTTTCGTCTAGGGGTCCGTTTTGGCTCGTTTCCGTTTTCGTGAGCTAATTTTCAAAATTTTTCATTTTCATTTCGTTACGTAACGAAAACGAAAAATGAAAATGAAAACGAAAATTTTTTCGTTTCTTCCCATTTAGCTCCATTAAGTGCTTTTCCAGTAACGAAAAACAAAAATTGGCTCAAAATTAGTCGTTTCGTTTCCGTTTCCGTTCCATTTTTGAACCGTTTTTCGTTTTTCGTTTCGTTATAATAATAATAACGAGGGCTTTTTATGCCCTCTCCAGAAGTCTCAGCAAAACCTGGCCATGCGATTGGTGGAATGGCTCCAAAAATTTGCATGGCCCCATCCCATGGCCAGCCCATCATTGCGCGTGTGCAGGTGTAAAAAAAATAAAAATAAAAATAAAAATAAAATAAAATCAATGGAGATGTTTTATTGCAAGAAAAACCCACTGCTGCTACTATAAAAATCAGGCATTTAAAATACCTAATTTTCAAATGTTTCTGTGGTGCTTTGGTGGGTTTTTGGACCACGATTTAAAAATAAATATTGCGGTCGCCATTTTGGATCCCCCCCACCGCATGGCAAATGGAGACGACGATGCCCCCCCAGCCTGGTACCAGCAGCCCAGGACAGGAGAGGGGGGAAGGCCGGGGACCCCCCCCAGAAACCACCCCTCGGTAGATGCCCTCACTGAGGCAGGCATATTGCACTACAAACTTGATCAAAGATTTCAGTTAATTCGTCAGTCAAGGTCTACTCGTGTTCAGATTCTATCTGTTTCAAATTTGCATTCATATGCCCCAAATCTCATACTAAATGTATTGCCAGTTATAGATTTAGTATGAGATTATAGATCATTTCCTATCAATGCACCAAAATTAATGGATCTCAGTTATGGTTAGCTTACTTCTCCATGATAGTCTACCCCTTTAATTAGATTATATTAGGTTACTGTATTTCTGAGGAAGTGTTTTATGCTTTTAATTCCTTTGCTGCTTTTCAACTATTTAACCATTCTGAAGCTGAGAAAATCCTTGAAATATTTTAGCTGAATAACATTATTGTTCCCCCTGTCTCCTTTCTTACAGGAGACAAGGTTGGCTTTCTTATTCATAGTAAAAAGAAATAGCTCATCCTTTGGAGGGCACTTAGATTTGGAACAGTTTTTCACTTATTAATTTTAAGAGGGCTCTAGTGGGCTATTTTACAAGGTAACTAAATGTGCAGTCAATGTACTCTTTTAAATTTTTATTATTAACTACTTGGTTTTGAGGCCATGAAACATGACAATGCAACTGCACATCAACTACCAGTTATTTATAAATTGGGATCGACTGTTCATGTTGCATTAGGGATACAAATATATTTGTAATGTTTGCCACTTGGAGTGTTCATATGCAATAAGAAGAATTGTGGTGGGGAATTCTGAGGTGAAAATCCTCCTGTGTAGTTATGCTGGCATAACAAAAACGGTGTAATCTTTTACAATAGAATGGCTTCAATGTGAAATGCTACAGCAAATATTACATTATGTGTACTGTCAAGTGTATGTTTGCAACAGATTGTGTGAATTTCTTAGTGAGGCTATTCAGATCAAAAAGTTGTGCCCTGAATGCTAGTGCTGTGTAAGTAAGCAAGAGGATTTTTGGCTGTGCATTGGCCTGTACATAGTAATACTAAGCTCCATCCTGATTTGATACCTGAGATAATAACAAACCAACATTTGTTTGTTCATAAAGTCTACCAACAAAATTTTGATATGTTATTTGTATTAGTCACCCCTTCTGTGTTCACCACAGTGGTTTTGCATACTGTCTAGGGGGTCAGTATAACATAAATTCAAAATAGAAGGCAGGTGATATTTGAACATAAGAATATAAGAAGAGCCATGCTGGATCAGGCCAAAGGCCCATCTAGTCCAGCTTCCTGTATCTCACAGCGGCTCCACCAGATGCGTTTGGGAGTGTATGAGACTCGATATCTGTCTCCTGACACCACTCCCCTGCATCTGCCCCTTGAAGTACCCTGGTTTAAAGCCTGGAGATTACACATCTCCATCATGGTTTGTAACCTGTGATGGACTTTTCCTCCAAGAATCTGTCCAATCCCCTTTTGAAGGCATCCAGGCCAGATGCCATCACCACATCCTGTGGCAGGGAGTTCCATAGACTTACGATGCGCTGGGTGAAAAAATATTTTCTTTTGTCAGTTCTTACTCTCCCAGCCCTCAATTTGAGTGTATGTCCCCTAGTTCTGGTATTTTGGGAGAGAGAGAAGAGCTTCCCTCTATCCACTTTACTCATACCCCACATTATTTTGTATGTCTCAATCATATCCCCCCTCAAGCGCCTTTTTTCCAGACTAAAGAGGCCCAAATGTTTTAGCCTTTCTTCATAAGGGAGGTGCCCCAGCCCAGTAATAATTTTAGTCACTCTCTTCTTCACCTTTTCCAGTTCCGTAATGTCTTTCTTGAGATGCGGTGACCAGAATTGTACACAATGCTCCACGTGGGGCCTTACTATTGTTTTGTATAATGGCATTATAATGTTGGCTGTTTTATTTTCAATCCCCTTTTTGATAATCCCTAGCATGGAATTGGCCTTCTTCACTGCTGCCACACATTGGGGAGACACCTTCATGGAGCTGTCCACCAACACACCAAGATCTCTTTCCTGATCCATCACGGATAACTCAGAGCCCATGAGTTGATAGATAAAGTTTGGATTTTTTTGCCCCAATATGCATTACTTTACATTTGGTTACATTAAAATGCATTTGCCATTTCTCAGCCCATTCCCCCAGTTTGGAGAGATCCTTCTGGAGCACTTCACAATCTTCTCTGGTTTTTACCACACAGAAAAGTTTTGTGTCATCTGCAAACTTGGCCACCTCACTGTTTATCCCTGTCTCCAGGTCATTTATGAACAGATTGAAAAGCACCGGTGGATGATAAATCAAGTTCAATAAAAATTCAGAAGCAGTATTCCTATAGTGCAGATAAACAGGTGATATTAAACCACACTTTGTTTGGATGAGCACCTGGAATTTCATACAGTCATCACCCAGCAGATGCTATATCTGTTTCTTGCAACAGTGGTGGATTGCCTTTGCTAATGCTTTTCTGGGTGGGTAGTAATGATGTACAGCGAGCCTGGAAAACAGAATAGCACAGGCACTGATACTTCTCTCAATCTACCATCCTGGAGAAGACAGCATTCTGGCCTCCCAAGAATAGCTGAAATGGCTGTGGTCAGCCAGTAGAGGAAGTAGTCAAGTTCCCTTATCCATACATATGGGGCATTTGTTCAAGTGAGACAAAAGAGGGAAATCACTGCTCTTTCACAGAACTAATTATTATGAGGAAAAATAACAATATTCATGTCATATGTAGTGATAATAGTCAACATCTGCACCTTTAGAAAATATCCTGATTACAACCTGAAAATTTTGCTATACTGAGACTAGTAGACATGACCCAGAGTACATATTTATACAAGATTTGACACAAACAGTAACAGAAAACCCGAATATTATCATATATCCAATCTGTAACCTTTTATTTTGTTATAATACCCAAATCAGACATGCTTTCATTCAGAAACAGACAGAAGAAATCAACAAACATTTACAACAAACTTTCTTGTACTTGCATGGATGTATGGATGATTATTGAAAAGCTGGCCCAAAGGATACACAATGAGAAGCAGCTGCTTCAAAGTATCATGTGTCAACTACAATATAAGCACACACAATAGGAATCAGGCCTATGTGATTCTATGCAGATTACAGTGTAAATGACACTGATGAGGTAAACAAAGGAGATTAAAGCATGGGGAATTTAAGATAAGAAAACAGCATGCTTTCACAAACTGAGCTGGTGAAACTAAGCTCTCTGTCATAAAAAGTGAAAGCACACCACAAAAGCAAATTGGTGATTATTTTTCAGTATGATAGGAAACAACGTCTAATGATTATACTGTACTGTTTATTTCTGAATAGCATAGCAAGAACTCAGTGCTGTGTGTGCACCCATTGTAAAAGCTGCCATCTTGAAAGGAGAGAACATCAGGAACTTATGCTTTAAAGTGTAATGGGTATGTACATGTGGCAATGTGCTCACATTGGAATATGGGTGGAAATACCAGAAAGGCAGCTAATAAGCAGAGAGCCATGTGTTCTGTTTCTTAGATGTTTTGGCTTGTTGTGGTGGTTTTGGTGCATGCTCAATTTATTTTGTTATTGTATATCCAACAGTTCGCAGGCAATATGAACTGAAGCTATAGGTGAAAGCACCGTAATACAGCCCCCCCCCCGTTTATTGTGGGGGTAAGGTTTCCAACCCATTTACAATAAAGGAGCATCTGCGATATGCGGATGCCTTTATTTGTGGGCCGTGTTGGGAATGGCAGGCCTGTGTGTGGCATCCTGTACTCACCCCAGGCCTGGTGCTACCCAGAACAGGCCTCTGGTAGTCTTCCTAAACCTGTACAAGGCCCAGAAGTGGCTTCTGGTGAACCAGAAGTGACTTCCAGTGGACCAGAAGTGAATTCCAGGGCCTGCACTAGGCCTCTGGAGCCTGTACAAGGCCCAGAAGTGGCTTTCAGAAAACCAGAAGTGACTTCCAGGCCATGCAGTGCCATACCCACATCTGGGATCCCAGTAATTCCGCAATATAGTGGGACAGCAATATATGAAGAGTGATGAGAGTGTGAAACTCTCATTGATGGGAAGAATGACAGTTATTAAAATGATGATTCTGCCTATACTAATATGTGGAAAAGAAATTAAAAACTGAAATCAATCGAATGCTATTATAATAAGCATAAGAATTACTCTCAGTTATGTATATATTATTTAACTTATAGCGATTTATTCCTTTTATTAAAAAAGAATTGTAAATTTTAGTAATGTAAAGAAAAGACTAAGCAAAGGTATTATTATATGAATGAAGAAAATAACAAATTAAAATGAATGCAAAGGAAGTGTGATGTTGCGGGGGCCTACTGTATACCCAATTCTTTCTCTGCACCCACTATTCTTTTTAATGGATGTCAAAAAAGGACATTATCATGACTGTCATAACATCCACTTGAAAGAAGAATAGTGAATACGAAGAAAGAATTGGGTATATTAGGGTGGTTTCCCTTATAAATGCAGTTCATGTTGTGCAGTACAAAAGGACACTGTTATTGTATTTCAGCAGGATTCGCCATGCAGTATGGCCACAGCACAGTTTTATATGTGCTAAAATGAGAGAACAAGAAAACAAAGTTTGCTTCTTTCTGTTTTAACTGTTTTGTTTATACATTCTAAGGTTTGGGGACACGATCAACTACATAGCAGATGTCTGTGTGTGTGTGTGTGTGTGTGTGTGTGTGTGTGTGTGTGTGTGTGT
>JAHTLZ010000021.1:9508274-9523732 GCA_023846285.1 Phrynocephalus versicolor
CACACACACACACACACACACACACACACACACACACACACACACACACACACACACACACACACACACACTTTTAAATGCAACTGTATAAATGCAGAAGTACGGCTCTCAATCTCCATTCAGGTAGTGGGCTGACTGGAGCTCTGATGAGCCCCTGGCTGCTCCAACCTTGCTTGATCTGACGCTTGTCCTCAAAGACAGACAGATCAGGAAAGATGGTCAATGAATGAAGAGACTGCTGAGCACATGGTGTGCTCTTAAATAAGGTCGGTCCCTGGCAGCAGCCATTTTGAAACCTCATCTCTCCTGATGGGTGGGAGACCAAGGGAACCCCACCTTGGCACTTACAGCCAGTCGGAGCAGCCAATAATCAAAGATTGGGCTGGTGATCTGCACTGTTTGCCTGCACATCCACCTGCCTCTTTTTCTTATCCGTAGACCTTGCTTCTACATTTCTACAAAAGCCTTCTCTTTTGTCCTCTCTTTCTCTGTCATCTGTTCTGATTAGTAGGACACTTCAGATAGTCTATACTCTATATGGTTGATTGACTAGATAAATAGTTGCTCCTACTGAGGGCCAAACATACTTTTAAGAAATCTGTTACTGAAGGAATAGTCCCTTAAGTGGTTGAAAAGAGATGACACATTAAAAGCAGAAGTGTGTCTGGAATGTTAACATTAACTTTCTTTGCATGTCTAATTCAATGATTTACTCATATAAAAGGAGATTTCTTGGGAAGAAAATGTGGAAAGAGCAAGAAAGAATTAGTTTTGTGAACATATGTACTGGGCCTCAAAGTTTTATACAAGACATAAGGTGTCTCAGTAGAGAGGTGGAATTAGCTGACTATTTTCAGGTTTGGGCTACTTTAGATAGTTCTTAGCTACCTGCTCTGTTTTAGAAATCAGAGTACAGATGGCACAGGATTGTTAGTTTATTTAATAACTATTTTAAAAATTCCAACATGCTCATTTCAATATTCTTCAATCTAAACTTGTGTCAATTTTGTAAGAGGTGCCATCTATTCAAGCTAATATACCATGATTTTTAATGGCTCTTCCTCTTTGACAGTTTGACTTGTAGTTCATTATTTAGCATGATGTTGAAACTATTGAAAAAGGAAATAAATAACCCTATCCAAATATTTCTGCTGCAATTAGCTTGGTTTAGGAAAGTCGGTGCCCTTCAGATGATTTTGACTACAGTGCTCATGATCCATGAGAATGGTCTATGCTTCCTAGGGTTGACAGGAATATATCACAACTGTTTAACATCATTAATCATTGTACCCATTCTGGGGACCCAATTAATGTGGAGCCCTGTGAGCCTCACTGCTTCCAACCTCTTTCTGCACCACCTGCCAGTTTTTGGCTTATTAAAACATGATCTGCCCCTCATGCCTTGCAAGAATCAGAACGGGGAAGACAAAAACTCACATGGCTCCCATGTGTTCAATACACTAATCAGAGTAACCCAGGCCCATGATTTCTATCCAGTCTCAACAATGGCTGCAGTCATTCCTGGAGGGAGATCGGGTTCTTGATCCATTCCAGTCTGAGTTCAGGCCATGTTGGGGGACTGAGACAGTCTTGGTCGCACTGCAAGATGACCTCCTCCGGCGGGCCAACAGGGGTAGCTCTACCCTGTTGGTCCTTCTGGATTTTTCAGCGGCCTTTGATACCATCAACTATGGTATCCTGATGGACCGGCTCTCCGAGATAGGTATTGGAGGCACTGTTCTCATTTGGTTCCGATCCTTCTTGGAGGACTGTCCCCAGCGAGTGCAGCATGGGGGGGGGGAGTTGTCTGCCCCATAGATACTCCCTTGTGGGGTTCTGCAGGGGGCATCCCTGTTGCCCATGCTGTTCAACATCTATATGAGGCCGCTGGCAGAGGTCATAAGGAGATTTGGAGTCTGCTGCTATCAGTACGCAGATGACACACAGCTCTATCTCTCCTTTTCCGCCTCTGCAGTTGAGGCTGTCCAGACCCTCAACCAGTGCCTGGATGCAGTCATGGCATGGACCAAGGCAAACAGACTCAATCTCAACCCTGAGAAGACTGGGATTTCCCCTTCCATGTATGGAGGCCCTCTCCCCAGTCTGGAGGGCATTTCCCTCCAGCTGGCGGACAGTGTCCGGAATCTGGGCGTGATCATGGACCCGGCTCTGCCCCCAGGTAGCAGCCGGGTCCAGGACTGCCTCTTTCCATCTTTGACAAATTGCCCAGATTCATCCTTATCTTGACGGGGATTCCCTGAGAACTGTTGTGCAAGTGTTGGTGATCTCGAGAATAGATTACTGTAATGCTCTCTACATGGGGTTGCCCTTGACTCTCCTTCGGCGGCTGCAGTGGGTGCAAAATGTGGCAGCCAGACTGGTGGTTGGTGTGCGTCAACATGACCACATCACCCCAGTACTGGCTCGCCTGCATTGGTTACCCGTTGTGTCCCAAATTAGATTCAAGGTCCTGGTTTTAAACCCTCCATGGCCTCGGACCTGATTACCTGGCAGAGCGGATCTCCCAGTGGTCAACTTCGGCCCAACCAACTAGGTTGTCGTGGGCACACTTGCTGCGGATGGCCGCGCCCAGGGAAGCTCGGAAAACATCTACACGTGGCCGAGCCTTCTCTGTGGCTGGCCCTACCCTATGGAACCACCTCCCTAGCAAAGTGTGCCTTGCACAGTCCCTGCCAGCCTTCAGGAAAGCTTTAAAGACCTTGCTTCTCTGGGAGGCGTTTGGTGACTCTTAATTTAATTTAATTTAAAACCCGTTCCCTCCCCTTTTGGGTCCGCCATCTGCCCCCATGCTTTTCTTTTTTTTATTATGTGTTTAAACTGATTTTATTATCTATATTTAATTATTTGTCATTTGTTTGTTGTGAACCACCCAGAGTTCCTTCGGGAAGACGGGCGGTATATAAGCTTTAAAATAAATAAATGAATGAACCAAATTTGAGTCTGGCTCACAGGTCAGGTGGTCAGATGGTCCGGCCACTGAGCTGCAACCATGAAGAGGCCACTGTTAGAGCAGAATTGGCTTTTTAAGTTGCCCTCTCTTGCTCCTGGTGCCATCAAGGCTGTGATTCTCTTGTATCAGATGCTGTTCTCTGTATTCATGACTGGAGATGGGAAATGCCCCCCTTCCTTTCCAGCAGCTTAGCAGCAGGAATTATGGAGGCAACATACTTCCTCCATCAGTTTGATACAAGTGCCTCCACTCACTATGGGGCTGTATTCTCATATCATACAGAAGCCTCGGATGCTTGTTGCTTAATCTTGATGGAATTTTGGCACATAATTACAATCCGGAAGAATGCTTTTATGAGACTCTTAAAAATAGCAACACCCTGCTGTCTCTTCAAGTATTCTTTAAGACATGAAATTATAGGAGATTAGCCAGAGGATGGCAAAGAGCAGACCAGTGGAAAACTGATGTGTTGTTTGGCATTGATTAATGGGATCCTTCCTAATTCTTCCCCTGTTGTAATGCAGCAGGCAGTGTACCATTATAACCTGAATCCCCTTCTTGGCAGCAAAACATGACATTCGGTAAGAGGAAAGAACAAGCTACTTTACAAAAGAGACACGGTAAGGGCAATCCTACATAGCACAATTTCCCACACACTTACCATACCAAAATGCAAAATGTTCACACACGAGTAAGAATAAGCAATAAATACCATCTCTTTCACAGTCCCCAAGGAGTTGAGCAGCCTCCAGAAAATTCTCTCTGGTGCTTTGTTTTTATGTTTTAACTACTGCTCTCTGATGCTTTAGCCTTTATTGTTGTTATTTTTAAAAAATACTCTAGGCCCCTGCCCTCCAGATCTCTAAAGCACGGGTTCCATCAATTACTCACACCTTGTACTGGTCAGTGGGTAGCTTTCTTTTAAAAAAGGGGATGGATGTCTCTGTCCATGATTAAAGTTGTGTTCAGTCTTTTTTTGTAATTTGGAATGATCAATATGGTTAAATTGGAAAAGCCAGCCCCAGACCTTGCCTTGCCATTTGTTGATGCAAACAATAATGTGCTTGAAGAGTCTTACTCATGTGTAGGCTCTATATGTGAGTCGAAACCCACGTTTCCCAGAGCACTTGCCTATGAGTAGGGTCTAATTGTGGTAATGAACTTCTCCAGATTGTAAACAAACAAACAAAAACATATTTCTCAGTATGTTGAAAACAACTTGTCAGCTTTATTGATAAGCATAATTCCCATGGAGACCGAAACATGAGCTGCAAAATTCTCAAAACTTATCAACCATTAACATATCTGTTTCAAATATTTAGCATATATTAGATATATTCTTATTAAAATATATAAACTAGAGATGGGCACGAATCGAAAAAATGATGTTTCGTTTCGTTTCATTGAGAGGTCTGGTTTGTTTTGTTTCATTTTTCGTGAATTTTCATGGAAAAATTTGTTTCATTGGTTCATTTATTCGTTATTCATTATTACGCCTTTTATCCCAGCGCCCACCACACAGCCCGGTCAGTGCTGGGGTTTGTTTGTTTGTTTGTTTGTTTGTTTAGGGTGCCGACAAGGCCACCCTTGGGGTCTGGTTGGTACTCCCCCTTTTTTAAAATTTATTTTAATTTTTATTTTAGTTTAGTTCCCCCCCCCCACTTCTGGGTTCAAGCCCCACGCTAAAGCTGTAGTGCGGGACTTTTTGTTGTTCTTTTTTCCTTTTAGCGCCAACTGCATGGCCCCTGGGGTCCAGTCGGTGCTGGTTTTATTATTATTATTATTATTATTATTATTATTATTATTATTATTATTATTATTATTATTATTATTATTATTATTATTATTATTATTATTATTATTATATTTTAGGGTGCCAGCCAGGAGAGAACACGTTCTGCTCCCCCCACCCCTGCACTACATCAGCCCGGAGGGGGGGATCCCTCCTCCTCACTTCCCCACACAGCCTCCCCCACCGGGAGCCTGCGCTCCAAAGGCTTCGCCTTGCCATCTGACCTGTTGGGCTTGGAGGTGTAGCTGCAACCTCCAGCCACCTTGGCTGTCACTGGATCAGGCTGCGAAGGCTGCAGGGTGGCTGGGGCGGCTTTGGCGGTGGTGGGGCTCAGAGGCAGCGGCGTCGGCAGCCCCTTGCCGCTGGGTTTGGGCTTCCTGTGTGGGGAGGCTGGTGGTGGGTGCCGTGGCAAGCAGGGTTCCCCCCACTTCTGGGTTCGGGCCCCGTGCTACAGCTGTAGCGCGAGGCTTTTTCTTTCTTTCAGCGCTGACTGTGTGGCCCCTGGGGCCTGGTCAGCACTGGTTTATTTTTTTATTTTAGTGTGCCAACCAGGCCACCCTTGGGGCCTGGTTGGCACTCCCCCTTTTTAAAAATTATATTTAATTTATTTTAGTGTTTTGTTTTGTTTTTATTTCCCTTTCGGTGCTCTTCTCTTTTTTTACTGTGCCGTGCAACCACATGGCTGCGCTACAGCTATAGCGAGGCCATCGGCATTTTTTTTCCTGGTCGCCATCCCAGAAGCCAGGAAGACCGGACCTCCAGACCAGCACCACGTAGGAGACATCTCCACCCCCCATTAACAAAACGAACCTAGCTGAACCAATTTTTCTTGGTTCAGTTAGGTTTGTGTTAAATTTGCCCCTTGGGTCATTATTCATTTTGTTATGTAATGAACCTAATAACGAACAAAATAAAAAAAATTCATTTCATGCCCATCTCTAATGTAAACATGTTCCATTTATAAGGTAGCCACATACCTTTCACTTGGGAAAAGTGGAATCCTGATTATGATATATAAATGAGGACTATGCAACATGGTGCACCATTCTGGAATAATCTACTTGGAGAAAAATTCTACATGATGACTCTTTGCATGTTACTGTGATTGCTGACACCTCCAGTTTCAGGAGCACTGCAAATTCATATCAAGTTTTAGTATGCATATCACAGGAACTATTTTCTAAATTAGGTTCAGCATGTTTGATAGCTCCTGCTAAGTGCAGAGTAAATCTTGACATCCTCAAAACTGAAAAGCTGCATGTTGCATCTAAATACCCTATATTGGCACAAGGAAAAGAAATGGTATTTTTTTCTTCACAAAGTTATATGAGAATAGAGGTAGGCAATGAGTAACACAGAGGAATTAGCACAGTCCTCAGCCACAGGTGCTGTGTGCTTATGCATAGCTCCCTGTCTGGTTCTGGGGTGGGTGGGTGGGGTGATCTAAATAGGCTTAAAAAGGAAACATTATTTTCCCTTTGCTCACTGAACCGGAAGATGACCAGTGACAGAGGATCCTTTCAACTTTAAAGAATTTACTCTTTCAGTGCCTTGAATTACACTATATAAGCCCTGAATGTGTTTTCAGAGGGACTTCTAAGCAGACCTGTGTTGTACTGTATTTACTTTGGAATGCATGGTACGGAGCTGATCTCACGCCCATAAGCTCTTGCAAAACGACCCACATGGGACTAGTCATGCATAAATGTAAGTTGTGGCTTCTGTGGTTTGTCAGAAAAGACTGGTAAGAACTACATATGTCTGTGCACTGGCATGCCTTGGTTCCCTTCCATGTCACCCCCCAATATCTGCTGGATGTGCTTTTTTTTTTTAAAAAAAATACTGCTATATCAATAAGCATAAGTTAGCTCAATCTTAGTGCATCTGTACAAGAGGAAAGGTGAGATAAAATTTAATTTTAATTAATTACCTATATTTAATTAAAATTGTAAAACATTCTTAAAAGAGATGTAGATTCTGCTTCTTGGATGCACATCTATGGTATGATGAGGGGGGTTGATTATGTCAGAGAAACCAAGAGCAATGCTGTAAAGGTACTGCATTATGAGCCTGTATTCCTAGCAGGGGGTGAACAGAGATGTTAGGTCCTACTACTGCTGCTGCTGTGGTTAGCCTAGTCATATCCTATCCATTTCACACACACACATTCAACTGCATTGAAATCTGCAGCTGCCTGAAAGCAGACTTTTCCCCCAGTGCATTTTCACTGTTCCTCCTGAAAATTAAAGCACTTAGTTATCTGCCTCTCTTCCCTCTAATATGGATCTTGTGTGTGTGAGTGTTGTGTCATTATAGTTGTGACCGACTCTTCGTGACTCCATGTCCATGGAGTTTTCTTGACAGGAATACTGGTGTGGCTTGCCAGTTCCTACTCCAGGCACCTACAGCACCTGGTATTCCCTGATGGTCTCCCATCCAAGTACTAACCAGGGCCGACCCTGCTTAGCTTCTGAAATCAGGTGAGATTGGATGCGCTTAGGGCATCTATGCAGCTAATATAGATCTTACTTCTGTGTAAAATGCCCATTGTCTTTGCTTTTGGCAGTAGCTATAATTCTTGATTCCACTGTAATTGTTATGAGTTAGCAAGATTCTGATGGTCATTGTGGGTTATTTATAGAGATGGGCATGACTCCGAAAAATTTTTCGTTTTCGTTTTCGTTTTCGGCTAGGGTCCGCTTCGTTTCGTTTCCATTTTCGTGAGCTAATTTCAAAATTTTTCGTTTTCGTTTCGTTACGTAACGAAAATGAAAAAACGAAAATGAAAACAAAAATTTTTTCGTTTCTCCCCATTTAGCTCCATTATGTGTTTTTCCAGTAACGAAAAACGAAAATTGGCTCAAAATTAGTCGTTTCGTTTCCGTTTTTGGTCCATTTTTGAACCGTTTTTCGTTTTCATTTTGTTACGTAACAAAACGAAAAAACGAAAACGAAAACGAAAATACCGCTAAGTCGTGCCCATCTCTAGTTATTTATTTTATTCATTTTGTGTTATTTTTACAACTTATATGCCGCCCACTACCCAAAGGTCTCTGGGTGGCTTATAATCAAAAGAATTAAAACAGTTAAAACACAGAATATCAATAAATAATTAAAACAATAATAAAAACCTTACACTAAAAGCTCTCTCTGTCTCTGTCTCTGTCTCTGTCTCTGTCTCTGTCTCTCTCTCTCTCTCTCTCTCTCTCTCTCAATAACTTTATTGCAGTATAAAACCCAAAAATAAATTAATGCAATTGTAAAGATGACAGTTTTAAAAAGTGATACAATTCAAACACCAGATAGATCCATAACAAGGATCAACAAGAAGACCTCCTGATTAATTAGTTATCCCCTCTTCTTTATATGGCATTTAGTTAAATACAAACAAAATTTGGCTTTTTGTTTGGTAATAAAAGCTTATGACATATGGCTGTGGAGACATTTGCCACATGGGTAATAAGATAACTTTTTTGTTGCTAAAGTGAGGGGCAACATCGGCTACCTCGTACAATGTCGACAACACCGTCTTTCAACATGGCTATGAGATTTGTAGGATTTTGCATTCACCTCCTCACTAAATCATTCATCTGGAAAGCTGAGTGCACTGGTGGGAAAACAGCTTTATATACCACCAATTACCAGTATTTTATCTGACTCAAATGATTTGCCTATATTAAGATCTGTCACTATTCTCTGATGGCAGACGGTATGAATACATTGTAGAAGTAAGTAGAAAAGGTCTTCTTTCCTAACCTCCTCTATTCTTTCAGAAATCAGTTTTGTCAAGCAGAAATGTAATATAGTGACTGTGGTAAGGTACATGGCCTCAAGCGTCTCATATCCACTCCATTAAACAGAAGGGGCAGAGGGGAGGATCATAACAAATGTACATTTCACACTTTAAAAGTAATAGAGCACATTTAGTTTTATGCCTTCCACTTTGTCTACAGGCTGAGTATGCGGTCGTCTATCTCGTTATTTTTCTGCTTCTTCCCTCTTCCCACCTGCCCATCCCCACTGTAAATTACCCTGCTGCATTGGTCAAATGGCTTGAGGTTTAAATCTAAGATTAAGAATTTTTTATATTTTGTTTTCGAGGACCAATAAAACATTCCCCGAAACCCTTTCGATTCTCCCTGAGTCATTTGTACTTGGACTGCACACTTTGAACACGGAGATACTATCACAGAACTGCTTTATTATATGATAATCAACAACAGATACCTTTTCACACTACAATTCCATATGGAACTAAAATATATAAATTGATGAACTCATGGGAATTTCTCTGTCTATTCATTTATTGTTGAACGAATCACACTTAAGTCACTCTTTTACCTTCAGCTCACCTGATTTGTACCTCCTAGTAACATAACCATATGATTTATTCCAAGGTTATATTGATTATAGTAAAAGATGGGGATGCTAATAGATTCTGTAATGTAGGTTTTCTGTCTCTACTCTCATAAATTATCCTATTCCACTCCACATAGTAGATATTTCCCATCTTCCTTAAGATTTCAAAGAACCTCTTGAATCTCTTGAATGAGTTGCTTTTATGATCACCTCACAAAATTATTTAAATTTCTCAAGATATAAATTTAGAGATGAATTTAGCTATCTCTCACAATATATATTAAGATACAATATCAGGTTTAGCTCAAATTAGATTCAATACCTGAATTGTAATAATAACAAGGTCATTATTTTAATCAACTGCAAGACTTAGACAACCTACTGCTTTTCAACCTGAGCTCTCCATCACTGATAAATGAATGCTACTGAAAGACTGAGCTGATACAAAAAGAAAAGGTGAGTGACATATGAGTCCCTCAAAGAGACCCACGACCCTCCTGGAGACTCCATCCAGGGGATATGACTAGAAAGAGATCAGATTGAGGCCACAGTGTGTTACTGATCTCTTTGCACCAGATCTGTCATCCATTTCTCATAGCTTTAAGGTTATGTGTAAGACTTGTATCATCTTATTAGCTGGGATTTACAGTATATTCTAGATTTTTATCTCCTTCTACACACACACACACTTCTTTTTACCCAAGGTTAGTTTGCTACATTATACACTGCTACACTTACATGATTCTGTTTGATTACAGATGGATACTTACATTCTTCTTGCACATGTTTTAAGTGGCTAGGTCAGAACATTACATTTTTACTCTACGTCCTTGTTTGCTTTTTTATTTGTTCCAATGGGAGATTTGATATTATTGCTAGGTGGTCTTTATAGTATTTATGGAAAAATCTTCCTCTATGTCTCTTTCCAAGTGTTTAATGAGTTTCCCAAAATTATGTAGCCCTCACATGCACCAGAAATCATTGCTACCTGTGTTCCCCTCTTTATGGGTTTTCAAGAATTGCACAAATACTGTCAGTGGCCTGGATAAATGCCAGATTTGAATGTCATCAAAATAGCACAGAGTTGCTTGGGTACCTCTCTTTACCCTTTTGTTCGGGCATGAATTGAGATATGTGTACATCCCTCATATTTAGTTATGTGTAATGGGCTACATTTTTAAGAATAAACATAATCAGTGGTATCATTATTTCTGTTTTCCAAAATTTCAACATTTACTAAAAATAAAAACAAATTATGGGATGGATCCCAGTGATTGTTATTAATTCATTTTTCAGAGGGAACGTTAGATAGTATAGACAAGAGCCTACTTCATTTTTGGTAACGAAATAACCCATAAAGCAACTAAGCTAATGTGCACACATATGTTGCCATTGACATCGTACAGTATTTTTCCATGTATAAGATGATATTTTGTACAAAATTCTTAGACTAAAACTTGAGGGTCATCTTATGCACAGAAGTGAGTTGAGGAGAGAACTGTGCACTTGCAAAACTGTAATTTTGGGTTGGAAAAGTGAGGGTCATCTTATACATGGGGATTTTATTGGCGGAAAAATATGGGTAATTGTGCTGTGCTGGAATAAACCTAGTAAGATGAATAGGCTAGTGGGTTGAGTACCTCGCTGCAGACCCAGATGTGAATTAGACTTCCTGCTGCATCTCCAAGGACAACAAGCCTATGTTGCTTTGAGCAAACTGTACAATTCCAAAGTGTCTCCAGAAGATGGAAATGGTTTAATCATTTCTGAGGACCAAATATCAAGAAAACCTAGAAATACCTCACCATAAGTCACAATGAACTGGAGACGATTATTAGAATAAACCAGTTGACCTCTTCTATGCTATTGATATTAAACTGTTAGCTGCAAGGCATGCTTTTGACCTATATCTCTACGTTACATATTCTTCCTCTACAAGGTTTTCCCTGCTGGAGAAGATGAGAAACATTATCCACAGGCTTTTAAATTTTGAAGACCTCTAAATTATTAGAAAGGCTTCCATTTTGTTTTTCCTCCTTCCCCCTTTTAATAAGAAAATTAGAACCTTGGAGGGTTTGGAGGCAGTTGTAGTGTATCACAGTGATTTCCTCAAATATCTATCAACATATTTGCTATTCCTTGTAATTACTTTCAACATTTGAAGTAGAATTATTATTCTGTCAGTTCAGTTCCACAGTCCCATTAAAGTGTCAGCATTAAGATGTCTCATGAGCTTTCAGTAACAATGTGTCTCAAAGAGATTTGATATCAGTAGAAGTATCTTACAGAATCAGGTTAATATAACTGATGCACAGTTCCACTGAAACAACTGGTACTACAAGTTTCAATACCTCATATCTGATACTGTGATTATTTTATTAACATGAAGTCTTTTCACTCTGGAAGCAATCTACAGGAAAGTCAGTCTCTTGAAGTGCCCTATTGCCATACATATTAATGGAAGCATTTCAGACTGAACATTGCAAGAGTAACAGGTTGACAGGTACATAATGCAAAGGAAAGATTTCAATAACATCATTTCCCTCTATTTCTTGCTGCTATGCTTCAGAATTAAAGACGAATATTTAGACCAAAAGCTACACAAAGGAATTAATTCATTCCAAATGAAATTATGTTAAGCAAATTTTCCTTTATACAAATTTCCCATAGGAATGCATTGAAAACATAATCTCTAATTGCAACCATTTTTATGTTGTATGGATTTGCCCCATAGGCGAGTCTGTTAAGCAAATGTCCCCTATCTCTGGAATTTTTTATGTTGCACAGATTTTATGTTATACAAACTGTTTGTTATAGGAAGATCCCCTGTATAAGCAAAGTTTTGAGGAAATATCTCTCTCAACCTAAGGTCACCAATAAAGAGTGTTTTAACTAGACAAACAAAAATGTCACTAGGTTTGTTTCTCTTTCTTAAAAGTTTTCATCTCTTTCCACTTCATCCCCTGTTTTAAAAAAGCATGCTGCAATCTGAGATAAAAAAAATCTTCCACTCTATCCCTTTGTTCCCTAACATCCAACTGTGCTGCAACTCAAATGCTGCTACAAGTTAAAGTTTGATCTGAACATTCCTTTCTTCAGTAGGTTCTTGATCATATATCTTGCTATAGATTGTCTTTAAAGTACCATAAGAGGACTTCTTACACAAAACCTAGAGTTCATAAAAGTCAAACAACAGAAAGAAGAAAAAAGTTAGACAAGCAATATCAATGTTTTGTTTTGTTTTCAGAAATCTAACAATTGTTTTCACAGATTCAAAAGCTGATGTAGCTGAGCAATCAGGCTTTTCCCTATCAGATGCACACCAGCGTAGCTTTTAACATGTTAGAGATGATAAGCTAATCAGGGGCCATGTTGGGCCAAGTCCAAAGGAGCTCTGCCATTATGTCATAGAGTTATAACCCGACTGATGAAGATCCCTGTTTCACACAAAATGAGTTCCCTGTCTGACGTGCTATAAAAGCTTTATGAAGTCTTTAACTTGGCTCAGTCCAATCCAGACCAAACTGAGTAATTTGCTGTTTTATTCCTTTGTTTCCACTCATCACTAAATCAATCTGGCTGTAATTGATGGTATCACTTCCTAGGATATGAAGTTTCTTCTGGTAGGGTTTTTCCCATGTTTCTCCCTCTCTTCCCACCCAAACAGAAAGTATAATTTTCAGTTTGAGGCAATGGGAAAATCCTGAGTGATTGGCAGCCTTTGTGTTTGAGATGGAGAAAAACAATGAGTTTGACATTCCCTGAGGTGAAACTGATATCTCGTGCTGATTTGAACAAGGTTGCACCTCCATTTTGAAATGTACTTTAATTGAAAGAGCCTGGCTTTAGCCTCTGGTAAAAATGATTTCTGTCCTTCTCCTTCATGCTGAACAATGAAAAGTCCCGAAGGACTTGAAATCTAGTCTTCTTTTGAGATATTAGAAGTCTACTAAAGGTATCAGCCACTCTCATTTTTGGATTTTGCTAAAGGACCACATATTTTAATATATTATTTTAAACATTGGAAAGTAAGATTCAGCAGGTCTAGTGGACAGAGTGATGAGTTATCTCCAATTCATTTGAATGAAATAAAATGAATATAAAATATAGTGATATAAAATAAAATTTGCATATGCGTCATACTCAGTCCAAAGGATTCCCCCTGCCTAGTGCAAGTGTTTGATAAAAAGAAATCCTGACTACCAGTACTTTCACAAATGCAAAGTATTTCCATCTTAAAGTACCTTTAAGGGGTTTCTTGTTTTGGACCCAGGACCTCTAGCAAAACTATAAAGTTGCCTGAATATATTGATACCTTCTTAACTTATCTCTAGTTGTTTGCCCTTCCAGAATCAATTGGTACAGAATTTACCAATGTTGCATATTTATGGAACTATCCACTCCAAGGACATTCATAGAACACCAGCCTTGTTAAATTTCGGATAAAAATGATTTGAGATAAATTATTCCTTCCTATTTACCCTTTATTTATAATAACAAAATAAAATTTAAAAAAATAATTTTATTTTTTCCTATGTTTAGTTTCAGCTCAGTAGGAAGACAAGTAATAGGTTTTGTTGGAGAAATTAACAGTCTTGCATGCTCTGTAACACTTGCTATCAGTAGGATGGAAGTTTTTAGGACCCAAGAGGAATTTTTTCCTTCTCACAGTCCACTTAGCAAAATCCTTTTCCTCCCAGGATTTGAGGCAAGCCCTACCCTTTCTCTTCTTGTCTGCTTGTTTCCTATAAGGGTTTTTTTCCTTAGTCTCTGCGGAACTCCTGATAAATATTGTATGCATGCTGTGTAGATCTCACCTAGCCATTTGGTTGAAAAACCATATCCTTTCTTTTTTCTTTGTACTCTTCTGATTATAACTGAAGATCAACAGCACATAAAGGCTATATTCGTTTTCTAATTGAAAGACTTTTAGAGTGATTTTTTAAATGCATAGGGCTCATTTCATTGTGAGAACAACAAGGGCTGGGTGGAAGCTGGAAATTTTAGCTCTACTCCTTTCAGGTTTCACTCCAATACTTGGTTCCCACCCTCACCTTCTGTATTTTATACTCAGCTAATATAAAGGGAATTACTGGTTTCCACAAGAGCTTTGAGACTGATTGCAGCTTGCTGTGGTTTAAATTAATTTTTGAACTGTTCTCTGTTATTTGTTTTATTTTGTATATCAACTTTATGAACCTCTAACATCTGTGTCCTTATTTTGTGAGTGCTTAGTGTATTATATCAAAGATTACAGATGAAGCAAACACTTAAATAAACAAACCAGGCTATTTCACTATATGTTCCCCATACAAAAGCTTATTAATGTAGCAATGTCCATCATTTAACCTCTGCTGTGTCCTTTTGTTTATTGCCTGTCAGCATCATTGTGGAAAGTACCTAGTGCCTACTAAATAGGAAGAAAAATGTACAAATCTGAATAATGAATGCTAACTGCAAAGCAGGACAAGCAGGGACAAATAGAAGTCAGATGGGCCATTTTTCAGACGGAAAGGAGTACTCGTTTAAGCAGTTGTGAATTAGTCGATCTTTATGACAAAAACTCTTCACTACACTGAGATCTACATTAATTTCCCATGAAAAATCTTTTTCTTCTCAGGCATTTTTTGTACACCATTTTCACATTTACAATGAAAAATGGATTTTTAGTTGGAGAAATGTGTCAGAAAATTTGGAGTAGTGTGATGCCAACCTCCACTTGCATTTTGTTGTGGTATTATTTTGGGAAAGAGTAAGCAAGATACATTTACTAGAAATAAAGCATTTCTTCCCTTCTCTTAAAATGGAAAAATCTGGCAGCTTTTCATGATCCTGGTTGAATTCTTGTACATCCTATGTTTTTCTCTTTAAATCTGAAATATGAAATGTGTACATTTTTAACAACTAAACAAATCTCATCATGTTCACCAACTAAATTGAATGTAAGAGCATGATCTGGAGTGGGGCTCCACAAGGTTAATTTAAAATGACAACAAAGGAATCTTTAGCATTCCATTTCAACATCACTGACTCCAGGTAAATCCCATACTTGTAGTTGGTGTAGAATATCAGTCATGTGACTCTGGACAGAGGTAATAATAAGTGTGTGTGTGTGTGTGTGTGTGTGTGTGTGTGTGTGTGTGTGTGTGGTGTCATTACAGTCATGACCAACTCTTTGTGACCCCATGTCCATGGAGTTTTCTTGGCAGGAATACTGGAGTGGCTTGCCAGTTCCTACTCCAGGCACCTATAGCACCTGGTAGTCCCTGATGGTCTCCCATCCAAGTACTAACCAGGGCTGACCCTGCTTAGCTTCCGAAATCAGCCGAGATCGGA
>JAHTLZ010000021.1:9523742-9584986 GCA_023846285.1 Phrynocephalus versicolor
ACATTTTTATTGGGTTTATATACCATGGCCATCCAGCTCAAAGGCTACTCTGGGTGGTTTACAAAGTGAAAAATACAAATTGTAAAACACATACAGTAAATATATATGAATCAAATACAAAACAAAATAGAAAATAACAAAAAATACTGAAATCAATGTAATTATAATAAAAATAAACAAAATTAACAATTAAACTAAACCAGTAAAAACAAATCAAAGAGACATGACAAGAGGCGGAAGGAGAAATTCCTAGATATTATAGGTTAAACGGAGCAAATTTCTGGGAAAGCTGCTCTATATAGCCATGTTTTAAATAACTGTTTAAAACTATTGAGTGTGGGAGCCAAACTAATTTTGGCAGGCAGTCTATTCCACAATTGAGGGGCTATCACTGAGAAGGCCTGATTTATGGTTGATGTTTTACAGATCTCCTTTGCTGTAGGCATCCTCAGATGCCCAGCTTGGGAGGAGCGAGTGGCCCAGGCCGTTGTGTTTGGAAGAAGCTGGTCTGACAAATAATCCAGACAATCACCCACAATCCAGCAGGGGGAGGTAGAGAGGGAGAATCACCATTGGCTCACTTGTGATCATGTGACTTGCTCCAGTGCTTGTATATCAAGACATTACTTGTTGATCAAGCCAAAATTTAGGAGAAATGTTTGCTTGTTTTGCAAAATGGTCTTAAACCAAGTTACTCTTAAACCAAGGTATTACTATATTCATAACTAATTCATCTTGTTTGTTATCAAAATGTATTTCAATGTGACTTTGAGAGGCAGAATGCAAATGGTTACAATAAAAAGGTGGTATGTTAAAATGTGCCTCATAAAAATGGGATACAAATAATTTAAGTAAGTAGATTTGTTGCAACATAAAAAAATTAATTCCACATTAAATTTTAAATTTTACAAGGCCTTCAAGACAACTTATATTCTAAATATGTGTATGCTGTTGTGAGAAAAGAAAGTGAAGGTGAAACTATTTAAATACCCCACTCTCTCACAGAGAGAAAACTAATGAATTTTGATGATATTATTTTGGGGAACAGTAGCCTGTGTTTCAACATTTATAAAAAGGGGGTGTTGAGAAAACAATAACAAAACAGCCCTTTAGCTTACTAAAAGGAAGAATCATGAAGCCTTAAATGATTAGTATAAAGATATCAAGTTTCATAAAACTGTCCTCATTACCTACCACGGACAAAGTTTCAAATAACAATAATTAATTGTTGTGCATTTCCTTTCAATCATGTTGACACTTCACAGTTTCAATATGAAAGGCTGACTTTGTTGAAGGATAATGTTCGGCAATGTAAATTGCCAATTAGGATGCAAGATTGAATGCAACCTTTTTCTAAATTGAACTATATTTGCATATAAGTACAGCTAAAACACATAAACATGCACCCCTTTGTATTTTTACAAAAAGAAAAACAGATCCAAACTAAGTTTTTAAAAAGCTGAGAGAGCTATCTCTAAACAATTGTGGATACAACTTTCCATTTCAATGTTGTTGTTTTAAGATATAAAATTATAGCGTAGTTTCTATGTGTCCTAATAAAAGAGACTACCCATTAAAGCTTATTCAACCTTTTAAACTTTACGCACCATGGTGGGACAGTTTAATTCTGTAATACTGGAACCTGACTTTCCATAAAACTTGAGATGCAATTTTCCAACTCAATGTTCAGTTAAAGGGGGACCCATCACGATGCATGCACAGATTTACTACTTCATCACTGAGTTGCTAGTTAAGTAATTTAACATTGTGTTTTTATATCTGTATTGTAACTGTGCTGTTTTGTTCTCTTTTTTGTATGCCAATAAAAGCTGATTGATTTTTTTAAACTGCATCACCCCTCCTAGTGAGATACTTCTGTAGATAATGGCATCACAACCAACGGCTGCAGCAGTGGAAGCTGCACCAATCCTAAATGAATGGGTCCCAGTTCTGTACATCTGGATCCCGACCTGGCATGATATTTGGGATATAATTCTCCAGAACGACTGCGGATTTTCAAAATACGACCATAGGAACATCCGATCTGTGACATAAACCATGTGACCGCTCGGGGGGGTGATCTGGATCAAAGTTTGCTGTGGAATTTAGTAGTCATGTGAAAGCAGCCAGAGAGAGAGAGAGAGAGAGAGAGAGAGAGAGTTTCCCTCCTCATCCCTGCATCTATTCATATTAAGATTTTGAACTGCATAGTCTTAACACCAAGAATCTACCAGCTAGTTGCAGTGCTGACTACAGAATTCTGGAAGCTGTAGGCACAAGCATATATCCCATTTTTTCCAAATACCAAACCCAGCCATAAACAGATCTGATTCTGACTTCTTAGTTGACTGGAAATTTGACCCCTGTTCATATTCCCCCAATCTGTTGCCTCACAATATTTTTCTGTCTGGCAATGGTCTCACATGAGGCTTTCTCCTGTCTCTCTCTCATTCAAGAACCTTGCTCCCCTTGGCTGAGCTTTGCTCATTTAAGAAATAAGATCAGCCCTCCTGCAGTGATATACAATACCACCAGGGCAGCTGAGGCAAGCCTGAACTGGCTGAGGATCTTCCAGGTGTTGCAAAATTGAAAGGGCTATCTGCCACTTGGCTCAGTGGTTAAATGCCTGTACTGCAAGTAAAACTGTGCTGATGACCTGGGATTCAATCCCTGATAGCAGGCTCATGATTGACTCATCCTTCCATCCTTCTGAGGTCAGTAAAATGAGTACCCAGCTTGCTGGGGGGGGGCAGAATGTGTAGCCTGCATACTGTAATTAAACTCTAAACTGCCCAGAGACTACTTGAAATGGTATTTGGCAGTAGAACACTTTTTGCTTTGCTTTCCCTCTGAGAAGCCAAGGTAAGAGGAAAAGGAAAAACCATCAAGATAGGTAGAGTGAAAAAGAATCCTCACACCATGTGGCAAAGCCTTATCTAGCTTACTGCCTCTGCAAGCAGCCCTGTAGGCTGAACACACATGACACCAACTCGGCAGGTAGACAAAGAAGCCCCTCCCAGCACTATGGCTGACCAAACTACCATTCTTACTTAACAAGTATAATTCAGGGGCTTATGTGCATTTCTGAGGTGATTGAAGCATGGAGCAAAAAGCTACTGTTTGCTCTTTGGACACAGCAATGCTACACAAATCCATTATATACCACTTGGTACCCATATGAAAAATCCATTATTTGAATTGAGGAAAGAAGAAATCAAGAGGAATACAGTAGACTGAACAATAGCGCCAAAGAAGAAGGCACAAGACAGAAGGAAGTGCCACTGTTTAGATAACCTTTTTGCCTTCTGGAATATTCTTTTGTTCACTCAAACAGCAAAGTTTCAAACTTTTCTGAAATATTATACTGTCATGATTCAGTGTAACCATGATATACTGAATCATGAAGCATGGTTGTTATATGGGCTTTGAGAGGATATATTTTCCTCCTTATGGACTTTTAAATAGAGATTTGGAAACAGATAATGTCACAGATCTTGGGATGGGCTTCTTTCTTCATGTCTTTCTTTTCTTCTCTTGTCTTGTTTACAATTAATATATTTTTAAAATCAGCTACATATGAGCTTCATATCCTGTTTCACAACTATACATTGAATAGAAGGGCATATTAAATACCAATGAATTCTCCTGAAGGTGAACATTCTAGTGATGTTAGAACAAGAGATGGTCAGGGTCATGAAGCTGGGCGAGGAAGCTAGGGTGCTGCCTCTGAGTAGGAACTATGAACCTTCAAATTTCTATTGTAAATTATGCTTCCCTTCCGCTAGCCCAGGCATGCCCAAACTTCGGCCCTCCAGATGTTTCGGAACACAACTGCCACAGTCCTTTGCCATTGGAAATACAGGCTTGGAATTCTTTGAGTTGTGGTCCAAACCATCAGGAGGGCTGAAGTTTGGACATGCCTGCTCTAACCTGTTGCACGTACTACTTCTCGGCTCTACGACAGTTATCACAGGATCAGACCAAGACTTGTCAGTGAACACGTAGTTGAGTTTTAAGGTTAGCAAAATAAGTTTATCTCAAATAAAACCAAGAAGAGACAGAGCTAGAAAAAGTGGTCCGATTCACAGAACCATAAAAAAGGGATAGCAGGATCAAAGTGGCAAGATGTACTTCAGATGATCGGTACAATATGGCACACAAATAACCTTTAAAATAAGTCAGAAGAGAACCACCAGTAAGAAGAAGACTCGAGAAGATCAAGACTGCAAACAATCAAAGAGAACAAGTAGACCTTATAGTGAGAAAGATTTTTGAGGGCATGTAAGAAAGATGAAGAAACAAATGAGGATGGAAAGACAGATTCACTTTTTTAAAAGGACATGAACCAGCTCTTAAATCCCTTCAAAATCCAAAAGGCTGGTTCCTTTCTAAAGGTACAGAAGATGTTCAAAAAGAAACTGAAAAGTCTTCCTGACGAAAAAATAAAAAATTGAAATAAAATAATGTGTCAGGCAACTTGTAGACCAAAATTTAAAATAATGGTAAGAATATTAAGAATCTGATAATTGTTTATGAAATCAAAATCCTAGATATTTATTATGCATCCACTCTTTAGCTTTCTCCTAGAATTCATAATTCTGTCTTTCAGGAAGTACTAGGTATTCCAGTTGTTTATTTATTTTTAAATGTAGCAAGCCTAGTGATTACTAATTAGTCAAAGTGCTGCTGAGTTATACGTTGGATGTAGCAATATGATAGAAGATGCCTAATTTAATTTGATCAAAGAACTTTGAAGAAAGAATAGAACACAATGAAATTCCATAAAATGCTGATTAGAGATTTTGAGCCTGTCTGAGATCCTATCATTAAAACATTTCACCCTCTTAAAGGGACAATTCCACGTGTACGTTTTCAGTTGAATTCACATAATTTTGTATGCACATAATTTTGTCATATGTGAACATCAAATATAAAAGAGATTTGGATTATGCTGTGCTACACTTGAACAATGATAGTATTTATTAGATCATGTCTACAGTTATAGAGGGGGTTGGATGGAGATTTGATGGCAAAAAATCAGTTATCCCAAATCTCGCCTTGGCCCTTTGGCTAAAATCAAGTGTAGTTATCCCAAATTCTGCTTAATTTGCACCTGTAAGGCAAATTGACCAAGCACTTTCCTTTTGTTTCTTTTTGATTTCTGGAACTTCTTTTCTTTACATTCACCATTTCCTCATATTGGTAGCAGTGAGAGAAATTATGTACCTCTGCTCCAGGGCTGGTGTCCATTTCCCCAACTCAAGATATACCTTGAAACATGGTAGAGCTGCAGGTTTTGGGAGGGCAGGCCTTTTCTTGATCTATACCTTAGACCAGTCACCCAAGAAACAACTTCTTTTGCCGCTGTCAGCATCATTAATTTGATGTTTAAAAATGATGATGGCAGAGGTTTCCATTATGGCTGGAATATGAGTTCTCCAATTCATTCTTCCTCTCTAATTACCTCTCTCAATGTTGGGCTTCTGCCAAGCTCAGAGAAACTCATTACTTCAAACAAGATCCAAACAACCAGCACAAATTTCTATAAGATGTTTTTATCATGATGATAAGAGATCAGAAAGACTCAGTGGTGTTTGAAAATACTAATCTCATTATTTTTGGTAATTTACTTATTAGGTGCTATATTCTGTTTCTCCAGCTTACACTACAGTGATGATATTGGAATTTTCATAGTAACTGTTAACAATTTTTCAATTCCAGAAGATGTTTTTATATTAAGAATGTACATCACTTGGCCTGACTCATGCTGTGAATATTTTAGGTACATAAAAAGTGATGTTAAAGTTCACAATCTCATCTATAAGCAACTTTTTCCGAGTTCAGTTCAAAATCCAGTCAGTTGATGATTCAGCTTACCCCTCCAGAACAGGTTATACACCCAATCCTGATTTAGTTCAGTCACCCACAGCTTGGATGGTATGGTTGGCTTGACTGTCCATGTATTTACCTACATCTACTCCATCTCTAAATATAAACAATAATTTAACGTCTTTAATATCTCTTGGAAAAAGAGAGAAAGAGCTGAGCATTATCAGCATATGCATGAAATCCAAGCTTCAAAAATCTGGATGCCACCGAATTCCCTTCATGCATATATTAGAAAAAATATAGCAGACAATAAAATAAAGATGAAATCCATTAAAATAAGGCAATGAGCAAGTTAGAGGAGGAACTTCCTTAAAACAATGTTTCCATGTCTCATGTCAGGCAGAAATGGTAGGACAAGACCAGTGGGATGACAAGGAGACAACTACTGTTTCTGTCCATTTCCCAGTGAAGGTCATCGCCTAGGGCAGTGTTGGCAAACCTATGGCATAGGTGCCAAAGGTGGCACTCGGAGCCCTTTCTGTGGGCACCCGACATCACCCTTTCACAGCCACCTGTATATAGGTTAAATTGCTGTGCGGGCACTTTGCAAAAAAAAAAAAAAATAGTGGGTTCTGAATCCCAGTTTGGGCACTCGGTCTCTAAAAGGTTCGCCATTACTGGCCTAGGGGAACCAATGATACTTCCATTGTAAATCTCATTCTGAACTCTGGTTGCAAGGAATCCATGTAATCACCTTCATTAATGATCAAATAATATCATCCTTTTCCACTGAGCATGTACACATATGCAGTAGTGTGATCTAGCCAACCAGATCTGCCTAAACAGGCTAGTGATCAATGGGATGACAGATGTTGCAGTCAGCTGGTCCTCACTTCCAAGACAATCAGAAGTTGAAATACCACCATCTGCTCCATGCCCTTACTACAAAAAGTCAGATTGGAGATGAGTAGGTGGTAGGATTACGCTATGTTCAATATAAAATATATACAATTAAAAGCTTTTTCATGTCATGTACAAATCAGTATTATTCAGAATATAAATAATGCTGCTGCTATGGTTTAATATACAATTAAACCACTTAATATAGAGAACTGCATCCCCATTATTATTCAGTTTCACCTTCCTTTGCTTTAAGAAAAAATCCTCTTAAATATGGAATGTAAGAGGGCTGCCTATTTTGTAATGCAGTTTAATATTCAAAATATTAGCTTACATTTCTGGTGGCTTTATGATAATTGGCAACAAATTTATCCTCCCTTAACCTTTTTCTACCGGGGGAAGAATTCTACAGTTCTAGTCACCAAAGTACAGAATAAGTGATCTGTAAGGACATGCATCTTTATGCAAATATAAGTAGCCTTTTAAGAATATAAGCAATGTTGATGTAGTTGGAGAAAAATAGCAACCTCATATAATTCCTAATGCCAGCTTTCAGTGTGAGGTGAGTTTTAGCATCCAGAGGAACTTTCTTAGACTAAGGCGCATCTAGTCTAGTCAATTCCAATTTTGGAATCCTTTCACAAGCACATAGAGGTGGTCTTCTGTTCACTTCTTCTGGGGGTGTTCTGGTAATGTGTAGCTTGCTCAGGGCTACATAACTTTATTCTAGACCAGGGAAGCATAGTGAAGAGCTATTTTTTAAACTTATTGCTTTACTGTCATGAGGTACTGAGCCATCCAGCCAAACATCACTATATAAATACCACACTAAAACAGGCAACACTCATTGTTTTGCAGAACAATTTAAAAATTCATTTTCATCATATAGCACCCTAGAGGCTTTGTCTCCATACCGCCTTAAAACCCATATAGGTGTTCCATAAAATTAGAACTACAAAATATCCAAACTGATATATTCATCCCGAAACTGGATTGATCATTAGCCATATCAGGAATGTCATGCAGATGTGTAGATGCAAATAGGAACATACATTTCAGTTAAGGAAGTTCCAGAGTATTCTTAACCTTCCATATGTCCAAAAAGCTGGAAAAAGAAATCATTTATGTAACTTTGTTAATGTTGCATTTTATAGATGTCCAAATTTGGGTATGGCAAAAAGTTTGTTGGCTTTGTCCAACCAACCCAGAGTGATGAGGAGAGACACCGGGGGGGGGGGGTTTAAATCATGGATCACACTTTATTAAACTGATTAACACAACCTCAGCATTTCAAACAGAAGCTGATCTGTGCCTGGAGCTGGCCTTTCTCCAGACCCAGACCTTCCATATGACTATGCAGAACTCAGGAAGGCTGAGCAGTCCTCACTACCCATTAGTAAAACCCTTATATTGAAGGGTCATTTTTAATTAGCTCCTGTTGCCTAGGTTCATCCATTCCCAGACCAAATGCCCTGTTAGCTGTGCAACAGGTAACCTTATTTATTTATTTATTTATTTATTTATTTATTTATTTCATTTTTATACCGCCCATCTTCCAACAGGAACTCTGGGCAGTTTACAAGTTAAGAACATCAATATACAAGAAGAAAAAGAGGGGGAAAGCCCTATGCAAGATGCATTAGGGGGCGGGAAAGAAACAAAAAGATCAAATTTAAATAACTTAAATTAAAATAAATTAAAAGTTGTCATATGCCTATCTTGTGACTCTCTCTTGATTGTCACCAAAGCTTCAGGGGTGTCCCCCCCCAAATCTCCTCTGTTCAGGGTTCAAAGGCCATCGTCACCACGAATCATGGGCAGGTGAAAATGAACCCACCTCTGCCTAAATGAAGCTCCCTTTGAACCCGACAACAAACAGGAAAAGAGCTGAAGATAAAGGTGAGTCACCTTTTATAGGAAATCCTTCACCCTGGCCCCTCTGGGTCTCCATGCTCAGCCTCTTGTCCTCAACCCACCTAGGTAGGTGGGCAAAAGCTTCATGGTCTCAATGGTAACCACAGAAGGAGTGTTAGTCCACCGCTGAGGACGGGTGGTGGAACAAGGAGCATTCAGACTATTTTCATTTGATGATTTTACAACTATAGCACTCTGTTGTAAACAGAGTGCCAACTATAGCACTCTGTACTTAACTGTATTTCTACTAAGACGCTAGGTTAGCCATATCAGATATACAAAACTAAAATTCAATAAAAGATCATATAGTATTAGCAAGCAATATAAAGCAGACTAAAATTCAAATTGTAGTCAAGTGTGATTTAATCATCTATTTTCTTATGTTAGCTGCAGCACATAATGTATTTGACTGACATTACTATATATATATTTCTGTATTTCATCATCTAATATAATTTGGGGTGCTTTTATGTCAAAACTGCTCATCACTATAGCTGTACACTTGATTTTAAGCATGAGATGATTGTTATGCAATTGCCATTTACTTGGTCTTTGTCTCAACATGCCCACTGGCTCCTTGATCATCTTATGCACAATAAAAAGTCAGTGTTTTTCTCTAGATTTTTCCATGCTCATTGCCTGCAACATTGCCTGTTTTTCACTTAGACTTAGCTAGAATTATTCCTTCCTTCCTTCCTTCCTTCCTTCCTTCAATCAATCAATCAATCAATATGTAGCCACATTCCCAATACAAAGTAGTGCTGAAGGACGTTGACAGTATTTATAAAGGAATAAAAACAAGTGAAACCAAATATAATATCATTAAAATTATGGAGATCTAGAATTTGCATTTGCAAAAAAACATGGTGCAAATAATCAAATTGTTCAAAGTTGTGGTATCTGCTTTCTTATTGCATTTTCTTTTAAAAATTAGATATACTGCATAGATTGAATAAATCCTTATAACCCATAATTCCAACCTATGCTGTTCTGTGTGTGTGCTTGCTTTCAGAAGGAGAAAATATATTACTATTGCAATGATACAAATAATGAAATATGAAAAAGGTGCATATTGTTTCATTTTCACTTAAAGACAAGAAATCTTGTGCAGTTTTAAATTCTTTGTGAAGATACCTTGTTTTCTGTGAGCATAAATCTTATCTAAATAAATAAGAAAAAGCAATTTATCAAGCATTCTTCACATATCACATATATAGAAACATGTACATATTTTCCAGGGATTGAAAATTTACATCACAGGAATTGAACTAAATTTACTTCACAGTGATTTAACTTCATTTATTGAGTAAAGGTTGTCTCAAGCTCTGTGAACAAAAATTAGCCGCCACATTTGTGAAGAGATATTGGGCAGTTGTACAATATCCACCACAATTGACAACAGAAATTACTTCGGGATTTGGGGGATTTGAGCAGTGATAGAAGATCAGCCAGGCATAGCTTTCATTGCTTACAAATGTAAGGCTTTGGAGGAAACTGCTGACGTACATATAATATGCTGTAAGAAATGCTATACAACCACATTTTTATCTGAAATAATACCAAAATCTGAAGAGAACAATACATTGAGGACTTTGAAATATGGCAAAAGTAAATTGCTCAGCTCTACTGAGTATGTTTGTTCTGTATTTCAAGAAAGGAAGAAAAGGATATAAAGAATAGAGATCAGAACTAGGTAGACAAATTAAAACCTAGCATATTTAATTCTCAAGAGTGAGATGGAACTAGAAAAGATACTCAAGTGTAAGACTTTGAACCTTAAGAAGTCAGTGATGATCATCTACAGAATGGTATTCCTAATTACTGTGCATGGATATCAAAGCTGGACAGTGAAGGAAAAGGTAAAGAAAGGAAGAAAAAAGAAAGGGGAAAGAAAGACATTTATTTGAAATGTGATGTTTAAGCAGATCCTTCTAGATACCATGGTCAACCAAAAAGACAAAAAACTGGGTTCTAGGTCCAATCAAGCCTGAATTTCTCTCTACAAGTAAATGTGATTAAACTAAGCTGCTGTGCTTTATGAGAAAACAAGATTCACTGGAAAAGACAGTAATTTGAGGAAAAGTTAGAGACAACAAAGGGTGGTGGGGAGAAGGATCAAATAAGACACATATTGACTCAATAGAAGAAGTCACAGTTTGGGTTAAGAGTTGAGCACGGCTGTTGACAACAGATCGTTATGGAGGTTGCTAATTCATTGCATCACCTTAAAATCAAAGTAAATTCATGTCAGGTATCAACCACATAAACAATGGCAGCATAATCAATGTGGAAGGTTGATCACAGTTGCAGTCTAAGAACAGTAAAAGAATATGTGTATGCATATTGATTGGGGAACTATTGAGATGTTTGTCTGGATGTTCAGAACGTGAGATGGATAGCGGGGACATGGCTTCACATTGAAGCCTCACCTCAAACATTGCCGTGCACCTGGCAGTAGCACAGAACTTTGTGCATTGAATTCCCTGCAGTTATGCTAAATATGCTTAGAGAAGTGGAACCATAATAAGGCTAGGTTCCTAATCATAGGAGCTGTGTGAGCACATCCAACAGGTCTTTCTTTTGACCTTGGTGCTTAATGTGCATGTTCTGTAACACTATCACTGAGTGAAAATATTCAGGATAGGGCTTATGGGCCTGACCACATTCCTCCCATCATTTTAACCCTCCATCATGGGGCATATCGTGTACACAAAACCTATCAGAAAAGCAAGCTTGGCATTGCCTGTGACTGCTTTTTGTATTTATGAAATTGTCCTGTTCACATAAAGATCATAACATATTATCTGATAACTTACTGATCTCAATAGCTACAACTTTATTGTTCTTTATGGGGTGTGTGTGTTATGAGATAGCTATGGCTAAAGTGTGAACATAATAAGTAGTCTTTTTCAACACAGATAAATTACTGCTCACCAGCCATAAGGACATTTTTCACACAAGACTCTAAGTAGTTCTTGGTTTCTTGCATCAATCACTTTTGAGTTCAGAATTGGAGTGCAAAACCTGAACTGGGCAGAATACTCATTCACATTATGAATGCTCTTGTCCCTCACCTTTCTGTGTAAAGAACAAACAGATGTTCAAGTAAACAGCTCACAAGTGGATAGGGTGAAATTAAAACTTCATGTAGGAAAGGTCTGCCCTTCTGCTGTTTTATAGGTGATAAGGATCTATAAATATGAGAAAAGTCAAAATTATTGAAGTGTTAACAAACCCGACTGTGGGTGTCAGATACATTTATCTCATTGACCCAACTAAAGGATTGGCATGACCAAAGAAAAAGATAAAGTGTGTGGGTGCCAGTCAACGAAGAACAGCAAATATTTTGGGGTTAGCTATGAAGTAGGAGACAAGACTAAGGTCAGGTCATTATAGCTTTTGATGGCCAACTGGGTATGATCTAAGAAAAAACGTGAGAGGAACAACACGTATAACATGTGTAAGTTGCGGTCACAAGAAGGTATAAAAAGATGAGAGACCACTTTGGGGGTGTCCAGAACAGCAGGGTTTGATCCGTGCTAGGGATCAATTTAAGCTGCACTGGAACTCCCACTAATACCTTTGCTCTGTATATAATACTAGCTTGCTATACTCTTGCTGTATAATATCTATAATTCTGGGTTTCTATGTCTGTCTAATAAAGTAGATGAACTAACTCTTTGTGTGGTAATGTTTAAGAACCACCTGAATCTATCATAGGGAAAGAGGAAGTATATACCACATATACTCCAGTATAAGTCGACCCAAATGTAAGTCGAGGGTGCTTTTTTAACAAGAAAAACTGGTAAAACTTATTGACTCCATTATAAGTCAAGGGGTTATATTTGGGTCAGCTTATATTCCTCACCTGACACCAGGATCATACAGTCGGTGACCCAGCATGTTGACCGGGGTTGTGCGCTGTACTCACCTCACCACTGAGGTGGCATCCAGAGGGCCCGGTGTGGCATGAGTCTCCCGGCCAAGTGCTAAGGGGCAGTGGCAGGGGTTTCCAAGGCCACGGAAAGCCCTCCCTGCGCCTGGCACTGCCGCAGCCACTGATGAACCCCTGTGGAGTTGGCATCCAAGTTTTAAAAAACCGCCGATTATCCCTCTATGTGCCCAATGGAGGGGAGAAGTGGCAGGTTTTAAAAACTTTTTTTCTCTCTCCCAAAGCAAGTGCCGATGGCAGACATTGGCGCTTGCTTTGGGAGCAAAAAAAAAAAAAAGTGTTTAAACCCCGTCACTTCTCCCTTTATGAGCTTGATGGGGGGAGAAGTGGCAGGTTTTAAAAACGTTTTTTCTCCCCAAGCAAGCACCAATGGTGGATATCAGTGCTTGCTTCGGGAGAGAAAAAAGTTTTTTAAACCTGCCAATCCCCCCCCCATCAAGCCCAGTGCCACTGCAGCCATCAACAAACCCCCATGAAGGGGGCTTCCAAGGCCACTGGGAGGCGTCCCGGCACCCGACACTGCTGCAGCCACTGACAAAACCACACAGGGGGGCTTCCGAGGCAATGGAATGGGCAGGGCTAGCCCTCTGCTGCCCTCCCCGAGCCGGGTGAGCACTTGGGAGACAGTGGAACAGGCAAGACTAGCCCTCTGCTGCCTTCCCAAAGCTGGCTACCATATTCAGCCAAATATAAGCCGATGGCTTTGTTTAAGCTAAAAATAAGGACTGAAAAACTCAACTTATGCTCAAATATATACAGTACATTGTCATAAATATTGCATTTTCTGTTAGAATACAGAGAAGAGGTGGTTGGAAATGTAGATGAAGCTGAACTCATAACCAGAACACTTTGCTTTGCTTTAAGAGGCATTCGACAACAGCAATCTTTTATTAAAGCAAACATACCACTTCAACTAGTCTCTGGGTGGTTTGCAGTTTAATTACAGTATGCAGGCTGCACATCCCCCCCAGCAAGCTGGGTATTCATTTTACTGACCTTGGAAGGATGGAAGGCTGAGTCAACCATAAGCCTGTTACATGGGATTGAACCCCAGTCATGAGCACAGTTTTACCTGCAGTACAGTCATTTAACCACTGTGCCTCCGGACTTAGATACATTTAAGTCAAATTTATTTGTGTGTGTGTGTGTGTGTGTGCTTTATTTATATTACAACAACATTCCATTTGTCTTTTTAAAGACCCCCCTCCCCTAGTCCTTTCAGAAATGCACATATTCTTGCCCTGGCTTTTGCCCTTTTCCTTTATTCAACATGACATTTATAAAGTAATCCTATATCTCATTAGATTTATAAATCTTTTTCACTCCTTTTTTAAATTTAATTTATTTATTTATTTATTTTATTTATTTATTTCTGATATCAGTTGATTATTAATTGCAATATTACAAATTTCATTGTACCATTCCTATGGTTAGAAAATTCTATTTTCCCCCTAGCAATGATCTTTCTACCCATTTTTCCCCCAGGAGGTCTGGAAGAGTTTCAAGGGGCATATAGGGAGAACAGTCAGATGCCCCATTATTAATCTCAAAGATTAGAAAGAGACAGTGATTTAATTCCCTACTCTGTGTTCGAACCAGATATATGTCCTCTGAATCCTTGGGTTCCATTTTGGCTCTTACAAATTGTAGAGGTCATCTTCATGAATCTGATTTTAAAGTGTTCTGCTTATATACTGCCCCATACCTCTACAAGTAGTCTCTGGGCGGTTTACAATTTTTTAATTACAGTGTGCAGGCCACTAATCCAGTGATTTTGATCTATACCAAACAATAATTAGGTCAACTAATTATGCATTGTATATACAGTAGAAATGCTTTCCCTCATTTTATCTTACTCCTACTCCTATTAACTTAACTGCTTAATATTGTAAGTAGCTTAGGATATATTTTCTTTATCATTATCTCTACTTTATTCAAAATTGTATAATTATTTTAATATACTAGTATGGATATTGCATAATATAAAATAAAACCAGGCTTTTTAAACCTTTTGTCACATGGAGGTGGTGGCATTATGGTCATCATTGTCATTGCTTTCTTCCACACAGAATGTAAGTATATTAAATAGCTTATTCTTCCGTGCTGTGTAAAGTAGCATAAGGATGCTGTGCATTTTATTTTTAAACCTTTTTAAAATAACTTGAAGCATTTCATTTTTCCTGCTGTAATGTTTGCTCAGTGGTTTTGTGCTATAGCATGCCAAGTCCACATTTTCAATAAAGTTTTCCCCTCCCTTTTAGGTAGTTATAGCCAGCTAGACCTCCCATAGTGTAAATTTAAAAATAATAATTGCGAACTTCATTTTGCCCTATTTACATTGTATTTCCTTCTGGTATTCTGCTGCCCATTTTAGAGAATATTTCTTTCCTAAAGCAATAACGCAACAGCTTTGTTCTGTTTTTCAGTTTTGTTCCATTTTCCACAGTTTTGGTGGCAGCAAGAATGGATTTTTTTACTGGTCAAAGGTTAGCCTACCTATATACAATCAAAGCTAAAGTAACAAAACAATAGCAATGGGCATGCACACATAAAAACAGATATACAGTAGAATCCCCATTTCCGCTGAGTCACCATCCCTGGATTCACTTATCTGTGGATAGTGAGGTGCAAGGGCAGCAACACCCCGCCAGTGGCATGAGTTGACAGGAACACCCTGATGGCAGTATGAGCTGGTGGGAGCGCCTTCTCAGCAGCTGTGGTGGCAAAAGTGCCCTGCTTGCAGTGCAAGCCACAGGGAGTGCCCTGTGAAGATACGGAGGTCCTACTCTACCACCAATTAATTAATCAATTTATCAAGCAAGTTTCCTTTCATTTTGATTATTTTCTGATTGGCCTACATGCCAGAAAATCCCCCAGTGAAGGTGGGATGGGGGAAGAAGCCCTGGGTCTGCACCCTTGTTGACTATTTGAGTTGTGCACAGTAATTCCCGGATGCAAGGAGGGAAACAGACTCTCAACAGAATCCCTCCCAACTTTTGGAAAGCAAAGGCTTTAAAGGGAGGAAGCAGGTAACACAAAGGTAAGCTCCCTCATCAGTTTTTCTTACAAGCTGGACAAAGATTTAAGCTTTATACAAATTTACTGCATTAATTCATTGAAAACACTAGAAATCCACTGGACCTTCCCAAGGTTTTTGAGCTATACTGTAGTAAGAAGAGGTTCATCATGCCTTTCTTGTGGGAGTGTCCTGGGATTTTACTGCTTGCCTCAAGGCTACACAAACTGGATGTGCCCTAAAGAAACAAGTTCCTAACCTTTTGCTTCACAGACAGATATCTAGTTCACTGAGGTATTTAGCAAACTGGAGCCTACATTTTATTGGCACCTGAGGAGGTTCTTGAAGGCCTAGGAGTGAGAGCCATTCTGAAAAAACTCATGTTGATTTGTTTAACAAGACTTCCCCTTCATATATTTAACTATTAAAGTAACAGTATATTTGTCAAAATATTTTAGAAACAATACTTATTTTAATAGTTCAAATCTTCAGTAAGAAAAACAGTTATTTTTTAAAGATATTTATGGAAAATTGTAAGATTGTCATCATGACCTGGTAGCATATCACCTAATAGTTTCTTTTGAAGTGTCAATCTTGTCCATGTCTATTTGGTGTAGTACTTCAGTTGTACACATGGTAAGGGTGAACATAAATACTACCTCCACAAGAAAGCCTATTGCCATTTCTAATGTGTGTCTGACTGACTCAAGAAAAATGGGATAGCCTTCTAAATCTGACTAAGGTTTTCCTAGGCCAGCATCCTGTTCCACAAATCCCCACCTAGAGGTTTATGGGAATCAGATAAACAAAATGTAAGCACTAAAATAGTCCCTCCCCAATCATGTTCCAAGCCGCTGGTGTCCAAAGGCATAGCATCCCTGATATTGAAGGTAATGTACAGCTATAATGATTTATGGGTGTGTGAAGAGTTATCTTCAACAAAACTGCAGAATTCCTTCTTTTCTTGACAGGCAAATGTCTTCCTGATTTCCCAAGTTTTTGATAATTGCAAATAGCCAGGCATAATCAGATGACTTGGAGCTCCATATGCTGGGTGCCAGGAAGGAATGATCTCTCATATGGTAGCTAAAGTCAGATTAAATGAAGATGCTGAACAGCATCTATTCCCACTTGAAGATAATAAGCTTAGTTAGCTGCTGGAGAGACCTCCTTTATTAATGTAAGTCTCCTAACAAATTGTTATTGCTGAGGAGGGCACTCCTCAAAAATAAATCATTTCCAAAGGTGACACTGTTAGCTTGCAACTGTGCTGTCAATGAATTTTAGAAGCCCACTCTAGCTGGAACTATTACCGAGAATTTCAAATAATATTTGTTCTATTCAGAAATGTATTTTGTCATAGGTCAAGTTAATATATATCTAGTTCATGAAAAGACTAAGCAATATTCAGTATTCAGGTTTTCTTTCTCTTCAAGTTTTCTGGACAAGTCGTCCTGTTTCACCACTACAGATTGAGGCCATGCCTCTAAATATCTTAGTTAATATTCTATCTCTGTATTTTTGATCATTCCAGTACGGATTTTTTTTCTCTGTGTTCTTATAGAATTAGCGTGGGGATTCTTAGATTATAACACTAATCACCAAGGATTATGTCAACGAAACCAAATCCATCTGTGCTTTTAAGCAGGAAAAGTTCATTGCTTCCCATTACCTTCTGAATATTCTGCTAAATAACAGCATGGAACTAACCCAATAAATGCTTTGGATAATTCAGATAATGTTAATATTTAGAAGGGCATGTAACTGAAGATTTTAGGGGAAATAATGTTGGTTATATTATATGATGAGGATTTTCACTATAAATAGGACAAGGAGTATCAGTACATGCAGCATTTTGAAACATACAATTGTATTTTTGGGTTAAATAATAATTACCGTTTTTTATTTTTGTTGTTGAAATATTAGATACTAGGAAGGAAAATTTTAAGATTAAGTACCATGGATGCCAAGGGGAGTAAGCAAGCTGTGATTTAGGGTGGGCAAAACTATTTCACACAACTCATAATTGATGGATTAACTATTTTTGCCACAAAAAGGCTGAAATCCTGTTGTTAGTGTAGTAATTTGCACTAGAGTAGGCCCTTAGAATCAGTGTGGATTGGGTGAGTCAACTACTATATGTTCCACTGATCAAATGTCTGGTATTTTACCTGGAGGAAGATATTCACCTTATCTTCACTGAGTCAGTGGGCCTAGTCTAATGTGGCTTTATACTAAGTAACAGGATTTCAGCCAATAGATATCATCCAGTTACTACTAGAAAGGCAAACAGATCCATGGGGGACTATTAATAAGTATTTATTGGGATCATCAAATAATCCTCAATGTTCAGGTGTGTGTGTGTGTGTATGTGTGTGTGTGTGTGTGTGTGTGTGTGTGTGTTTCTCTCTAATAATGCAGACACATGCATGCATGCATGGGGTTGGTAAATAGTTCAACATCTAATATGGAGTACTAGGACAGAATGACCTGTGCATTGTTGGTATGTATAGAGATGTCCCCTTGGGGCGGAGGACAGTACCCCAGCTGCCTGAATGGTTAAGGCCTTTGGGAATCATTAAAGCTCTCTATCTGAGTGGGGTGGCCCCAGATGGAACCAGGGTACTTCAAGTGCCAGATGTAGGGGAGTGGTATCAGGAGACAGATATCTAGTCTCATGCATTCCCAGACACATCTTGTGGGGCAACTGTGAGATACAGGAAGCTGGACTAGATGGGCCTTTGGCCTGATCCAGCATGGCTCTTATGTTCTTATGCTTATGTTCTTATGGAAGGAAACGAATTCCATAGCTAAAGCCCATATGGTCAGGAAGCCAGCTTGGTCTGTATCTCCCCACCCCCACCCCTGATCAGCCAGAAAGCCTTGAGAGGGAGTTGCAGGACAAACAAGCTGCCTGTGATCTTTAGATAAGTCTTCTATACCCCAGCTACATGACCAGCCCAAGCCCCTCTTCCCACTCTAGATAAGGCTTCCCAGGAATTCACCAGTTTACCTGACCCCTGGCACATAGGCCTGTCTCCACCCCTTGTGATGCTTGGTTATTGCAACTAATAAAAAGCCTTGAGCCTGGCTAGCTCGGTTGGTAGGAGAACTGCATGGGACTCAGCATGCTTGAACCCAACAATGTGTCCATGTAGTTAATCCTACAGATATGAAGTGGCAGACAAATTCACTCTGAAATCTACACGCTGAGGAGCTTTGTGCATAAAGGCTTCTGAGGTCCTTTTAGTGGAAGAGGTAGTACAAACAAAAGAAAATGAATGGATGGATGAACACTGAGTGGAAATTTGGGGCAAGATGCAACATTAACAATCAGCACATGAGGACAATTTGTTCGCTAAATGTTTTTTTTCTTTGCAAATTACTAAGACAGGATGATCTCCACAAAAGTTGAAATAAAGGTCTGCAGTCTCAAAAACCAATGAACTATGGAGCTTTTTAATAAAACTAATTGCACATTAAGTAATTCAACATGTTATATATATAAAAGTCTGACAGTGAGCCCCTTTTTGGATGACAATGTGTAATTACTTCATCTAATATTCCTATTCATTCTGCTCTATGAGAAATCTGCCCCCCCCCCAAATCTGTCCTAACAGGACTCTTAGATAAACTGAATAACCATTCTACTTATGAAATGAGGATGACTGTCAGACTCCCTGAACTGGCTTCCTGAAGGAGAGGCAAATGAACAGGAATTTAGACTCTACATTAAGAACTTTATGATGGTAAAGGTGTTCATAAATGGGGGAGGACTCCCATCCTTGTGGAATTTTAAATGGAGGCTGGGTGGCCATTTGTTTGGGGTAATCTACCTCTGTATTCCCTGGATGATATGATTGTCGGAATCTATTTGAGTTACAAAATTGTATCTAATCTTTTGGTAATTGCTGGTTTCATTTAATCACAATGCCTTTTGTGCTCCATGTCTATGCCTCTTTGGAGGTATTCAGCATGCTACTGAGGGAAGGAGAAGTTTTATACTAGACTGCAACTCAAGTCCATGACACGTTCTTCTTCAGTTGTAAAATTGCAGTTTAGCTGCAGCAGTGGTTACAGGCCTTTCAGACAGATCTAAAGCAGCAGGATTAGTCACTAAACAACACAATCTATTTAGGGGCTCCCACAGTATCTTAGGCCCCAGAGGTCACTGCATCCCCAAGCCCCAAATCTCCACCACCTACTGATTTGTAAGGAATTCATAAAAAAACCACAGTACTCTTGACAAGCAGTAGTAAATTATAATTACATTGTTTTCTTAAGAAGCATAACATTATAGCTTGGCTTTTTAAAAGCACCCCCTCTCATTTTTTTTCTCTAATCTACCCCCTCTCTCTGATGCCACTCAGACTTTTCTCCAGTAGCCACTCAACTCAATCATTCTGTATCCTGCTGGCCACCATTGTTTTGTTAAAGGCTAAGAAAAAGGAAAGGAAGTGCAGAAAAAAATATTGATAAAGAAGCAGAGAAATTGAAACATCAGGCACAAACAATTGGTAATGGGCCATATTTTGAGATGAAAAAGAAAAGAAAGCATTGGAAGGAAATGGGGAAATTATAAATCGAGAGAAAGAGTGGTGTTGGAAAAGGGGGAAGCAGAAGCAACAGCAAGTTATTTTGTTCATGGAAAAGGAACAGAAGCTGGTGCCCCATGTTATAAAGAAAGAGTAACAGGATTTGACTTGTCATTTCCCAAATCATTGGCAGGCTGACAGAGTTGGTTTAGAGTTTCTTGTCAGTGTTCCCTTCTCTAATTTTGGTTTTCTGATTTTTAAATCCCTCAGTTTGTTCTTTGAGATTCAGTAGGAAAAAAATTCCATATTGCCAATGATTTATTTTTTTCAGGCCAATGGGTTCATTTTCTCTTGGTTGTTGCCCATCTTCATTGTAAAAGTAAAGCTTGGGTCAGACTCATTCATCCCCTTTCCCTGGAAAGGTTGGCACAAATAGGTGGAGAGTAGTAATTTATATTAGATGGCTTACATTAAGTTATATAGAGACATTTTGACCTTGCTGCCAATGACACTATTTTCTCTACAACATGCATCACACCGCAGCTTGACCCAAGTCCCTATACAATCATCTGTTAATTCTTGTCAATGACTGTACAATCCATTAAAAAAAAGAGAGGGGAAATGGAGATGTGTTTAATACTGATGAGTTGTGCTTTCATGTTCTAATAGATATCATTATATTAGATTATGATGCATTGTGTCATGTTTCTCATCACATTTTCATTGCAAATTTCTAATTATAATGGTGCTTGCTAATTCATCTATGGAATAATAGAAGGATTTCAGTATAAAGTCCCAATTAGATCAGGAGAGTTAGACTTCAGGCATTTTTGCTGCAGAAAACAAATCTACTTCAGAACTGCTGTCATTTACCAACTACTTCAGATTCATCTTGAAATAATCCCATCAATTTAGCTGAACTAGAACAGAGTTTTTGAAACTTTCTTTTTATAAGAAGAGGGTAAGAAATGGATACCATGCATTGGAGCAGCCCTTTACATTTTAATAGGATATAATAATGCATATTCAGGTGCTTATGAGCCTATGGAAATGGAAGCACTGTAGAGCCAGAGCAAATTAGAAAATACTGTGCACATTAGAAGCTGGTCCGGGATACTAAGCTAAAGAGGTTCAATAATGATGCCTGAAAAGTGATTTTTCTGAAATGATCTGGAACCAGGTAATACTTTTGGGAATCAGTTTTGGCTGGGGAGGAAATTTTCAAGTGAAGGCAGCCTACCCTGTCCTAAGCTCTCCAGAGGAAGGATCCTTCTTCAGAAGCAGTTGGTAGATAATAAGGCAAAAAAGGGGGAATGCCTTCTTCATTGTGACACTGCAATTTCAGCTGGGCAAGATACCACATTTTTATGAGATGCATTTTACCATAAGGCATCTCATAAACATGTTATAGGCATCTTTTGCCTATGATAGTTATTGCTACAATTCACTAATATTCAACTGAGCAAGAATAGGATGGTTCTCTGTTTCTTATTACTGGGAGTATCTGGCCTGGGCAATTAGAAGAATCACAAAATGTTACTGTGTTTTTTGCTGGTCTTTGTGGATAAGGCTTGAATAGTAACTAAGGGCCAGGCTGGATGAGAATCACCATGCATATTTGCCAGGTAATGTGGAAGAATTTTCATTTTCCCCATTTATTCTTGATCTATCTCTACATCTCTGCCCACTTTATCTCCTGAAAGCAAATTGTCCTCTTTATGCTCTCATCAAAACGTTGGAGGTGGAACAGGCAACACTTAAACCTTCAGGACGAGAAGGGTGGGTAGTTGGTTGGGGAGGGGATTGGTTGGTTCCCAAATGACTTATTTTTGTGTAAAATTAGGAGAACAGAATGCACTGTAAAGGTTACACTGAAAATAAAGATGTTTTGCAAAGCTGGAGACTAGACATGGGCACGACTCGGTGAAACTTTTGTTTTCATTTTTGTTTTTCGTTTCCATTACGTAACGGAAACGGTAACGATAATTAAGCCGTCAGAACTCGAACTCGAACCGAAAAAAGAAAAATTTGGTCCGGTTTTTCGTTTTCGTTTGTGGCATTGCGGTAATCGTGCAATGTGAAGCACAGAAAAAGTTTTTAAAAGTTTTTTTTAAAAAAACCCGACTCCCGGCCAAAAAAGCAGGTGAAAATATCCCTGCCTGAGGCTTTGCCACCTACCAGAGGGGTGGTTTCTGGGGGTCCCCGGCCTTTCCCCCCTCTTCTCCTGTCCTGGGCTGCTTGCACCAGGCTGGGGTGGTCATCCTCGTCGTCTCGTGATGCCATGCAGTGGGGGGGGATCCAAAATGGTGACCACAATTTTTCTTTTGAAATCGTGGTCAAAAAACACACCAAATCACCACAGAAACATGTGAAATTTATTTATTTTAAATGCCTGAATTTTAATAGTAGCAGCAGTGGGTTTTTTATAGCAATAAAACGTTGTATTGATTTTATTTTATTTTATTTTATTTATTTTTTTAGACCTGCCCATTTGGGCTGGGCATGGGATGGGACCATGCAATTTTTTTGAACCATTCCACCAATGGCATTGCCAGGTTTTTGACTGACACTTCTGGATGTGCCAGAGGGCATAAAAAGCCGAGGCACCTTCCAGAAGTCGCAGTCGGGTCTGGATGTGGAGAAGGGTGGAGGGCTGTGTGGCTGGCTGCTGCTGGCTATTCGAATTTGGAGGGAGGCTGGAGGCTTTAGATTTAAGTTAGTCAGGCAGGGAGAGAATTGAATTTAGAAACTAATTTCTTTGATTCCCTGCAGCTTTGTCAGCTGAAGGGAATAGCAGTTTATTCTTTATTTCTTCTCTGGCAGTTTGTGAGGATTTTTTTTTTTTTTTTTTGATATTGGATAAAGGGGGAGGTTCGACTGGGAGTGGGAGGTGTGGATTTATTTTAAAAATATATTATATACTACCATTTATTTTCTATTTTTCCAACTTCAATTTGCTTACACACACACACATTTGGGGTGCAAGCCAAGAACAGAACTTCTATCCTAAGTGATATCCTAACTGCCCACTCGCCCGCCCACCCGCCCGCGGCTCCCCCTGCTGCTGTCACCGCCTCCCCATGTCCGCCCGCCACCGCCACCTGCCCGCCACCGCCACCTGCCACCCGCCCACCCGCTCGCTGCCTAGGGTGCAAAAACACCTAGCGCCGGCCCTGATTGCGGCATGCCCCTATGCTCTGGGAAGTCAAATCACGCTAAATTGCGGTGCAAATGACAAACGACAAACGAAACGACAAATTTTTGAAAAATTTCACAACAACAAACGGAAACGACCCGAAAAGGACCCATTCCAACAAACGAAAACTTGAGACGTCATTTTTTCTGGTCATGCCCATGTCTACTGGGGACATTTTCACTTCCAGCATCATCTTGATGTTTATATATAATATAGTATCATGAAAGATTAGCCTGTATAGAGCTTGTTGTTTAATTTGTTAATTTGTGGAGAAGTGCTTAAAAGATTTCCTTGGGAGAAGACAGATTTTCCTTTACCCTTGGTTGGTTTCTAATGGCAACAACAACACATTTACAGTGAGTGACACAATAAATAAATTTTCTGGCTCATGGTAGCAGTATTGACAACAGTTTTATTTCCAAATATAACACAATGGGTGACAGTACCACTGCTCTGTAAGTGCAACAATGGTGTCAAGTGTGGCAAATCACCATTGATTGAAGGCTTCCTTTGGCAGTTTCCGGGTGCATGTGACTTCACTGCAATGTGTTTGAGGCACAAATACCCCCCAAATTGACTTTAGTCAGCACAAATTTATCGTAGCTAACATCATCACTGCACTTGCTGAGCTGTGCTACAGAATTGTACTTGGTGAGTCATTTAGAACAAGTGATTTTCTAAATGCTGGACGTGGTGGTGAAACATTCTTCCCATTGAGATGCAGCTGCCATTGATATCACGGTGTTTCAAGAACTTGCCTAAAAGCTGTTTTAAGTTGGTTTGTCTTAAAGTGGTTAATGTGCGCTGTGTACTTTACATATTCCATGCCTTTCAATGTTGCAGCTGTTTTATTTTTAATCTGTACCCTACACAGATAAATCAATTTCTTCCCTCAAAAAACTGTACAAGTTCATATGAGCTGAATTTCTTAAAATATCTATAGTAGATTTTGATAAATTCCATGTCATATATATCTCAACAAGTGATCTTCTAGGCACTCTGCCAGCAGATGGTCCCATCACATCAAACAGCCTTCAGGCATTTTGAGATAAAGACCTATAGCAAGAAAAATACACAGCAACCTCAACAAATAATTGGAAAAAATATTCCAGAGAGAGAGCACATATAATGGATCCAATGTTTCAATTTAATGCTTCAATATTAATTTCTAGCAATTACCTGAGGCGGCTTTTCAAATGCTCTTACAGACAGAGTGAGAAAATTCCTTTCAGTTTGCATTATCTACCTCTCTTTGCCTAGAGGAAAAAAATTGCACAGAAAGAGAGCTGCCATATCCATCAGCTCAACACATAATATGCCCTTATCTCATTCTGTTGTGGTTGGAAAATAAGCTACATGATCTTTGAAAAGAACTGTTGGGTATGATTTTTTTTACAGTATCAAGATGGCTCATGAATTAGAAATAAAGTGAGTTACATACAGTGAGATAATAGTAATTGAATAAACACAGGCACATATTTATATTTACAAAACACTTCCTGGGCAGTTTGAAACAAAGGGTGGGGCTCTAACAATGCCTTCCTTCATTGATGGATTTGCCAGGCCAGCAGTCTGATTGCTCCCTCTACCTGCATGCACAAACATCAAACACATGTGTATCAATGGGAAGCTGCAGCAGGGCTATCGCTCACCCGATCAGCTTCCAATTCCAATTAGAAAGAATTTTTCCTAGGGGCACCCCTTTTGGACCTTAATTACTCAGTCCCCTCCAAATTTGGGGGTCTGACCTAAAATTGCTTGCTCCCCTGGGTCCTTTAGAACCCAGGGAATCCTAGTGTTTCATTTTGTTTCATTTCGTAATGAAACTACTTTAAAATTCGTTCTGTAACAAAATGAGACAAAATGCAGGGGGATGAAATAAAATGATACGAAACACTATTTTTCAATTTCGTGCCCATCCCTAGCCCCAATCTATGTGTGCAGACACCTTCAGTTTTTAGGTAAGACTGGGCCTGGTATGAACTAGCTTCACTTGAGATTATATCTGTCTCTTATGTAATACCCACAATGTAAAAGATGGAGGGGGACAGGCAGGATTTGTTTAATTTTATTAATCAGCTCTGGTGAGTTCTACTGCACATGGAAATAAATTAGTACTCCTCTTATGCATGGGAAACACATCATGTCTACAAAAGGCAATGGACAAAATACTTTGCAAATACCCTGGCCAGCCCTGAACATCCACACATTGAAAACATTGGAAGCTGATACATTTACATTCTGGGCTTACACATTATCTAGAAACCTGTACATATAAAGACCACATCCATGTGTGTAGCCATCCCTTCTCAGTTAATCTCAAGTGTGTGTGAATTTGAGGAAGGAAATGAGATATCACTCAGCTTAGAATGATAGAGCTGGAGACACGTTTAATCCCTGTTCATGCATACAGCTTGACTGGCTATGGAACAATGAAGTAGTAATATTCCTATTTGATAGAGCAGGAAGTGACTACAATGAATATTTAGTCCATTCCTTTGCCAAAATGTTGGAGAACTGAATGTGTTTCTCTCTCAGATGTGCACCTTAACATGGTGAGGTGTTTTGGCAGCTCATAGCATCAACGACGAATTGAGTATATGGCCCAAGGCATAGTTCTGTTTCCCCATTTCACACATATAATGTGTGAAAGAGGATACAATGTTTCAGGCTTCTCACTTCCAGGAATACCTTTTTTTAGCCAACCTGTGTCCTCATGAGGATTAAGACTGATAGGATTTTTCCAGATATTATAGCATGAGTACAAAATAGAAATGGAGAAGAAGATGCCGGAACATGCCACTGCTCCCAGCCTTGCAGTGTCTTTGTGCCCAGCATGGGATTTAGCAAAGAGCACCTTTTTATGTTGAGCTGAATAGGTACCATTTTGCTGATGTTGCATTCAGTGTGTGGTTGCTGAGGTGAGAGTATGGACAGAGGTATGTGTGATGTCACAGAAAGTGTCAGAAGCACAATCCAGGTCTTCCATCTTTGTCAGATGTTTGCAAAGGGCTGCAGAATAAAAGTGTATAAGCTGAAGTGCAAGGAAGAGTCTCACCTGCTTGTTTATTCAAAGCACCTGTAGCCTCCCCATTACAAAGTTCAACTCAAAAGGAAGAACGGTAACCAGAAACAATAAAATTTATTTTATTTATTTTATTTATTTATATAGCTTGTATGCCACCCACTACCCAAAGGTCTCTTTTTTTGCAGTTTATTTATAGTTTTCTAACAAAAAAGTTGTCAACCAAAGAAAAAGAAAAAAACGAAAAAAAAAAACATTGGAGCGATTCTAATCTTCTCAAACAAAATTTGCATCTCATCTTAACAATGTATGATCCTTAACTATCTCAATTACTCATAAATTAAACAGGAAACTTAATTGTCTTATAATATTTGTCTAAAAATTTGTAGAAATCATGCCATCTTTCTTCGAAGTCTTCATAGTATCCATCTGGTTTCATTAGTGCTGAGATCTTGTCCATTTCTGCATAGTTTAACACCTTCATAATTAACTGATTTTTGTCCGGAATCTTGTTTGTCTTCCATAGTTATGCATACAACATTCTAGCTGCTGTGATAATATGGATGATTACAAATTTTTTGCTATCACCAATATTTTGTTGTATCATAGATAATAAAAAATCTCCGGTTTTAACTCAAGATTAATTAACATAGTTTGTAAAATCAATTTTTGTACCATACACCAGTATTTTTTAGCCTTCTTGCACACCTACCACATATGAAAAAAAGATCCCCGTCCTTTGTTACATTTCCAACAAACATCAGATATTTTATACATTTTAGCCAGCTTATCAGGTGTTAAATACCACCTATAGAACATTTTATAAAGATTTTCTTTAAATGCTATTGACTTAGTGATCTTTATATTAACCTTCCATAATTTTTCCCATTCATCTAACTGAATTTCTGACTTTAGATCCTGTGCCCAGCTTATCATACATTTTTTTACTATCGCATCTTCTACGTGTCTAGCTAATAACCAGCTATAAATTATTTAATTAACTTTTCATTAGAAGAAAAAATGATTTTATCCAATGCAGCTTATTGATTTGAGAAACTAAACTGCTTTTTATCATTCCTAAACCAAGATTTCATTTGCATTTCCAACCACCAATCTATCCTAAATCCTTGTAACTGTAATTTTTCTTTTGATTTTAGTTGTATTTTTGTTGACATATCTTTATATCTCAGAGGTTTTTTTGTCCTCTATTATGGTGGGTTTTGTATGTGCCAGTTGTGGGGAAACCCAAAGTGGCATTGCTGTGAGTCCCAAACCCACAACAAGGCGTTTCTTATGCCATGGTTTGCAAAAAAAAAAATTGGGCTTTAGCTTTCCCATACCATAGGTATGCATGCCATCCAAATTTCAAGTTAAATCCTTCTAACACAAGTAGTCGATTATCTTCAAGGGTCTCTGGGCAGCTCACAATCAAAGTAAACAATTTAGACAATTAAAATATCAAATTGCAATAAAATTAAAACAATAAAACATTTAAATACAATAAATACAATATATTAAAACACTGCACTAAAATCGCCATCAGGACCCACAATAATCAGTTAAAAAGACTTCTTGAACAGGAATGTTTTTACCTGGTGCCGGAATGACATCAATGTTGGTGCCAAGCGGGTCTCGCTTGGGAGGGCATGCCATAATCTGAGGCCAACTGCCGAAAAGGCCCTGTTCCTACAAGCCATCCCTTTCACCTCCTTGAGGGATGGCTCTTCCAGGAGGGCCCTCTGGCTAATTAATTGCCAGGTAGGTTCATATGGAAGGAGACAATCCTTCAAGTATCTAAGTCCTAAGCCGTTTAGGGCTTTATATTTCAAAACAAGCACTTTGAATTGGACTCAGGCAGCAACTGGTAACCAATGAAGTTTATACAGAATCGGTGTGATGTGTTCCCTGGTGGCCCCGACACTCACCAGCTGTGCAGCACGATTCTGAACCAGTTGCAATCGCTGGACTGTCTTCAAAGGCAGCCCCACATAAAGTGCATTGCAGTAATCAATACGGGATATTACCAGTACATGCGTAACTGTCATGAGGCTCCGTTCATCCAGGTAGGGGCGCAGCTGATATATTTTATGCAGCTGGAGATGCAACAAGAACATTCACAAAAGTTTAAGTGTAAAATTAGTGCAGGCATTAACAGAGAGAAAAAGACACAGGGAAATAAAAAAGGCATTGCTTAGCAGTGAAATAACATCAAGATAGGCATCAAGAAAAACACAATCTTTGGAAGCATTACAAATAAACAAATTGAGAATTCAATTTGAGAGACAGACAGGGCACAACCAGCTTTGAAAGGCCTTAATTCTGTCTCTGACCTCTGAAACAACCTTGGATTGGATGTGGAGATATGGTAGGAGTAAGTGAAAACTGCAAAGCATAATTCTCAACTCATTTATTTGTTTGCCCTCCTTTTCCTTCCTCTGGAACATCCTGGATGGGAAATCAGCTTCCACACTTCTGAGGACTCTAGGGTCTGTCTCTAAGTTTGTAACATTAAGAATCACATTTGTATGCTTTCCGTGCTACTTGAAAGAAATTTAGCATAACACTAAACATTGTACAGCAGACAGTTTATTGCACTTAATTCTAAAGAAAAGCCAATTTGGTTCCCCAAATAAATGAACCGGTAACAAAATGTTTTTAAAGCAGTGGAAAGTAAAGTAATATGTGGAGGCCAGTTTATACCTGATTATACCTGCTACCCAGGCCAATTTCTCCTTTTCTGTATACTCTGAGTAATATAATTAACCTTGGCCTGCAGAGGCTAAAGTGAATTTCCCATAACCAGACGGTATGTGTGTATGAATATGAATATCACTAAATTTGGTATTTCTGAGCATTCGGGACTTTTTTCTTTCATAGGCCAATCTTTCTCTCATACCAAATAAAAATGCTTGCAGAACAAAGGAGGAAAGGAGATGACTATATAATACACCAAATGAACTAAAAATAAATATTTGGAAATATTGAAGATTTAAAATTGTTTCATTTAGTCCATCCTAGCTTGTTTGAGGAAAGAAAGTGAAATGCAAACTCCATCAGATTGCCCAACCCTGAATTTGAAAGTATATTTGAAAGTATATTGAAAGTATATTCATGAAACGCAGGAAAGAAAAGTCATATTCCCAAAGAAGAAAGACAGAGATCTCAGAAGTGGAATTGTTAGTTCTTTGCTTCTTTTTAGAGCATCTTACTAACAGTACAGTTCAGACATAAGGATACTAGGTCTTCTGTTTTTCAACATGTTTTCTTCTTTTATGGAAGCAAAGTAATTGATGCAAGAATGTAAAACAAATCTCCAATGTGCTGCCACCACCTATAGCATCAGTCTAGCTTCTGGGAAAAATAAGAGGGAAATGTAAATTGTCCTGAAGGAGCTTTCTGTTTCATAGCCTACTGTTCCATATTGATAGACATTTGAAGCATCAAATGAATTCAGACTCTCTGTGTGATCACAAAAGCCACTACTAGGATGAAAATGAAATAGTATTTTTGCTTGCATTCCAGATTTCATCAATCTAACATTAATAGCAAGGTAATTGTTTCTCAAAATCCATAACAAAATGTGTCCAAACCGCATGCTATTCTTTTTTGTACTGTTTACTATTTATTCAGCAGTAATTGCTGTGGCAGGTTGATCCTATCAGAGTTCTCTTGATAGCCAGTCACAATAGCCAGAAGTGATCACAGTAAAAACAGGGGAGCACTATGCCATCCAATTAAATGCAATACTGTTTCCAAATAGTGAAGACACAGAGTATAGATTGTGGAATGAAGAAACCTTTTGGAACTACAGCAGACACATAAAATAGGGGGACAAAAATATGTTCTCTCTAAATACGTATGTAAGGAATGCTTTTCTTCAATACTGAAAGCAAGTGGAGGAGAAATAAAAACAATAAATTGAAGTGGAGGAACATCTGCACCCCTTTTGGGCACAAACAAAAAAATAAAGAAAGAAATATTTTCTTTTGCATTTCATAAAAATAAACCATTAAGCAGCCTGATGGAAAAACAAACAGGAAAAAACCAAATACAAAATACAATAATATTAGCTAAAACACTGGAGACCATCTCCTGAAACCTAGCTCTGTGCAAGCTGAAATATGACAACGGCTAGAAAAATTCAGTTTTGTTCTCAGCCATTGCAGTGGCAATTTTGTGAGATAAATTTAGGTGAATTATTCCAATGATGTCACAGTGAAACCTGGTTTCAAAGAGCTGAGTTCTTTTATTTAGGGATAGTTTCACCACTGGGACAAAAGATGGCCACCTCAACATAACCATTCACTTTAAAGCTTATAGATACTTTTCCCTCAAGAGGAGCTTGTGGACTGAAAACAATGTCAAGAACTGAGCAAGATTATGCTGGGGCAGGGGAGGTGTTTCACTGCATGAGCTAGTTTCACATGTGACTTTAGCCTGCCAAGTTACAAAGCCAGGTAGTACCATACATATGAAGCTGTGTGAATCATAGTAAATGGCTACAGCATAAAAAATATCAGGAAGATATTAAACTGCATTAGAAGTGGGAGCTAAATGCAAGCTCAGATGTAAAGATAGTTGAAGACTTATGCACAACAACAGAAACAGACTGAGCAGGTCTAATGGGTTTTAATAGTAATCTTCATAAAAATGTGCAAAGGAAAGTGGCCCCACAAATCATACAATCTCCAGTGTCTAGATAAAAACACCAGGAGTATGACAAAGAAACAAAAAACTGGGAGTCTTGGTTCAGAAGAGTGAATATGACTTGATAGGGATAACTGAAATTTGGTGGATAGATTCCCATGACTGGAATACAGCTTGGAGTCTACTACCAACTGCCCAATCAAGAAGATATGGATGAAATCTTTGGGGGGCAAACTTACCAAATTTTTAAAGACACATAATGGGAGATTTCAATCATTGACAGAGAGGCAAATTATGCCATATATGACCACTCCAAGATATCCCTGGCTTGTGTAGTGGATAATTTTGTCCTACAAAAAGTGGAAGAACTAACTAGAGGATTAGCTATCCTGTAATAGATTCTACCTAACAGATATGACTTGGTGGAAGAAGTGACAGTAAGAAGAGCTCTGGAGGAAAATGGCCATGTTCTACTTGAGCATTTGATTTCAAGAAAACAGAGTATAGCTGCATATGTACATTGAACTTTAGGGAAGGAAATTTTAATAAACTCAGGCCAATGGTAAGATGCCATGGAGGGAGATCTGAAGACTTCTATCTGCTTTATTCAAACTGCTACATGTGAAATGCTACAATGAAGATAAATCGGGGAGATGTTTTTAAATATTTGAGTTTTCAGCCTTATCCATTTTTATGATATGACCATGATGGTAAAGCATAACTGGAGAATACTGTAGCACCTCTTAAGCTTCTTTAGTACTATAATGAGAGCTTTGTGTTCAGGCAATCTTGGGGTTAACTAAGACCTGTGTGGAGGTTATTACAGTATATCTAGAACCTAAATGCCAACAGGTAGTGCAATTTAACACAAAACTTACTCATAAGCAAGTTCTATTTATTCCAATGGACATACTTAGTTCCTAGTAATTAGAAATATGATTGTCATCTGGACTACAGTAAATGCTATACATTTAAATTATTGTTTACATTTTAAAACATTTGCATGTAAGAAATTTAGGATTCCTTTTGTAGCGTCAAGCTATCTTTGTACCCATTGTGCAGGAGGCTGAAATGACTAAGAGGTTCATTCCATGTCAAGCAGCTGTGTTAGTTTGTTGCTTGACCCTGTTCTTTATATGTCCCTAGGTATAAAGGTTAGACACATAACTATTTTAAATGACAACTGAAAATTCAGAGAAAAGATTTCTCCTGCAGCATGTCTGTAGCTGAAACTCTGAAATGACTGCTGCATTTTGTTAACCCAGTTTTGTGGCATCTTATTAAAATGGTAAGGGTTTTCTAAAAAAAATTTCAGATTATTCACCTTACTTTTCCCAGACACAAGCCAGACTCATGGTTGAATCTGATTTATTTCAACCTGTCAGCAGCTGCAGCCTGAGCTTTGTCTAGGTAAAGTTCAGAAAAAAAAGTTCAGTGTTAAGGTTCAGAACAATAACCAAACATCAAGATATGAGAAATGTCACTATAGCTGACTGTACAGAATCAGATTTTACAACATGTGAAGTACAACAGAAGCTCATTGAGATGACCCAAATATGCCAGCAATGAATACCATAATTCCCCTCCCCCACAAATTATTTTCATACGGGACACATGTTCAATGGATTCCTTCTTTGCCACAAAGACTCGTGGAATAGTTGAACCTGCAGCACTCTGTTAAAACATCTTGAAAAAGCAAGCACTAACAATTTTTTTTTTTTGCTGAACTTGATTATAGCTCTTATTAAAGGAGCAGGCTCTTCATTATGATCTTTATCATTGCCAGGATTTTTCAGTACTGCTATCAGTAGAAAAGGCTCAGCCAGATGAAACACACTCTAAAAATGGTCACTTCTAAGTACCTGAAGTGGCTGGCTGCAATACTATTGTATTGGTTGGCCTAGTGAAGACCACAGAAGCTGCTGTCCTTATAACTTCAGTTGTTATTTAGGACTGAATATTAAAGGAAACAGACAACCTATGCCACTGAAAAAGCTAAATCAAGGACTAAATGGAGACTGAACTACCAAGGAGGTTGGATTTAGTTTCTAAGTAGCCTTGAGGTTCTGAATGGCGAAAGTCCAACTGCTTCACTGGCATCTGTATTTCTGCCCAGCCCACTAGTTCAATACACTGGCTGAACATTATCATAAGTAATCTAATCTAGAGATGGGCATGAAATGGAAATATAGCATTTCATTTTGTTTCATTTTGTTTCAGTCTTCATTTTATTTCATTTCGTTAATAAGAAATTATTAAAAATAAATTTCACCACAAAACAAAATGAAACACAGTGATTCATAAGGCTATAAATAATGGGGAGCTTTCTTTTTTTTAAATTTAACAGGGAGCCTATTGCCCGAGTTTGAATAAAGTCGGAGCTTTCAATCAAAGACCCTCCTTAAAACTTCCAATCAATTTGCTTTCAAAGAAAGAACTCTCTGTAAACAAGCAGGAATCCTAATGGTTAGCTGCCCTTCAGATCAAGATTGGAGATATAAGCTCAACAGCTAATCAGTGCAGATAGGGAAGAAAGGAAAACATCAAAAATAACCTCCTACCAAATCAGTTTAAGTCAGCTTGCAGACACAGGCACAGCAAAAGGAAGGGAAACATAATCCAGTCAGCCTTGTGGCCCTAAAACTGCTATGTCCTCAGCCTAGAGACAGACAGCTGATCTTAGCTCCTAGCTAGCTGTACCACAGATCAAGATTAAATATAAGCTAGCTATCAACAGTTGAGGTGTGGGGAGGGAGGAAGGAAAAAACTCAGTTTAAAATTTATTTATTTATTTATTTATTTATTTATTTATTTATTTATTTATTGAATTTATACCCTGCCCATCTTCCCGTAGGAACTCTGGGCGGCTTACAGAGGCTGAGCAAATCAGCAAACAAAACAAAGGTAGAGACAAAGAACAATAACAACTATGATAAAACAGCTTTAGCACCCTTGGCTTAAACTACACGAGGCTCGTCAGGCAACAAGAACTAAACGAGCATACAAATGGCAGGCAGAGGAAGGAGAAAAAAAATTAAACTAAAGCGCCAGAGGCCTCACCAAAAAGCAACGTTTTTAATGCATAACAAAAGGCCAGCAGGGACTCTGCAGAGCGCACTTCGCTTGGTAGGCTGTTCCAGAGAGAAGGGCCAGCCACCGAGAAGGCCCGGTTACGAGTGGAAGTTTTCTGGGCCTCTCTCGGGGTGGCAACCCAAAGCGTGTATGCCTGCGACTGCTGAACTGGACGGGCTGAGGTTGATCGCTGGACGATCCGCTCGGACAGGTAATCCAGGCCCAAGCCATGGAGGGTTTTATAAACTAAAACCAGGACCTTGAATCTGATCCGGGATGCAACGGGCAAACAATGCAGGCGAGCCAGGACTGGGGTGATGTGGTCGTGATGATGCACACCCGCCACCAGCCTGGCTGCCGCATTTTGTACCCACTGCAGACACCGGAGGAGAGTCAAGGGCAACCCCATGTAAAGAGTGTTGCAGTAGTCCAACCTCGAGATCACCAGCACTTGCACCATTGTTCTCAGAGACTCACCATCTAGATATGGGTGGATCTGGGTGATTTGACGAAGATGGTAAATGGCAGTTCTGGATACGGCAGCCACCTGGGCTTCCAAAGTAAGTGCCGGATCCAGAACCACGCCCAAATTCCGAACCCTATCCGCCAGCTGGAGAGAAACTCCATTCAGACTAGGGAGAGGCCTCCATATTCAGATGGGGAATTCCCAAAGAACATCACCTCCGTCTTCTCAGGGTTGAGCCTGAGCCTTTTGGCCCTGGTCCATGCCAAAACCGCATCCAGGCATTGGTCGAGAGTCCGGACAGCTTCCACTGCAGAGGTGGAAAAGGAGAGATAGAGCTGTGTGTCATCAGCGTACTGATGACATCAGACTCCAAATCTCCTGATGACCCCAGCCAGTGGCCTCACATAGATGTTGAACAACATGGGGGAGAGAGATGAACCCTGTGGAACCCCACAAGGAAGTATCCATGGGGCCAACAGCTTTCCACCATGTTGCACATACTGGGGACGGCCCTCCAAGAAGTACCGGAGCCAACTGTGAGCAGTGCCTCTGATTCCCACCTCAGAGAGCCGGTCCAGTAAGATACCATGGTCGACGGTATTGAAGGCCGCTGACAAATCCAGGAGAACCAACAGGGTAGAGCAAGCCCTGTTGACTGCCCAGATTAGGTCATCTTGCAGGGCGACCAAAGCTGTCTCAGTCCCCCGGCACGGCCTGAACCCGGATTGGCATGGGTCAAGGCATGGCTGTTCCTCCAAAAACGACTGAATCCGGGTCGCGGCCACCCTCTTGATAACCTTGCCCATGAAAGGGGCGTTGGTGATCAGACGATAATTCGCCAATTGGTCCGATGCCAGGCCAGTTTTTTTTAAGAATGGGCTTTACCACCGTCTCCTTCAAATGGGAGGGGAAAACCTCCTCACTGAAGGAGGCAGTGGGGATGGCAGACACCCATTCTGGCATACTCCCTTCGGCCACTTTTATCAGCCAGGCAGGGCAAGGATCGAAGGGGGTGGACGTGGGCCAGCAATGGGCTATCGCCCTGGAGGCCTCCAAAGAGGAAACAGGCCCAAGCTCATCCAGACAAGGACAGTAAGGGGGTGCAGCGACTGGGGATGGCAGGGGAGGGCTAGTACAACTGGAGCTGAAGCCAGGCCCGGATGGCCTCTATTTTGGATTGAAAAAAGACTGCAAAATTCTCACTACTGGATTCAGTAGGAGAAGGCCTCACCGGACTAGGACTGGGGAGGTCCCAAACCACCCGGAAGAGCTCCACCTGGTGGTTCGAGGCCTCACCAATTCTCAGGGAGTAATAAGATGTTTTAGCCTCCCTGGTCACTCGGGAATAGCGCCTAGTCTGGATAACAACCACAGTCTTATTAATACCCATCCGGCTTCTTCTCCAGCTGCTCTCCAGCCTTCTCCGTTCCTGCTTCATCGCTCTTAACTCTGCCGTGAACCACAGCAAAGGTTGAGCTCTGCTACGAAGGAGATGCTTGGGGGCGATCCGGTCAATGGCGCGGGCAGCTGTTTCAAACCATTGGTCAGCCGCAGCCTCGCCGGAGCGTCAGTCAAGCCACCAGGAAGCTCCCCGAAGGCATCCCAGAACCAAGCAGGGTCCAGAAGCTGCCAGGGGTGGGCCAACACAGGAGGCCGAGGGTCCCCGTGGGGAGGGGCCATGATCGACAGAGAGAAAGACAGCAGGTGATGGTCTGACCATGACACAGTCAGAGAACGGATGTCCCCTACCTCCAGATTAGAATTCCCCAACATGGAGGTAAATACCAAGTCTAGGGTATGCCCTGACCTGTGAGTGGGGCATAAAAAATGCTGGGATAGGCTCATGGAGGTCATGGACTCCATGAATTCCAGAGCTGCACCATAAAGTTCACCACCTGCATGCACATTGAAGTCCCCAACAACCAACAGGCGAGGGGACTTCAAGAGTGCCGCCACGATGAACTCAGAGAGCTCCTGAACGGATTGTGCTGGGTTGCGGGGATCGCGGTAACCCAGCACAATGCCAAATATATCCCACTGTCCCACCAATAGTTGAAGGCATTCAAGCCCCTGACTAACCAATGTTGAGGCCCTGCTGACATGAAGAGAGTCTCTGTAGATGATGGCAACCCCTCCCCCTTCTGACCCTCCAACCTGCCTACTACCTCAACCAGAAACCCAGGAGTGCACAGCTGAGTGAGTGAGCCCCCCCTCTGTACCCACCCAGGTCTCGGTAATACAGGCTCTGTATAACCTCCTGTTCTCAAGTAGAGATGGGCAAGAATTGAAACAACAACATTTCAGTTTTTCATTTTTCATTGAGGGGGTCCGTTTCAGTTCGTTTTCATTTTTCATGAATGTTTTCATTTTTCGTTTTTTGTTTTTACCTGCTTTTTGTGTGACTTAAAGCATTTCTGCGCGTGGACATCCCCCAACACCCCAGACCAGAGGGAAAACACTAAAAAAAATGATGCTGCCAGAGACACAGTATAGACTAGGTACGCAGGGAGGCTGCAAAGGCAGCGGCGGGCATTGACCAGGGTGTAAGGCAGCCGCAGAGTGACTGCACTGTGGGGCAGGGGAGGGTACTCACCGAGAGGTACGTCCTTACACAGGGAGGCTGCAAGAGAAATCTCTTCTTTCTCTCACCTAAGAGCCAGGCTGCAGCCAGAAGGAACACAGACACACACACCTGCCTGGCTGGCCTAAAGTAACGAGTCACAGAGACAGCAATCCCATCCTAACTTCCACCACAGATTGCAAGGAGGACGGGGGCTGCCAAAGCTTTTTATACCCTCTTTGGCTGCCACACCTACCCAGTCTGCAACCTGGGCATGCTATTGGTTGAAATTGTCCAAGAATTTACATGATCCCACCACATGGCTTGCATCCATCTTGTGGCTGGAATCCATTTTATGTCATCCTTAAATGGAAGAGAAAAAATACATCGCGATGGGAGAAAGACAAAAACTAAAGTTTTAAGGACTGCAACCCCCTGGTAGGTAATAATTTCAAATAATTATCATTGCATTTTTACGGATGTCCAGGGCTTTTTTATACCCAAGAAATCAATATTAGGCATGTGGGAGCTATTTTGGGTCATTGTCTCCTAACTCCCCTTAAAGGAAAAAAATACAGCAATCTGAGAAAAGACATAAATTCACGTTCTAAGGACCCCAACCCCCTTGGTAGCTATTATCTGGCAGAATAAATAATTATCGCTGGGTTTTTATGGATATTCAGGCAGTTTTTTAACATTTAAAAACAGCTCATTTCATTGCACATCACCATTAATGAAAACGAAATGTAACGAACCTAATTTTCGTGGTTCATTCCAATTTCATCACAATTTTCATTATTCGTTTTGTTACATAACAAAATGAATAACGAATAACGGAACAATTTTTTTTCATTTCGTGCTCATCTCTATTCTCAAGACAAGACATCTGGATCAAGAAAGAGGCATTTCTCCACTAGGACAAATTGTTTCATTTACAAAATAAAAAATGGTGCTGCATTTTATTTCATGACAAAACACTGTCTGCTGTTTCATTTCATTTTGAAACATTTTTTAACCTTACAAAATGATGAAGCAGCATGCCATTTTCTATTTTGTGCCCATCTCTAATCTAGTCCTAGGGCTCTGCATTATCTGTACATTCTAAAAGTCCCAAATATTTGTATATTAACAGTCTTCCTGTTGGTAGTATAAGCACTGATAGCTGCTGTGAGTTTTTCGGGATGTTTGTCCATGTTCTGGAAATTTTTCTTCCTGGTGTTTCGCCAGACTCTGTGGCTGGCATCTTCAGAGGGCAAGGAGCTCAGGGAGCTAGGAATTCTCTCTGTGCTCTGGGCTATAGAATGAGTGAGATTGCAGAGTTTTACAGTTGTGGGAAAGGGGGAAAATATGTCATATGCAGAATAGGTGTTAGGGTTACTCCATCTAAAATATAAGATAGTTGGAAATGAAAACTGCTTGAACTGAAAACATACTGGGGCATCAAGTGTCATACTATGGGCAGATGCAGATAGCCCCTACTCAAAGAGTCCCAGCGTTGATTTGTGTTTTGGCATGACTCTGTCTTCTTTGATGCAAGTCAATATAAATCAGCACAATCTTCAATTAATAGCAATCTGACACTGGTGGTGATGTCGTTCTCACTACACCAGCAGAGATATGAAGAGATTACTGCCTGGCTACTGTTTTCAAGAAGCCATTTTAATCTGAGTGATATGTGGGAGATATGGTGCTGCTTTTATGAACCTTTAAAAGTAGTCCAGATTATTCCAACTTCAGTCTACAAACACCTGAGCTTCTCCATTTTTCCTCCTTTTGTTTTCTTATGGAGAAAATCTGTTGTAGAAAAAAGAGCAAACAGGTGTCCTTTGAATCATAGGAGAAAGGATAATCTTACTAATGTCATATATATATATTTTTACCAGTGTATGCTATATGAATACAGGAAGACAATCTGCCAGATATTTTGGGTCCACACTAAAGTTCTTAGCTCCAGAGTGAGGCCCTAAATCAGGGGTGTCCAAACTTTTTGTAAGGAGGGCAAGATTTGGTGGCTGAGAATGTGTGGGTGGGTGGCTGCCTCCCGACCCTGCCCTCCCACTGCAAGCCCCTACCCACTGACCCCTTGCAAGACGCACCCACAAACCCCTACTTACAAAATGTTTGGACACCCCTGGTATAAGAATAGCTCCCCTAGTATAAGAATATACATATATATAGTTCTGCCTCCTGTTCCTATTGTTGTCACAGGCACTGTCCAGTGGAGGCTGTGGCATCCATATTGCACTCCAATTTACAAAGGCCCCCTGCAAGGTAGGAAAGAATCACACCTTCCTAGCATCATGCCCTGTGAACTGTGAAGAAAGTCTCTGCAAAACCAAGTCTTGTTGAAGAGAATCTGAATCTCAACACACATCTAAGGAACTGCACAGCAGCTCAGCATCTGGACTCTTTCTAGACACACACCACCATCACATAAATATCTACAAAGAGAGGCTCTTCTGACAGGTGAATTCCCCAGATTTCCCACACACCCCAGTAGGAACACACTCAGCATACCCTCCACCAGGTTCTTTTCATTCGCCACCCCACCTCCTTGTCATAATCCAATTTGCCTGGGATCAGTATTTGCCTGTAAACAACTTCCCAGTATGTGAGCACTCTCCCCTTCTTGGGGGGACATGGTTATTTTTGGGCCAGATGGTGGTTGGTCTGGGATGGGGCTAAGCAGGGCCCCATCTCAGGACAACCATCATCTGGTCCTACAGATTCAAGGAGCATGGGGGTGGGATATTCAGGGTCCACTGGGCTGAAACCACTGGTGTGGGGAAGATGGCATGTGGCCACTCAGTGCCTGTTGCAGCTTGAATCAAGTGTAGGGGGTGCAATGCTGTAAAGGGGGAATCCAGCTCATGGCTGCTCAGTGCCTGCTGCAGCTTGAAGAAGGTGGGGGGCGTCATGGTGCCATGCGAGGCCTGCTGCATGTGCTGGATGTTGCAATGGGAACCCGAGGGCAGCTGACAGCTGCCCCTGTCTGTGCACCAGTGGCATGAGTAAAATGGGCTGACTCCCTTGCTGCCCATCCACGCTAATGGCCCAAGTCCAGCTGCAGTAGTATGGGGCCTTCAGCTGGCCACATGAACATCCACCCCCAAGCATCACCCATGGGCCACCCGGAAAGCCCTCTGACCTGGCAGGAAGGCAAAGAGTCCTTCCACCTCCTGAGTGCAATCCCTCAGGCTGCCTCAGGGACCCTCCTCAGGTGCCTGCTCACTGCCTGCTTGCTCACTTGAATCCTTTGCTGGAGCTGAAGGAGGATCCCTGTCAGGGAAGGAAGGTAGTGGTGGGGCATCATTCACACACACCTGTAGAGGCAGGGAAGCAACTGCTCCTTCTCCTTGGCCCCATCGGAGGAGCTCTCTTCTCCTGTTGCTGCCACCACCGAGAAGTGAACTTCCCAGGTGGTGCTGGCTGGGCAGGTGTGGGAGGGCTCTGGCTAGGGAAGGGCACCACCAAGGAGGAAGACAGTCAGGAGGCGGAGGCAAGCCGAGATGCTGCTGGGAAGTAAAACCATGTTTCCACTTCCCCTCCACTCTCCCTTGGGCCACTTTGGGAACCCTCCTTGACCCCCCTCTTGGCTCCTTCACCAGGTCTGGAGGAGGAGCCCCATCGGGGAAGGAAGGCACTAGACTACTCACCCTCCAACAAGCCAGCCAGCAATGGGGCATCCCCTGGAGGCTCATGCACCTGCTGGGCCAGAAAGGGGCACCATGGCTGGGCCAAAGTGGGTGTATGGCACTGAGGCTGCTGGCTGTGGTGGCCCTGGTAGCCTTGGAGCACTCCCTCTCCCTGCGGGGTGGCCAGCAGCAGCTGCAGGAGGGAGGCGCTCCTGGCCGAGGTGGCAGGCTGGGAGGGCGAGGGAGGCGTGGGCCTGTCTTCCACAGGCCAATCAAAATAGCCTGGTGGGCCGGATTTGGCCTATGGGCTGGACTTTGTACATGGCTGCCCTAAATACTTATTTTTCCTGTCTAATTGATCATACATAATGGAAATCTGAAACTTTTTACATATGTAATCCTTGATTTTGAACATGTCATACCCCACAGTAACATTGCATAAATTATCTGCAGAAGACTCTGTATCCATGTTCAATATATGCTACTAGGATTCCTAGTTATGGGATCTCAGCAACCACATTCAGCTTTCTGCAGGCATTCGTATTTAACGTGCAAATATCTCTTATACTATGGAGGTGTGGGAGATGTGTTAAGGGGCAGGAGTTGCTCTTAAATAGGGTCCCCAGTTAAAACTCTGCACATGAGCAGCAAACACCTAATAAGGTGCTTTTGTTTCCAGTGCCAAGCAGAGAGCAACTATTTAACATGGACAGCTTTTGTGTCATGAAACATCCAAGACAATTTTAGTAGAGCTGAGTTGTCTTTTACTTAGAATATGTTGCATAAGATTAGTTCAGGATTTACAAGCCATATAAGATACATTATAAGCACTCATCTTATTAGGATCCTCTAAATACATGCCCCATTACCGCACTTCAGCTTTTACATAATTTCCATAATAATAGACATTTGTCTGCCAGCACCTATTATACTTGAAATAGCTTAGAGAGCCTCAGCATACTTCCAATTTCAAATTAACTATGAACCAGTTGAGTGTTATGTTATCTAAGGATTTCTTCATCCCAGTTTTTGGCTTCCTTGATTATTTTGAAGCAACGGAATGTAACGGCACTTTTACAATACCTCAGAAAATAACTGATAGTAATATTTAAATTCCATTACAAAAAACCTGACCCACTTAATGAAAAAGGTGAAATAACTGTTCACAAAGCAAAGTGCAGGGTTGGATAATAAAGTGGCAGTGGTCAAAATGTGTTTGTGGTTTTGAGAAAATATGTGGTGGGTTGGTGAGTGGATTAAACCCAGTAGTAGGGTAGGTCTATTCAAACAATGGATTGCAGGAGGCTTTCTTCCAGGACTAGAAATTTAATATTTTTGCCATGGACAATTTTAAAAATGCAACAAAGAAGTCATAGTAGCCTGGTGGGGTGATGGGGTAGGATGGCTGGGCCTACACCCTGCCCATCTAAAGAAAACCCTACATTAATGACTCCTCTAGATGGAGAAACTGGGAAAGATACTGAATGCTGAAGAAAGATGACTAGTGCTGAACCAACATTTCTTAGACTATTTGTTTCTAAGAAACATTTTATGAGTTTCCCCCTTTTTATTTGCCTGTAAAAGCAAAGTGTTCTGCTTATATACTGCCCCATACCACTTCAAAGAGTCTCTGGGTGGTTCATAGTTTTTAATTACAGTATGCAGGCTACACATTGCCCCCCCCCCGCAAGCTGGGTACTCATTTTACCAACCATGGAAGGATGGAAGGCTGAGTAAACCTTGAGCCTGCTACCTGGGATTGAACCCCAGGTCATGAGCACAGTTTTACCTGCAGTACAGGCATTTCACCACTGTGCCACGGGACTTAGTTAGACCATCTTTCATAGAATGTATACCAAATTTTACCATCTTTTCTGCGATTGCATCTCCTCACCACCATAAATCAGAGGTAGTAAAAAAAAAACTTAAAATATTCAGAATATTTAGATGAATAAATCTGCATTACAGGCCACCTGTAGAAAACCACTGGAGGTTTTTCTTGACTATATTTCTCTGCCCTCATAAAATGTGAAGAATTTATAACCATTTGCTACTATAGCAGAAAGTTAAAAACTGGAGAATATTTTTCTTTTTGCTCCATTTTTTTCTTTTGTTCCTTTAAGAATAATATAATAGATGGGTTATGCAATCAGGTCAATGATGGAAGTTTGATTGGGCCAAAAGTGCTAATAACTTGAGGAATGCCTTTTCAAAAGCAGACTGGAAATCTTTGGGAATAAAGAGAGGCATATCATACTAATGTGTAGAAGTGGTCTGCATTTGCTGGTGATAAACCAAATACTTTGAAGTAATGTTTCATCAAGCTCATTTAACATGTATGAACACATATCTTTGTGCTAACAAGCTCTCTTTGTTAACACATCAATACCACTGCAAAGTTTTGAAAAACTAGTAAACAAAGCACATTTTAAATTCATGCCCTTAGTGTTCCTGCTCTGTTCATGTGAGACTCATATTTTGTGCAGAATCAACCATTGTGGCAAGATATTTATAGACCTGCACTTGTAAACCTTTTCCGGGCCCACTGAAATGCATACTGTTCTGTATGGACATATCATTCATACTCCATGTTTGCTATTGTGGGTGTTTGTGTAGTTTGCTTAAAATCCCAGGAAAAATATGTTTTTACATTTATCACCCACTTAACGTTTTCTTAAAAGTTAACATATTTTGCTTTAAAAATTATTTTAAATGGGGAAAGCTGATGGAGGAAGCAAATGCAGCATCTGCACACAGAATGTTTGAGTTGTTTCTCTTCTTCTAAGACTCTCTCTATAATTCTGATTAGAGGTTTGATCAGAAAGCCTTTTATGGTAAACTAAATGTGTGATGCTGCCACAAAATTATCCTAAGGAATGTCACATTTACATTTTATATAGTTATACTTGGAGTTTGGCATTAACAGTCAAAAGTCACAGTTAGCTCATGAGCAACTTTACTTAGATAATTAACAAGTAATATTTGGTTATTATAGTTCTCTCAAAAAGATAGTGATTTTGTAATTTTTGCATGGTGTTTGTTTACAAAGCTCCATGTAGTTATTTATACTTTCCCTAATTTTACCAGTTCAAAAAGTAGTAAAACTGTTCATAAGCAAAGGTAACATTATTATATTTTCAGTTTGATTTCCTTGAAACAGTATTGGAAGTATCTTTGTTTCTTCACTAACCCAATAGTTCTTAAATAAAAGTAGTTCTTAAATAAAAGTACTATGCAACGTTTTTCACAAGTACCCTGATTCAACACAAAGACCATTTCTGAATGGATCCTAATTTGATCTCATATGTTTTTAGCCCTGTTCTATTCCATCTATGTCCCCAATTGCAATCAATTTGTAAAGACTTCCATTGATTTGTATGGTAAAACCATTTTAGCTGTAAACTTTCTTGTTTTTTTTTTTTATGTTCATGACATTTGAAGACATGGTAAACTCTAATGTTCAGGGTAAACATAGTAGGCCGAAGTAATTTGTGACTGATGTGGGGATCTGCCTTCTATGCTTTGCCAGCCTAGCTCTGAGAAGCCTCAGACAATCACTATGTGTCTATGTCACAACAATAACAATCTCTGATTGGGTAATAGGCTGGCGAATAGGAGCTGAGGACAGATAATTCTAAAGATGGTGACGAAGCAAGCGTGGGGGGATGGATGCTTAGAGAATGAGATAATGTTCTGCTACTACGCATGACCAGGGAATACAAGTTGTATGTTCGTTGGATGGTTCTGTGCTGACATGTTTATGATTTGTACGAGGTAATAAAAACAGCCTGTGTTTGGGGAGGAGGCAGAAGTTAACGGACTTGACTCTGCCTGACATCCGATGCACGGCACCTAAATAGAATCTCTGTTTATGAGGCCTCTACATTCCTACCGCCGTTAATTCCCTCAGCTGGTCTGGGAGATTAGCATATCAAGGCTTTCAGGCGAAGGAATTCCTACAGTCTGATCTTCTTTGATTTGTGTTCTATTAGAATTGATTTGCAAATTCATTTTTTTTCATCCTAGAACCTGGCCATTTCATAAAAGTAATTACAAATGAAACCAGTTTGACTAATGATTTGGGTTTTGCCTGAAACGAGTGCACAACCCTAGTGATGAGGCACAAAATAAGCCTCATGTTTGGTGACTTTCTTATGAAATGCATCTGGAAGAACCTAATAGCTAATACCATATAAGATGAACACAAAACAAATGACAATTGTCCCCAGTTTTCTAGAACAGTGTTAAAATTTTAGCAAAGTTTACAGTGGACCATTCATTTAAGGATTCTAATCTAGAAAATAATCATCTTCCCATAACTGGTGCTTTTGACAAAGTTTGCTCTGTTGAAAAGGAAAAAAAGGTAAAAAATCTCACCATGATCAGAGCTTTCTATCTATCTGTCTTGAAGCAGCTACATTAACAGCCCATTTAAAAGGAATCCATCTGCTTATGTAAGATGAAATTACTTCTACTTTTGACAGGCTTTTCTGGGAAGTGATGGTAAAGCTACTTATCTGTTTGAATTTGCTCAGTTTTATTCTCAAGATTAGGATAGGCTTATGCTTACCAGTTCATCAAAACCTCTACTGAGTTCTAAATAGCGTTGACTAATGAAATAGATTTCCTGTTTTTCTAAGTCTTTGTTGTATCTATCTGAAATGATTCTGTGTAGTTTTGAAAAAAGGCACTGAATTTCAGCAATGTAGCAAGCCCAGAGTGAAACAAAAACTGGTGAATTGACTGGACATATTTTATTTCATCTTCTTTCAAAATCAATAGGTTAGTATCTTATATACAAATTCTGTCTCAGAGAAGCTCAGAGCTTCAGAATAGATTGAAATAAACCCACAGGGAGAGGAAGGGGCATTTAGACAGATATAAAGCTTCTTCCTTCAAGCAAAAAGTTTTGTTACAGTTATGTGCTTTTTAAAAAAATCAATTTTTTCATATTTAAACCCCCTTTCAGTTTCCATTTCTTATTATCTTTATACATTTCCACTCTTTTGTTTTGTTTATATATTGTTTATAGTAGACATTTGGTCCATCTCTTTTTGCTTGTAACTTCAGTTTTACAAAGGAATGAAGCCTGCCATCTTTCAGAAAGACTGGTTCAAGATACTCATTTTATCAACAGTTTTCAAAGGGGGGGTGCACTGCTGCAATCATCCTATTCTTTTCCCTTTTTCTTGTTGCTTTCAGCCCCTCAAAATCCCTATCTTCCTGCAGAACATTCTTTAGCTATCCTAATATGGAATGACTCAGAAAGTGCCTTTAAGCTTTCAGTCCCTGAAATGGGACAAAGAGGGTTTAGCAAATGGTGGAGAAACTTCTGGTAGGTTAGTCCTTGAGTTGTTTTCACTTCATTATTTATCCAATAATATTTGTTTGAAAATGGTTTTCTTATTCTCTTTTTCTAGATATGATTTCTGGAATCCCAGAATGTAATTGCCAGCAGTTCATAATGGGAACATGACTGTACACTTCAAATATTTTTATCCTTTTTTCCCACTCATGGAGAGAGACAGATACATGATTTGCAGTTCTGAAGGCCTTTTCCCAAGCAGCCTGGAATAAAGAGATGAGACACAATGATAGGTTGGAAATTACTTTTATCTATTTATTTCTTTGAAATATTTCTATCCTGCCTTTCCCCCCAAAAGGTCCCAAGGCAACTTTGCATCAAAAATATTTAAAACTTAAAAACAAATAAAAAGCAACCAAGAGATAAACAAATATTTTAAAAGAATTAGACAAGTATTGTGTTAAAATAGTAATAAGATCACTATTAAAATGTACTTACAACAGAGCACAATAATTCATTTAAAACCCTTCTCAAACATGAAGGAAAAGACTACCTGAAGAGAAGGGATTTTGCCTGCCTGGAAGACAACAGAGACGGGGACAGCCCAGCCCAGTGATTGCAAATCTTTTAGAGACTGAGTGCCCAAACTGCCATTCAAAACCCACTATTTTTTTACAAAGTGCCAATACAGCAATTTAACCTGAATACAGGAGGCTGTGAAGGGGGGATGTCAGGTGCCCACAGAAAGGCCTCTTGAGTGTCATCTTTGGCACCCATACCATAGGTTCACCAACACTGGCCTAGCCTCCTGGGGGAGTGAGTTCCAGAATTAAGGAGGAGCAAGAAAGAAAGCCCTCCCCATGTACCCAACAAGCACACCTATGAAGGTGGTGGAACCAAGAGAAAGGGCTTCTCTAATAAAATGAAGACCACAAATTTAATGAATATTTAACTTGCAACATCCCATCTCACATAAAACAGGGAAAGGGCAACTGCTGTTGTGTAGAATTCTCGATCAGAGACAGGGTTCTCACCAGACCTCAGCTCAAAACTTATGCAGTGCATCCCAAGCCTTGCAGCTGTACCGTCTTACAAGAAAGCCCTTTCCCAGCTGGCCAAGTACTGGACAACTTCCCTGTCCAACAGCCACCAAGCCTGGTGACCCTAGATGGCCTTCAGAGGACCCACCTGTATCTTCTATCCCACCAGTGCAAACCTGAGATATGCAGCACCAGGATGCTTGATGGGCTATCATCGACCCTGTTTTAGCCTCTGTTCCAGTCACATGTGGTGTGACTGGATTCCTTAGCCTGCTTTGCTTCTGAACAGTCAGGCAAGGCGTCCTCTCTCCCTTCAGAATTATGCATCTTGACGGAAGCTGATCTACTGGCAAATATAAATATTTACTTCTAGTTCTCTTCATCTTTCCCAGATGTGCTTAGTTGTGCTGTGCCTTAACAAGCTGATATGAAGCATGAATAAGAATGCTTCCAGCACAGACCTTTTCTGTTTTGTTTTGTTTTTCTCACAATACACCAGAGTGCTTTAATACTTGCTTGAAATACAATGTTTGTTGCTTAGGTTGATCCAAAGTGAATGAATAATTGCCTACGCGACATGGATTGCTACATGAATGTGACAACATAAGTTACTTTTGTCATAGTCAAAGTGTCCCTCTTGGGAAAGAGGCAGTTTTGTGTTTCCTGAAAGCTTTATTCCCTTTGTCTGCTTTTTATGTGTTCCTCGGTATTCTCCATAAAGTAATATATGCAAATCTACAATGTGGGTCTGTTGTTTCAGTATGAAAGGGGTTTTACACTGTGTGTGTTCATTAATGATTATTTTCCAAGAGAAGACTGCTAAAAGGACAAAACACCAGTATATTTTTAAAGGGAGGGAGAAAGGCAATGGGAGAATGATGCCTTGAGTGGAGCAGCAACACCAGCAAAAGGCTGACAAAACACATGCTCCCAGTTTTGCAGAAGTGATGCAGCAACCCAATTATGGGATTGTATTGAAATCAACACTTTCATCTTCCATTCCCAAGGCAACAGAAGAAGTATGGACAGAAATTTCTTCACCTTAAATATTTGTTCCCAGTTATTTATTTATTTTTGAAACATTCCAAATAATGTTGCATCCTTGACATTTTTCCTAGCTTTGTCCTAATCCTTTGGTCACCTATCTACTCTAAATTGATGGACCAAATGCAATTAGTATTTTCCTGATCAATATTTATTTTTGTATCCTAACCTAAATGGGGATATTAATGGCACAGGACAATTTTAGAGAACATGTTCTTTCCTTTCATGTTTCCCCCCAGGGACAGGGCAATGTATTGCAAGAACAGTCTTGTGTACCAAAATTGTGTACCCAGTTAATTCATATATGGCTTAAAGAACAGTTAATGATGTCATGGGTAGATGAAATTGTATGCTTAGCTTGTCTGAAGATAACTGCCACTGGAGAATAATGGTTGTGGGAAAATGTTGGGAGGAGAAGCAAAAGTGGCTTCTCTCTTTCTGCTCACCTTATTCATGCTTTCAGTCATCTATGACCCACTGTTCTATAAGAAATTCAGCACAGCCAAAATTGATTTGCACCACTACAATACTGAAATATTAAGAAGCACTCAGACTTGTAGGTTTTTTTTTTTTTTGTTATCTCGGTGTCTGTGTAAACAAGAGCCTGTCAAGATACCAGCGAGGAAGCAAGTGAAATCTGGTTGGTCTATCAGGAACATGTGACTGTCATTTCCCATGCTTGTACATTGAGCCTTTTCACACGACCCCTAAACTCTGTGGCAAATGGCTCCAAGATCCAGAGCTTAAAATTGTTTCCCCACCAGATCTGGAGTTTACAAAAAATTAAGTGTGACCACGCTCACCTAAGCGCGTCCCAGCACACTTTTCAAGTACCTGCTCTCTGGGGGTGAAAATTCCTGATGTGGATGTAACGTAGTGAGTGCTGGGCTCTCCTCGCTTCTATTTGTTGTTTTTTGCCCCCCCCCCCCGCCCCTTTAAGAGATCTGAATGCAGTGCCGATGGCAGAACGGAGGTGAGCGGCATTCTTTTCTTTCTTTTCTTCTCCCTCCCTCATGCAGACAGCAGCCAGGAGTGCAGAGGGGGGTGGGAACACAGGAACAGCGACAAACCCCTAAGATCTCTGGTCCGAATTTAAGTGGCCAGCGGATCTTAGGGGTCATGTGAAACGGCTCTTAGTTGGAAGAAGAGAGAAAGGACTTTTTGGAAGAAGGATTTCATGGCTCTGCAATGAAGACAAGTTTAGAAATGTAGTTTAGAAATTAGGTAGTGAGGCTTCTTCCTCATAGCTTCATTCAAGTTAAGGAAGGATTCATGTTTTGTTATTATCAAGTAAGAGCCATATTTTTGTGTAACCTCTGGTAGTTTTAATAAATATATTTTTAATTATAAAGACAGTGCCTTGAAAGTGGTTTTTGGTAAGTCTAAGCTCTCGGCAATAGAAAGGTTGGAGAAGTTGTTCACTTAATCGAACTCATGGGGTGTTTTGAAAGTCTCTTGGCTTCTGCAATAATTCAGCTACAAATTAACCCAATTCCACAGGCTAAGGTCCTGGACACCCACCACCTTCACAAGTGGATTTTGTGGGGATATGGGAGAGAACCTTTGTTGCTGCTGCTCCTGGACTCTGGAACTGGCTTCCCACAGAGGGCTAGGTGGGACTCATATTTACTGTCATTCTTCAAGCAGGTGAAAACCTCTCCTCTCCCCGAGTGAATGCATCTGAGTGGATTTTTTTGAAATGGATTGTTGTACATTACTACAGTGGATATATTTTGGAGTTGTTTGTGTTTTTTTGATATTGGATTCATTGATGTTTTTTGTAATGTATATTCCCTTTCGCCAGTAGACATGGGCATGACTCGGTGAAATCCTCGTTTCTGTTCTCGTTTGTTGTTCTCGTTACGTAACGGGGAACGAGAACGACAATTACTCCACTCCAGCTCGAACCCGACTTGATAAAGAAAAAATTGGGTCTGATTTGTCGTTGTCGTTCATGGCATCGCGGCGCCGGCAATCGCGCAATGCCATGCGGCGCAGCACAGAAAAAAAGTTTTTTTAAAAAACCCTGATTACCGGCCATAAAAGCAGGCAAAAATATGCCTGCCTCAGTGAGGGCACCTACCAGAGAGGGGTGGTTTCTGGGGGGGTCCCCAGCCTTCCCCCCCTCCTGTCCTGGGCTGCTGGTACCAGGCTGGGGGGGCATCCTCGTCGTCTCCATTTGCCATGGGGTGGGGGGGATACAAAATGGCGACCACAATTTTTCTTTTGAAATCGTGCTCCAAAAAACCACCAAAGCACCAGAGAAACATGTGAAAATTAGGTATTTTAACTACCAGAATTTTTATAGTACTAGCAGTGGGTTTTTCTTGCAATAAAACGTCTCCATTGATTTTATTTTATTTTATTTTATTTACACCTGTGCATGCGCAATGATGGGCTGGCCATGGGATGGGACCATGCAAAATTTTGGAGCCATTCCACCAATCGCATGGCCAGGTTTTGACTGAGACTTCTGGGTGTGCCAGAGAGGGCATTAAAAGCCCACTAACCCAAACCCTAACCCGAACCCGAACCCGAACCCATATGCCAGTACGCTGTCCTTCTTAGTGGGTCAGAGGCACCCAGAGGTGCAGCCCAATAACCCACCCTAACCTTAACCGTAACCCTATGCCTAGCCCTTACCCTAACACCACCAACCCTAACCCAGATCCGTACGCAAGTACACTTTCCTTCTTAGTGGGTCAAAGTGAGGCACCCAGAGAGGTGCCTCACAGAGCCCACTTCCCTACCCCTATCCCATTCCCTAACCTGTACGTCAGTACGCTAGTACACTTCCCTTCTTAGTGAGTCAAAGTGAGGCACCCAGAGAGGTGCCTCACAGAGCCCACTCACTATCCCATTCCCTAACCTGTACGCCAGTACGCTGGTATGCTTCCCTTCTTAGTGAGTCAGAGGCACCCAGAGAGAGAGGTGCCTCTGCCACTTACCCCCCCAACATATGTAACAAAAAAATATGTGGCAGCTCCGCAAAATGCTTCCCTTCCCTTCTTAGTGGGTCAGACGTCAGAGGCACCCAGAGAGGTGCCTCCCAGAACCCAATTACCCAAACCCCAACCCCAACCCCAACCCACAAACGACCAAATGACCAAACGACAAACGGAATGACAAATTTTTGAAAATTATCATGACAAACGGAAACAACCCGAAACAGACCTGTCCCGACAAACGACAACTCGAAACATCATTTTTTCTGGTTGTGACCATCTCTAGTCGCCAGTTATAAATGAATGAATGAATGAATGAATGCATTTTCTTGTTGGACAGAGAATGGAATATATCTGAAGGTTTTAAAAAATGATGCATTGATTGAATACAATTCCCAGAATGGGAAAGAAAGAAAGAAAGAAAGAAAGAAGCCTAGATTGACAAGGAAAAATGATTGCATCAGACACATACTTCACTTCAGTAAGTAAAAGGAGTAAAAACATCTTGCTTTCCCCTAAAATTGTTCACATTTAGGTAATACAACATTTCTCTATTTAGCTAGCAAATAAATTTGTGGAGATTATAGTTCATACTCCTTTGATGCTACCCCCCCCCCAAAAATAAGTAAGGATTTTCCTCAATACTTCAATAAATTCAATTGTTAAGCATTGAATACGTGTGGTCGTATTTCTCCCACTGTGTTTAAAACATGACATATCACTAAAGAGGTTTTTAATGTGATATTTGTAACTATAGTTTGAAGTCAGAGAGTTTGCAAGAATTCAGATGGAAAAATTAAGATCTCTTATGTCATCAGCACTAAAATAAGTATTACAATATTTAACAAAAAGAATTAATAATTTTTTTAAAAGGTAAATATTTGAATAATGTTCAGCAATCACCTTATAAAATGTATCTCTGCCAATGTGCATCAGTCTTGATAGATAGGAAGAAAGTACTCCTGTGAATCCTTAAAACTACAATTTCTATCTTTGCTAACTTTATTTATTACTTTATCAGGCAGTCTGGACTTTGTTCCACAGTGAAGCATAAATTGTTGCTTCTCCCTCATACATAAATAAAATATTTGCTGGTTTATTGTATGAACTTGTTTTTGTGCACCCATATAATTTATTTTGTTGTACTTTATTTTTGTTGCAGATATATGCATTTGCTAATAAAAGAAACATGGTTTATTGATCTGAGATATAGCAAAGATGAAAACTTTACACTTCACAAGACAATTCTTCTAGACATTTGGAATCTGATACTTACATGTCCACAAGAAAGCATAAAAGAACTCCTATCATCCAAAGTGAGATTTTCATAGAGAAGAACAATCTTTGGCTGCAATTTGATGTGACAGTGGTCTGACATATTATTTGCAGGCTATGGGCAAAACCTCTTAGCACATTGTTGAAATTCCTTATACATTATAATGCTCAGAGGCACTGTAACAGAAAATATCACCGCCTGCATTTTTTGCAAGGTTTGTTTTCACTGTTGTTGAATCTTCGGTTGAAAACATTCAAAACAAAGGTTACCTAAATTCAAACTGTACCCTTAGGTCTGTAAGTAAAAAGAGTGGAATCATTAAAGGCACTATTAAAAGACAGGCTGTAAAAAGTAAATTCTGATATCAAAGAAACGTTCTACGCCTGTCATGATAAATTAATTTGAAAATGATGGTTGTTCCCTCTGCTGAAAACATATTGTCAAGCGGTGAAGTTTAAAAGTCACAGTGGACTCACCAAAAGCAGCTCCTGCTCATCATTTTTTTTCTATATAGTAATTGAAAGAACTCCATCCTTTTTCCCTTCACATGACAGCTGCTCCATAACTGTTCGTACTGGTAGTCATTTTCAAGCCATCACATCAGTCAACTGATTTATACCATTCTTCATGTATATCATGCACAGGGGAATGATAGGTATGTCTGGCTGTTCCTTGAATTCAAAAAGGAGGAGGTACCAAAGAACAGTTAACTGGACAGAAATGACATAAAAAGCATCATTCTTTCATCTAGGCATTTCTTGGTTCAGCAAAATTTATAACACCATTAGAACAACAGCACACCGGTAGCACTAATATATGTCTGAAAGACTTTCAGCAAAGTTAAGATTGGAGCCTAAATATAAGACTGCTTACTGCATTTATAAAATCATAGGCATGTAGAGCTGGGACATCAAATATCTCCAAGTCCAACCTCCTGTTAAAGTAGGAAATCCATAAGTAAAATATCCCTGAATGGTGGCTTTACATGACCTCAGTTCCTCCAAGGGTTGGGCTTCCAAAAAGGTTCTCCCTGTCTAAACATAACACTCAGGGTGATTAACTATTTTGCAACTTATAAACTTTTGACAGCAAATGGTACTTCACAGGAGTGTGTTCCCTGTTACTGAACTTTATTTAAGAAACTTAAAGTGAATTTTCAATGAATCACGGAGCACTGTCTGAAACATTTGTAGTAAATGACTGTACAGAAAATGAAACATAGGATTGTGATGCCCCATCTTTCTGCATTTTTTCCAGCTGTTTTGCAAGTCATTCCCTTCTTGAATGATATATTTGTTGAATGTTCCCATTCATACAGGCATTAAAATAATTCATTTAATTGAGAAAGAAATAACTGAATGCTATTCCCCTACAGTTTCTATCTCAGAAAATAAATTGGACTATTTTGTCATGTATCACAACAAAATAATGTTTTGATGCATGAATGGCAAGGCTCTGGAAAGCAGTTCCAGAACTCTTTAAAGCACTCTTCATCCATGAGATTTAAAATGTGTTTTAAGAGAAGCCATGGGTACCCCATGACTTGAAATTGCATAAAGCATGCACTACTACATCTACAGAACTGAAAACTGAATGCTTTTCTTGTTGAAACATATAAGGATTTGCTCTTCTGTGTAGAAAATCCAGAAGTTAAGCAGTAGGATTTCAAAAGTTTAATTACATGTTGTGAGTCTTTTGCATTTCTAAACATTTGAAAAATGTGTTACAGTGGAATGTACTAGAATGGAAGATATTTTAGGCCAATAGATACTGCTATTTATTCAAGTCTAATAATTATTTACTAATGTGTATCTGATTCACAGTCATTATGTGAATTTTTGTATCTTATCTTGAGTGCTAAGCTATTATACAAGGGCAAGGGCAGCTCTGAGCCCGACATAGTTTGGGTGCGGGGCACGTTTGCCCTCTCGCCCCAGAGACTTGGTGCAAAGACTTCATGCTGATCCGGGTATTCTGTCCGGGGAAGGGAGCCTACATAAGGTGGCTCCCTCCCTGCCTCAGCCTCTTAGCGAGATCGTCAGCCCCACCCTCCCACCCTATCAAAAGGAGAATGAGATTAGCTGGTCGCTGCGGGGCTGGATGGGAATTTTTGGTGGCTACTCAGATTGGCATTGAGTAGCCATGCTTTTTTGTCCATCCCATTCTCTTTTTCGCGTGGGATGGGTATCATCTTTTCTCACTGGTCACAACCCAGTTAGGTGGGTAGTGCAAGAGGTAATGGTATTCAGGTAGGCCCAAGTAAGTCGCCCTTAAGGTGCTAGACAGCCCTCGATTAAAGTTAATAATCATTGGTATGTTGAGGAGCAAAATAAAGTCAGCAAGTTAATATTAGGCTGAAGCGAGGGCTGTGGTGGGATAGCAGATTCACTCATGTTGGCAGGATGCTGAACAGGTGGGCAGCATCTTGCCAGGGATGAAACTCCCTGAATACATAATGGGCCCATAAAGGATTATTTCTGCCCATTACCTGCTTGCACTATGGTCTCAGGTCCCCTTAACAGGTTACAGGCATGTTAGTAGATTTAAGTAAATGTGTTATAAATAAAGTTGTGGCCCAATTTATCCCAAAAATGAAGTTGTCTCGCCTCTTTATTTTCGGGGCCTGTGGGGCAAGTAACCATTGTTTATTATACTGTAATAATACACATAGGAAGAAAAGGGTATGTGTTCATAGCAATATTGTGGAGATGAGTTCCATGATACTGTAGAGATACAAATTAAGAATCTGAGTGGTCTCTTCATCCTTCATACATTAGTCCCAGGAGATCTAATGCTAAACCTAGTAATACAATATTGGACAGTTTCAAGAAACCATTAGATCTCTGTATTCTAGCCACTAATCAGATTTCTTCTTAAACTTATTTTTTGTTCTATTCAGGCACACCTATTGATTCCATTAGTTCCATATTTTATTTATTTGAATTTTATCCTACTTTTCAGTTCTCGACAATCCACTAACCATGTCAACATAGAAATTGCAAAGCAGTGAAGCATAACTGTGTGGAGCCATTGTAAAATATTGAGAGAATCATATTAAAATCCCTAAGAACAGCAATAACAGTCACATTAAAAATGTGAACTGACAACTCAGTAAAAGACTCTACTCGTTAAAAATTTAGTTCTGGGGAATATAAAAAGGAATAAGTTCAGCAACTTCCTGTGAAAACATTTCCACAGAAGGATGAAAGATTGGACTCTCCATCTTAGAGAAAGCCATGTCATTCATAGCAATTAATCTAGCTTCAATTCACTATGGAGATGTGAGAGAATATTTCACCTACTCATGTGGAATGATATAGAAGATTCTCCCCCCCCCCCCCCCGGAATATCTTGATTTGAAAGTAAGAACTAGTGTTGATAGGTCTTTTTTGGAAGGGGTGCTAAGCAATAAAGCAGTAACCCCCACACACACCTGTTTTACTCTCTGAAAGAGCAAAAGAATTTTTTTGCCCTGAGCTTGTGCTTCCTTCCTTTAGGGAAAGGCAAGCGAAAACATAACAGAATTGAAGCATTTCAGCATTTGCCTCAACCCCCCCCCCTCCTTCACATTCCACAGCATGTGTCTTGAGTTTAAAACGCCACATTTTTCTTCTTCCTCTTTTTCCATGGGGGGCCCAAATTGGAGTTTAATAACTCATCCCCCTGAACACCAAACCTCTCCAAATTTGGACAGCTTACAGGGAAAAGTCCAAGGAAGCTATCCACCACATTTGGTGCCTCTAGGACATGGAGGAGCCATTTTATAGCATAACAAAACACTATCTCTAATACAAACAGTTTAAAGGAATTAAATAAATATTATGTTAAAATAGTGAATAAAACCAATACTAAAAATACATTTAGAAGGAACAAAGCAGAACAATCCATTCAAAAGTTCTCAGATGGCCAGCCACTAAGGGAAGGGCTGCCTATAGAGAATGGTCTTTGCTTGTGGAAGGACAGCAACAATGCAGCCAACCTGGTTTCCTGAGGAACAGAATTCCAGAGTGAGGAAGGAGTGACAGAGAGGGCTCTTTCTTGTTAGCTCCACCAAGTACACCTATGAAGATTGTAGAACCAATACAAAGATCTTCCCTGATTATCTTAACACCTGGGCAGGCTCATAAAGAGAGATGATATACAGTAGCTTTCACCCAAGCCTTTCAGGGCTTTTATAGGTAAAACACAACAACAACAGAAGCACTTTGATTTATATCCAGGAAGGGATCAGTAGCCAGTGGAGCTGCAGTAACATGGATTGTATAATCCTCTGACTAGCCCCATTTGGGGGTAAGACACATCTGATCTTTATGAATAATCTCTTTTCAATTTCTTTGCTTCATTTTATTTGCCAGTTTTACAATTTATGAAAGATTATAGACCCATTCATACACTTTCCCCAGTTGTTTAGGCATAAGGGTTCCAGGCATCATAGGAATGGCTATTTCAGCAACAGCGGAAATGTGATCAGTCCTAATCTTTATTATTTATACATATATCAGAAATATAACTTGATATGTGAATAGGGATTTTGATGTGGAATATTAGATTTGTTTTACTTCCCAGTCTCTCACAATTCATCTGCACACTGAAAAATTACTCTAATAAGCAAAGTGTAGAAAATTTACTTCTTAGCCAAAGAACTATGAAGTAACAAACATTATTAAATAAATTGTTATTATTATTATTATTTAATAAATTATTACTAAATTTTGCCTATACCAGGAACCATTTCAATGGCAATGTAACCCTAACTGAATGTTATACATATTCAGCCAGTCAACCTACTGCAAGGCTGACCCATATTTTCCACATTAATTTATTACCTTATCTTTTTTCAAAAGTGTGCCTGAAATAAATCTAATTTTAAGAAATTACTATTTTCATCTTCTTCACCTCACCTAATCTACCTGTGAATGGATACTTAAGAAAGTTATTTTCTATTTAAACCTAGATAAGAGAGGTGGTGATTAGCAAACACTCAGCTTTTTCACATCTTAAGAGTAGACCAGATTATCTTTTCTTCTTGACCTATAAGGAATGAAATTCATGACAGGGTAAGCGAAAGGCAGAAGAAATGCAATTCACCAGATGAAATACCTTGGGAAATTATACCCCCCCTCCCTGTGGCATATAGAGCATGCATTTTACTATTATTGAGTTCAAAATATTTAGACTCTAGCAATACATAATAAACTCAACACTATTCATAAGAAAATGTGATGTCATTATCAATTCCGTTAGGAATAAATGTCAACTATTTGCACTGCCTGATTGATTAGATGTTCTGTTCTTACTAAAATGAACAGGGTATAAACCTAGATTATCTTCAGATAGCTTCACTGAGTGAAATTTTGCTTTTAGGTAAAATGAGAGGAATAACCCTGTTCCCCTGAGGAATATGTGGCCAAAACAGATATAAGGCACTTGCTACTGAATAATCTGCATAGATTATTACTATGTTGCTTTTACTCTTCCAAATACAACCTTATCTCTTTAGAACCAGCAGGATTAAATGGTCCATTACTGAACTAAATGATAGGGATAAATGGTCTATGATGTCAAACTTTAACTGTCACAATACTTCTCGGTTAGTCCCATAGGAATTACTTAGCCTAATCTAAAACATGAGGCTTGTATATTGTGGCTATGATAGGGACAAGCATAAAAGTGAGCACGTATAATAAACATATAGAAATTTTCACACTGTTCTTTTTAATTACATTCAAGACCATGGCTTGAATCACAACATAATCATACTTAGATTGAATCTAGTGAGCCAATGACATTTAATTATAATAATTGTACATTATCAGGTCAATTTGAATTTATAGTGACCGTTAGACATGGGCACGACTTGACGAAATTCTCGTTTCCGTTTCCGTTACTCGTTTCCGTTACACAACGGAAACGGTAACGACAATTACTCCCCCAGAACTCGAACTCGAACCGACAAAAGAAAAATTGGGTCTGATTTGTCGTTGTCATTCCTGGCATCGCAGCGATCGCGCGATGCCAAGCGGCACAGAAAAAAAGTTTTAAAAATTAAAAAAACCCGATTGCCGGCCAAAAAAGCAGGCGAAAATATGCCTGCCTGAGGGCACCTACCAGAGGGGTGGTTTCTGGTGGGGTCCCCACTCCAGCCTTCCCCCCCCTCCTGTCCTGGGCTGCTGGTACCAGGCTGGGAGGGGGCATCCTCGGCGTCTCCATTTGCCATGCGTTGCGGGGGGATCCAAAATGGCGACCGCAATATTTTTTTTGAAATCGTGGTCCAAAAACCCACCAAAGCACCACAGAAACATGTGAAAATTAGCTATTTTAAATGCTTGAATTTTTACAGTAGCAGCAGTGGGTTTTTCTTGCAATAAAACGTCTCCATTGATTTTATTTTATTTTATTTTATTTTTATTTTTTTACACCTGCGCACGCGCAATGATGGGCTGGCCATGGGATGGGACCATGCAAATTTTTGGTGCCACTCCACCAATCGCATGGCCAGGTTTTGCTGAGACTTGCTGGTACCAGGCTGGGAGAGGGCATCCTCGGCGTCTCCATTTGCCATGCGGTGCGGGGGGATCAAAAATGGCGACTGCAATATTTTTTTTGAAATCGTGGTCTAAAAACCCACCAAAGCACCACAGAAACATGCGAAAATTAGGTATTTTAACTGCCTGATTTTTATAGTAGCTGCAGTGGGTTTTTCTTGCAACAAAACGTCTCCATTGATTTTATTTTATTTTATTTTCATTTTTTTACACCTGCGCATGCGCAATGATGGGCTGGCCATGGGATGGGACCATGCAAATTTTTGGAGCCATTCCACCAATCGCACGGCCAGGTTTTGCTGAGATTTCTGGATGTGCCAGAGAGGGCATTAAAAGACCACCAACCCTAATCCTAATCCTAACCCTAACCCTAACCGTAACCCATACGCCAGTACACTGTGTTCTTAGTGGGCCAGAGGCACCCAGAGGTACAGCCCGCTAACCCACCCTAACCTTAACCGTTACCCTAAGCCTAGCCCTTATCCCCTAACCCCATGCTCTGGGAACTGGAAGTCAAGTCACGCTAAATCGCGGCGGTAATGACAAACGACAAACGACACGACGAAATGACAAATTTTTGAAAAATTTTGCAAAAAACGGAAACAAGCCGAAACGGACCTGTCCTGAAAAACGACAACTCGAAAAAAAATTTTCCTGGTCGTGCCCATCTCTAGTGACCGTTTTTAGGGTTTTGTAGATAGAGCATACAGAAGTGGTTTATCATTTAGTAGTCATGGAATGGACCAGGGTTAAGAGGCTCAAGCTCAACCCAGAGAAGACTGAGGTTCTGTTCTTCAGGGCATCCTCCACCTGGTACAGTGGCCCTCTCCCCAGTTTGGAGGGCATTACTCTCCAGCTGGTGTGGAGAGCAATGAATCTGGGTGTGGTCCTGGACTAGGACCTGTCCCTGGAAGCCCAGGTGATGGCTGTCCCCAAGACTGCATTTTTTCATCTTTGGCAGATCGCTCAGATCTCTCGTGCCTGGATAAGGCCTGCCTGAGGACAGTTGTGAAGGTGCTTGTGATATTGAGGATAGATTATTAAAACACTCTCTATGTGGGGTTGCCCTTGACCCTTATTCGGAGACTACAGCGGTTACAAAATGCAGTGGCTAGACTGGTGGTTGCTGCTGGTAAATATGACCACATCACCCCAGTTCTGGCTCGTCTGCATTGGCTGCCTGTTGCATCCCAAATAAGGTTCAAGATTCAGACGGCGACGGGCAGCTGGCGGGCAGTGGGGGGACAGATGGTGGTGGCCAGTGGTGGGGTGGGGGGGGCGGCAGGCTAGCCAGCACCCTCTCTCCATTTTGGCGCCCTAGGTAACTGCCTAGTTTGCCTTAATGGAAGCACAGGGCCTGACTGTAGTGCACAGCTGCAGAATTGGACCAGAGTTGATAAAGTGTGATATGAATTTCACTTTCCACCACCTTTCTGATCCTCCTGGAGACATTGCATTGTTGAGTTTTGCTTTTGAAGGATTTTTTAATATGGACAGACCTTAGCCATTGAATGCTTGGCTTTCTGTGCAGTTTTGAGTACTTTAGCTACTTCTTGGAGTGGGTACTCAAGTGCAGGACTGGGATATCACATGTGCTCCATTATTTAGATGATGTTTTGTTTTCTGGGGGAAAGGCTCTGCCAATTGCAAGAAGCTTATAGTGGCTTTTCATGATCTGGCTGAAGAGTTACAGTAGGGGTGCTATTAGCAGAAGGAAAAGACAGAGGGGTCATCAGTGGTGATATTTTATTTGGATATTTAGCTGGACACCAAACAACAAGCTTGTAGACTATCCAGGGATAAATTGGCTGATCTTTAACACAGACTGAGGAATCTTTTGGTATGTAGCAAGATAACAATAATGGAACTGTAGGAAATTGTGGGTCATATCAACTTCATCAGTAAGGTGGTGACACCCAGTGGGGCTTTCTTATGGTGGCTTTGTGATCCAATAAGAGGCTTATCCAGGCCACATCGTAGATGGCAGTTATCGGGTACCATAAAGGACGCCCTGTGGGTTAGGTTGCAATTTCTGCAAGGTTTCAGTGGGGTCTCGTTTTGGAGGTCTGAATAGTGTTTGGGAGGGGAGTTTCAAGTGCAGATAGATACTGTTTGTAAGATGAATAATTTGGACTGAATTAAAGCAGCCCATAAACCTGAGGACACATTGTAGTAGCATAGCAGATCTCCTGTCATGTTTTTTTAAATATTCCCAGCCCAAGAAATACCTCATTAGATTCCTTCAGATCAATAAAGTCTGTATCTCAATTTTTCCCCATTGCCAATCTCTTTTAAACACACACACACACACACACACACACACACACACACACACACACACA
>JAHTLZ010000021.1:9584996-9603807 GCA_023846285.1 Phrynocephalus versicolor
CACACACACACACACACACACACACACACACACACACACACACACACCTGTGACTCTCTGCACAAAACTAATTCATCTGTATCTTGGAGATATATCTGTGTGTGCACTGAGTCAAAGAGGAACTATATTAACATTCATTGGCTCTGGTCTTTTAAATGAAAATCAATAATCAAGTGTTAAGAGTCACTTTGTTACTGACTCTGATGAGCGGAGCAATCTTCACCTGGCTATTCTTCTGGCTACATGAATAATATAGATGGAGAATTTAAAAAATTAAGAACAAGAAGCAGAAGCCTTCAGCAAAACTGGAGTGCTCAGTGGCAGCCTCAGGCATAGAGAAGTCGTGATCATTCTCAAACCTTCCTCTTTTTTATGTTGCGTTTGTTATGATGTTATCTGTGCAAGCAGTCAAAGTAACTATTCCATGGTTAAAACAAATAAAAATAGTGACACACATGTTAAAACATCACTCTTTTATCCACTCTTGCTTTGAATTTATGCCAACATTGAAGCAAAGGGCCAACTGGCACAATATTTGTATGAAGTAAGATGGTGCTCAAGTAAATATACATTCTGTTGTGCATCATATGGGCAACTGGCACACTTCTGCCTGTAATCAGTCACCACTCTATGAGTGGAACTCTCTGTGGACATTACTTCCTATGGAAATAAGATGTATAATCTGGTGACTATTTACAGTATACTCAACTGCCACTGATTGGTCTTATATGTGGGTGTTTCTTGTTTTCCTATTTCTTTTTTCATTTGGTTGTCTATCCATAAGAGACTACATATCAAAGCAGAAAAGTAATATTCTGTCGATTGGTCTCAAGGCATATGTTGTAAGACTGCTCTGTTCCTGGTGAGTTTCGGGTAGACAGTCAATACTGTATAGTTCTAAAAGGGCTTTAGTCCTTATAACAGGTGTTTAAATAATATTTTCAATCTGCTTTTTCAGAATTTCAATCTCTTTTTAAAATAAAACTTAATCTTTTATTCATATATTGTCATTTGCTCTAGCAGATAGAAAAACAATAAACAAATAAATTGAATAAATGAATTAACAATGCGCCACCGTGTTCATATGAGTACTTAAAATTTATAATCCAAAAATGTCAGAGAAATCTGTGTGTTAAGGTGAAAAGAAAGGTCAGTGGATTAGATGACAAGTAGCTTGTTCACTGTTTCAGTCATTTGACATAAGACGAAGCACACCCCCTTTCAAGAATTTGCATGTTCACCCAACTGACTGAAAAATAAAGTACACACAAAACTATGGATACTTTTTAAAACTTGAACAACTGAAATGCTAATTGTTAATTGTATTCCAAAGAAAGGGAAGGGGGCAATTTGCAGGAAGTAACAAAGGAAAGTGATAAAGAAATTGCTGGCTTATGTATACCTTTGGAAAGCAGAGGATCAAGAGAGGTAAGGAGTGGTCTCTAGCAGAACACAAGAGACCACATAGAGAAGCTAAAAATAATGTGGCTGGAAGGTCAGGAGAGGATAGGTTGAATGGAATTTTTGCTAAAAGTTAATTTCAAACAAACATTTTTGAAAAAAACAAACAGCCAACAATGGAATATAACAGTTGTTCAAGAGAAATATGTTGGTCAGTTCCCAATGTCCATATATTATTTCAAAGAAAAAAAAAACAGAAAAAGAACCTATTTTTATTCATTCTCATCTTTCCTTACTCTGTACAATATTTTTTTCTTAAACCATACATGGCAAGTTCTTTTAATTTTTCTTTGCAAATCCATCTAAGAAAAAACATTAATCATTTTTGTTATTCTTCCCTAAACTCAGCCTAGTTTGTCAACATCTTTCTGGTACTGTGAACATTTGAAATCAAAGGGTTATTTCTCTGCCATCTTGAAGTTTACCTTAGTTATTATTCTCCAGAAGTATTTGTGGCACTTTAATCAATCTTTTTTTGAGCTGGCTGCTGATGTGTTTACCCTGGAGGGGAAAAAAACCCAAATAAAGTATTTCCAATCCTTAGCATTTCAACTCATATGCAGATTGTGATAGTTTTGCATTCATTTTAAGCAAAGAGGCATGGACAGCATTACCAAATACTATATTTGGTCAATCAATATAAGAATTACAGATATTCATTATAATTGATAAAAGAAAAGAAATAAAAACACATCCACAGTATATCTGGTTTAGAATCTGAGATGGTTTATTTGCTTTTAAAGTATGCATACAAATTTATCACGTCTGCCCTTTTCAGTAAAATTTGGGACATCAATGCTTGTGAGACAATCAAAGGTAATTTTTAGATGGATTGTTTTCTTGTCCTATCAAGTCAGTTCTGACTTATGGTGACCCTTTCCAGAATTTTCTCATTATAAAATAACCAGAAGTCATTTACCATTCCCTTCTTCTGGGAAAACTCTGGCATTGTGCAACTTGCCCAAAGCTACACAGTTTGGCTCTTCTCCCAGAAGGCACACTGAGGACTCAAACTCCCAACTTCTGGCTCTGTGGCCAGAAACCCAACTCCCTGAGCAGTGGCCTAACTAAGGGAGGGCAAGGGGGCAGATGCCACCAGGCATCATGGTCTTGGGGCACCCAAAATGGACTCACCTTCTTATTTCTCTTATTTCTCTTTCTCCCTCACCATCTGTGCACTGCTTGCCACCTGAGTGCCACAAGCCCGAGCATCACTTGAGGCGTGAGAGTCGGAGGGAGTCACACTCTTCCCCCTCTTTTGTCTCAACCTGACCACAAGGCTTGGCCAAGCTGCCAGGAGAGAGGGAGGGAAGGAGCATCCAGGGAAGCAAGAGTCCACCTTTTGTCTCATTGGCTGAGGAGCCTCCCACATAGCAACAGGAGCAGCCGGAGTGGCTCCCTCCTTTGTCCCTCAGCTGCTCCCAGAGATAGGGGGATGGTTCAGACCACAGAGGGCATGGGCATGGTGTCCGCCTGGTGCCAGGTGCTGAAGCTTGAGCCTGGAGGAAAGCACAAGGAAGGGAGCAAGCGAGTGTGCATGCCCTCTCTCCCTCTCCCTCTCCCTCTCCTTCTCTCTTTCCTCCTCATCCACTCCCACTTGGACCCTCCCACTCACACCCTGTCCACTCTGGTGTTGTGGAGCAGGCTGTCAATTCAGCCGAGAGATAGCAGGGGAGAGATCAATGGGAGGCTGGCTGGCTGGTGCTCCAAAAGGCTTGGGGCAGCACCTGAGATGTACGAGCTTCATCCCACAGGATATAGGTAAAAGGTGGATATCAAAAATCAAGAATGGATCCTCTCGATTTCATATGATTTTTTGCATAGGATCATTTCCAAATTACCATCAATTCATATACAGTACAGTGGTACCTCAGTTTACAAAATTAATCCATTCTGAATGCATATTCGGAAGTCAAATTATTTGTAAGTCAAACAGCAGTTTCCCATAGGAATGCATTGGGAATGGATTAATCCAATCTGGGGGCTAGGAAAAAGACACAGGCACCAGTTTTTTGTGTGTGAAAAAATCTTTATAAAGTGCATTTTAAAGACATGTACACTGCACAGCAACATTGCTTATCAAGAACAAGCATTTCAAACAGTAGATGACATTTTAATAGTTCAGTGCATTTTAAAGGCAGGCAGGCACATTCATGCCTCACCCTCAGACAACATTTTTAAACCTCACACAACACAGTTTTTGGACATGATGCAGGTCATTTTAATGCAGGCACTCTGAAAATTAACATACCTCACCCTTTTTAAAATTTCTACTCTGTTTTTTAGGCTGGCCATGAGGTTGTGTTATGGATTTCTGAACAGGTTTTAATTTCTTTTTACATTTTCTCCTCTTGAGATTGCAGGAACGTTGTGGTGTTGTTTTTATTCTTCCTAGTGATTTCGGTGTCATGGCACCATGCCTTACCCTGACCCAAAACCAGGGATTTGGGGCACACAGTTGACCGGAAGGGCCCAGCTAGGGGGGCAGTGGGCATTCACCCTAGATTCCACCACGAAGTGACTGATTGATTGACAGACCCCCTTATGGCTCACACCTGGTTATGAAGGGGTCAGGAAGGTGGTGTGCAAAAACTTACTTTGTCCCCAGGTGCTGAAAACCCTACGCCTCTGTCCCTGAGTTATTGTTAGTTTTTAAAAAGAATGAAAAGTTTGATACACAATAGATTCAGTTCAGCCAGGGCTTCTGTTATTAATGCCAGAATAAGAAGAAAATGAATCCTCTGAAAATGCTCCACATTCCTGTTTTTTACAGGTAAATAATGCCACAAACATTTCTTGAAGAGATACATTTCATTTTTACAAATATTGGTTCTATTGAAGACTAGTTTCTTACAAAAGGATAGAGGATTGAGAGGGGGTGATGCATGTCAGCCAGATTTATGATGGCCTGGATAAATACTTTTCAAAATGTTCTTTTTTAAAAATACACAACTAATCATTCAGCCCATATATTAAACTTAAGGGGTAAGGTATTTCAGAGTGTGATCATCCACCTGAAGGAATGTGGATGGTCTTCTGCAAGAAAGATAGAAATCACATGTAATAATAATTAACTGCTTGACACGTGGTTGATTCTGTATGATAGTGACCATTTCCAGGGGTTTCTAGGTAGATAATATACAAATGTGGTTTACCATTCACTTCTTCTGGGGGCACCCTGAGATTATCCAGCTTGTCAATGCCACATAGACCATCTGTATTCATAGGAGGCTCATTAGGAAATCAAACTCAAGAGTCAGCTGGGTTATTCCCTCTTGAGTTGTTATTTAGAGAATGAGTTAGACAAAACAAACTTCTAAGATCACCTAGTATTTACCTTCCCCCCAATGATTTTGAAAGAAACTTTAAAAAACTAGAAAATGTAAAATAGTACCTGTGAAAGGTATCTGGGAGTCTTAGTGGACCACAAATTGAACATGAGTCAGCAATGTGAAGCGGCAGCCAAGAAAGCCAACACGATTCTTGGTTGCATCCACAAAAGCATCATATCTAGATCAAAGGAAATGATAGTACCACTCTATTCTGCTCTGGTCAGACCCCATCTGGAGTACTGTGTCCAGTTCTGTGCACCTCAATTTAAAAAGGATGTTGACAATCTTGAGCGGGTCCAGAGGAGGGTGACCAAGATGACTGAGGGTCTCAAAGAAATGTCTTACGAGGAGTGGCTTAGGCAGTTGGGGATGTTTAGCCTTACAAATAGAAGGTAGCTATGTTTAAATATTTGAAAGGATGCCACATTGAAGAAGGGACTGGATTGTTTTCCATGACTTCAGAGACTAGGATGTGGAGCAATGGTCTCAAACTACATGACAAGAAATTCAATTTAAACATTAGGAAGGACTTCATGACAGTTATTGCTGTTCAGCAGTGGAATATTCTGCCACAGAGGGTGGTGGAGTCTCCTTCTTTGGAAGGTTTTATGCAGAGGCTGGATGGTCATCTGTCGGGAGTACTGTGATGGGGTTTCCTGCATGGCATGAGATTGGACTGGATGGCCCTTGAGGTCTCTTCCAATTCTATGATTCTATGATTTATTGCAAGCCAATCATAGGATTACACTTGTGGTTTCCAAACCTTTTGTCCTTATACCTGCCTTTAAAGTTTTAAGAAAACCTTATGCCTTTCCATCATCTGCTTTAACTGAAAATTCAATTTGTAATTGTAAATTTAAAAACAAAATAAGAAAGAAGCAGATTAGTTGAAAAATATAATGGTTTTGACGGCCTTTATTATGAAACATACCTGTATTGTAAACAGCACCAGTCGAAATGTGTGAAATGAAGCATATCTTATATCCAAAATAAGTATTAAGACTAAGAGTCTAAAAAGAATTATGCATCAATTTTAAAATATATCAAAAGAGAGGTAGAAAAAATTAAAATAAATTAATAAGAGAAATCAAAATGTAGCATTTGCCTGTATTAGAACTACTGCTGTGTGTAGCTACAATTGAAGAATACTAAATTCAGTATCCTACTGCTAAACAGAGAATGAAAAGAAAATTTCATAGGAATCCTGCCTCCTATCTGCCAGCAGGCTGCCCACAGTACGATTGGCTGATTGACTGCTTATACAAGCACTGGGTAAACAGGCATTTGGCAAGATGTCTACCGGTACAAGTGGATTTTTACCTGTGCTAATACTATTGGATACTGGTCTTATTGTTTCACCTTCTGCACTGTTCATGGGGCTTTAGCTAATGCTGGTTTAAGGAAGGAAAAAAGCATTATGTTCATCAAACCAGAGAGGCTCACTATTTGCATTAAGTATAAACCCAGATTTAATTATTTATCTTTTGAAAAGTCCTATGTGGTTCTTCCAAATATTATATGTCCCACTATATCATCTTGTGACCTTTTGCTTCATGCACAATATATATGTAACTCAGCTTCAGCTTCATTTTGAGGGGGTAACTGAGGTTGCATAATTCATTATCTGAATTATATAACCTTGCAGTGTTGCAACCATGTCTGTAAAAATGCAAGAAATCTATTGGAACAGGCTGGTTCACATTATTATTCCATTGAGCACATGACATGAAAGGAAATACAAATCAGGCTAGAATCAATACAAATCAGCCTAGAATCCCCCTGCCACCCACAGTTTTTGTCCCTGCCACTGGGGCTTCTACATTTTTTCATTAACCTAAAATCTATTTGCATTGGTTCAGGCAGTGTGATCACTTGAACTGATGCAGAAAATGATTCCTCATTCCACTATTGCCTTTTAAGCACAACATGCTATCTCTTTCTCTTAAAAAAAACAAAAAAGCTTGGTGACAATGCTGTTGCACTAAGGCACCTGGGCAGAAGAAAGAAAGAAAGAAAGAAAGAAAGAAAGAAAGAAAGAAAGAAAGAAAGAAAGAAAGAAAGAAAGAAAGAAATGAGAGGAGGAAATTACCACTCTGCACTTATTTACAGCTTATTAATAGTTAGTCCTTCTGTAGCTGCTACAAGATAGCTACACAATTCCTTCCTTCTAATGTGAGGTCAATTAATTTAAACAGAAAATCCAAACTCATGTGACTTCACAGGGAGTGAATTTGCATTTCTCACAGTGTAGTCACACTCTAAAATTAATATAAATTCACCAAACTTGGGTTTTTCATAATTTTCAGAAGCTTTTTAAAAATAAAAACACAATAATGTAGCACGGAGTTAATTTTAACACCAAACTCTCTTCTTCCAACAACATCTCTTTAAAGGTAGAAAGATAAATGCACATTTAGATTAAGATCTGAAAGCTGCTGTTACTTGTTGACAGTACTTTAAAACACAATCAGTTCCAATCCTTTCTTAGCAAACATTCTCCATCTCAATGACTGCTTTATCTCTCCTTTCTGTGATAACACACCAGCAGCCTGTTTATGCAGTGTCAGAAGGACCAAGGTTTGCTGTAAAAATGTGAAGATCGATTGTCATTGAGCTGTACAGCGAAACTATGATTGTCCCATGTATATGATTGCCATGAGCAAAGTAATTACATAGAAAAATAATAGTATCTTTCAACCATGTATAATTTTGTTTGATATTTATTCTGCCCTCTTACAAAAAGCAATATGTCATTGTTTAGAGGAGGGCTTTTCTACTCTATTGCCAGTGTTATTTATTGGCAATATAAACAAAAATGCTACCAACAGTTTAAAAGCAATGGGGGGCAGTAGAGTACTCAATAGTAGTGTTCTTTCTGGGGAGGGGGATTGCTCCCCTGAATGATAAAGTGGCTCAAAGAACTTCATACATAGCTCCCTTCCTTTAGAGACTCTTTGGTTTTCATACTATGAATATAAACCAGTATTATCCACTACCCCCTCAGTCCATGCCATTGGTTAGCCTAGGGGTCAAAGCAAAAAGCAAAAAGCAAAGTGTTCTGCTTATATGCTGTCCCATACCAATTCAAGTAGTCTCTGGGTGGTTTCCAGTTTTAAGTTACAGTATACAGGCTACATCAGTGTCATTCTAGCCTCAAGAAAGGAAATCAACTCTAAGGCTGTCGTGCTGAACACATTTACTGAAGAGTGAGATCGGTGTAAATGAACAGGGCTTACTTTTAAGAAAATATATAGAGGACGTCACTGTGATCTATGATATTATGTTTGCCAACTGTATTACTCTGTGATGGAGTGCACAGTACAACAGTAACCCATGATCTATGGCTTATTTTGGGCAGGCCACAGGGCAGTTGCCTTGGGTACAAGGGCAAAGGAGAAGGAAGCCCAAGTACCAGCCACCAACTCCTTCTCTGACACCTGCAAGGATTCAGTTTCCATCCACTCCCAGAGCCTAGCTGAGGCACAGAGACTTTGAGGAGATACTCTTCTCTTAGTGGGCTCTCTTACCTTGTGTTAAGACATGCCAGTGGGAACTATTCAAGCATGACACAACAACAGCGGACAATAGTTGGCTGTCGGATTGGCTGGCAGCGCTCCATACCTCAACATGGGCCAAACCAGGAGGGAAAAACTCTGGGGAGGGGTCATATGGGGGGATTTGCTGGGTGGAATGTTACATTTACATGAACCCCAGACATGCTGTGATTTGGTATTCCTACTCTTAGAAAATGCAGTAGTGAATTACAGATCAGGGCATATCAGAGGAGTAGAATAAATAGCAAAATGGATTATATAGCATTCATATTTTTAATCTATGGTGAAGATATTTCCTGAAAAAGGTTTCAGTTGAATGTTATTAATGTGAATGGAGACGAATTAAATATAGGAGCCACTGAAGAAAGAATAATAAGTTCACAGAATCTGATAATCCTGTATGCCAGGGGTGCCCAAACTTTTTGTAAGGAGGGCCAGATTTGGTGGCTGAGAATGTGTCAGGGGCCAGTTGCTCCCCGACCCTGCCACCCCACTGCAAGCTCCACCCAATGACCCATAAGCCCCACCCACTGACCCCTTGCAACCCCACCCACAGGAAGGAAGGTGGGGACCAAGGGAGGGAGGGAGGGAGGTGGAAACCGAGAGAGGAAGGAAGGAAGGTGGGGACCAAAGGAAGCACAGGGGGCCTGTTTAAAAAAACATGGGGCAAAGGAGGGGGGAGGGAGGGGTGGTCCAGCCAGCCACGGGCCACTCAGAATGGCCTGACGGGCCGGATTTGCCCCCCCCCCCCGGGCCGGACTTTGGGCAGGCCTGCTGTATGCTTTTGCAGTTTTGATGCTTTTATACTTCTGCAAGGCTGTCACTTTTGACTTGTCCATGTTTAGTGAATCAAACAAGAGACATACGGAGGGGAACAAAATTCATGCCATTACCAAGGACACGTTCACAAAATTCCTGAAGCAGAAAACTATAACAAAGTGCATGATTTGGGGCATGTGCTAGGGAAAGTAGTAACATAGAGTATTGTGTCTTTGGTTGACCTGCAGTCAAAGCAGCAGTTCTGTGTAAGGTTCAACTCTGTGGAAGGGTAGTGCTTCTTCAAAGGAACTCTTCACAGATGGAGTGGGGCAAGAGATGAGGAAATACAACTTTCTTTCCCCATAATTGCTATGCTGATATGGAGCAAAGAATCTTTATGTAATGCATTTTCACCCTCATCCTAGCTTCCTGATAGGTTAGACTGACCTACAGGTACCTGTCTGCTTATGGGTCCAGTGTGAGATAAGCTGATTGCTTGGGGCTGGATAGAAACTTTTGTCCTGTCTTATTTAATTGGCATATGGGAGGGGGTCGGGAATTGGATGGGGAGTTTTTGCCTGGTACATCTAAGAGCAGATTGGGGTGGTATATTACCACTTTTAATATATTTGTTTAATTATTTTAAAATATTTGTATAACTTTTGGGTTTAACTTTGAATTATTATCTTTTTAATTATGTAAGTTACCTCTGGTCCTTTTTAAGGAGCAAGTAAAATGGGGACAAAATGGGAAAATGGTGTTTCGTTTCATTCCACTTCATCCCCACCCGCATTTCGTTTTGTTCCGTTTCATACGACTTTTTTAAAAAACAAAAAAAAAAAACATATGAAACGAAACAATAACAAAATGTTTCATTTCTCTGAGGGCTTGTACTCACCCCTCATCCTCCTCATTCTGAGCTCTGTGGGATTCTGGGCTCTGGCAGGGCTCCAGTGGCATCACTAGGTAGCCCTGCACCAGATCATTGTCAGCACCAGGGTCAGCGGATGCCGAGTAGCCTCCCCGCCACCTGACAAGGCAGTCTCATGCTGGATTGGTGGCAGCAGTGGCAGCAGCAGCTGGCACCTTGAAGCCTCCCTGCTGCCTTGTGAGGAAGCTCAGCGCCAGCACTTACATTTTTTAAAAAAATACTGCTTCTCTGGCAATGCTCCCCATTGTGGGGATGAGAAGTTGTGGGTCTGTTTTTTGTTTTGTTTTGTTTTGTTTTGTTTTTTGCTAGAGAAGCAAGTTCCGATGGCCACCATCAGTGCTTGCTTCTGCAGGAAAAAAAAATTAAAAGACCCATTGCATGCGGGGGTAGGCACATGGTCTCCTAGCAGCCCCACTGGCCCTCTCCAGCCCATGTCCTTGGTGGTGGCAGTGGCGGTGGTGGGCACAGTGCCTCCTGGCAGCCCTGCTGGCCCTTTCTGGCGTGGTGGCAGTGGCACGGTGGTGGTCTTTAGCAGCAGCAGCAGTGGCGGCGGCAGCAAGCCCAGCAGGTATGGGGTCATTTTACAGACTGAGCAAACTGGTTTGTTTTAACGGGAAGAATGACCATTTTGTTTCATTTGTAGCAAAATGCTGCTTCATAGTTTCTTTTCATTTTGTTACATAATGAAATGATGAAACAGCATTTCATTTTTCGTTTTGTGCCCATCCCTAGGAGTAAGGCATGTTTTTTTTTTAAATAATAAATAATAAAATATATAGATTTTTTGCCACTCATAGTAGTTGTCAGATCCTCTTTTGTGGAAATAGTGTATCTGACTCTTCTTGTTTAACTCATTATTTTAATTCCATATACACTAAAATGTGGTAGAAAGGTTACATTTCTGTCACTACATTCAGTTGCTATGCTTATACCCAGATATGGCTTATAGATGGAGACATGTAGCTTGGCTGTGCCCCAGTCCTCATTTCCATGCCATCTGGATCCCCTCAGCAAATCCAGTGGGCTCACTGGGGTCCTGATAAGGCAGAGGTCCTGCCTAGGAATCATTATAAGTTTTGTGAGTGGAACATGTTTGAGACTTATGGTTGGGTGCAATATAGGAGCAGAACTGGCATGCATCATGTTATCAGTTTCTCCTCTGTGCCTCCTTGTCAGAGATTGGATTTAAATGTCCACTGGGTACCTTCTTGCTCTGCCATTTGAAGACTATTAATGGTAGTACTGTCACATTTATAACCCTACATATATTCAAGAAAACAGGAAAAATAGTGCTTTATGCACTATGGGGTGGTATATAAACAGAACACTTTGCTTAGCTTTGCTTTGCTTTATGTTTCTTTACCTCACTGGAAGAAAAACAAAGGAAGAAGGGGGAAATGGGTCATGTATATTCCAGCTCTCTGACTTCATTGTACATGGATATGAACTAGTGTCCTGTGCTTCTTGCCCTCTGAAGATGCCAGCCACAGAGTCTCTTGAAATGTCAGGAAGAAAGATTTCCAGGACGTGGCCAAACAGTACAAAAAATATACAACAACTAGCTTTCTTTTACTTTAAAGACAAAATTAACAGATATCTGAACTTGTATGAAGCATTAGGTGAACACTCTTGACACTGGTAATTCCATTCCCTTTGGGAGACTCTTTAGAAGAATAACAGCAACCTAGAGGGAAAACTATAGAAATGCACACCTCCTTCCAATGAGTTCTTCCTGTCCTATTCAATCTTCCCAGGATGGTGGTTGAGAACATTTACCCCAAGCTAGACCCTGGCTCCTCAACTCTGAAATGGCCTCCTGCTCAAGAATCACCTGTTCTGTTCACAGGGGCTTTTCAAACAATTGCCAACATTGCCTTTTCCTGAGGTAATATCTTGACAGTGTAGTGGTAGCTCCAATGATAAACTTCATCCCACCACCTTGCCTTTTAAACTGGTATGTCTATACCGTTGAATTACAGTAATTCCCCATTTATTGCAGGGGTTAGGGAACCAAACCAACCTGCGATAAACGTAAATCTGTGTTATGCAGAAACTGGGTCAGGTCAGAACGGGGGAGGCTATTTAGGGTCTCTTGCATTTACTCCAGGCTTGGCACTGCCCTAAACAGGCCTTGGACAGGCTTCCCGGGCCTGTCCCAGGCCCCAGAAATGGTTTCCAGCACCATAAAACCACTTCTGGGACCTCCTATCAGAGGCTTGCTTGCTGCAGTGCCAGGCCTGGGGTAAGTGCAGGAGGCCCCAAACAGGCCCACAGAGCTTGCCTCAAGGGGCCTTGCCTTCCTATTCTGCAGTCCTGCAATATATGGGGACTGCAGTATATGAACCACAATATAGTGGGGGACGACTCTGTGGGCAGTGCAGAACAAATTATAAAACAAAACAACAAGACCCCCCCAAAAAAGACAACCCACAAACAAAATACATCAAAAAATGATAAAATACAATAGCATACTTACAGACAGACATAACTCCAGCAAGAAAAAGGCTGGGATAGACAAAACCAACTAAACTAAATATTTTTATAATTTTGATTCCGACTGTATTTATTTATTTATTTATTTATTTATTCATTCATTCATTCATTCATTCATTCATTCATTCATTCATTCATTTAAACAAACAAACAAACAAATAAATATTGGAGCATTATAAATTTCTGTGTACAGAAATCAATAAATACCCATTGATTTCTGTACACAGCATCCGATAATAGTTTTGTAGTATGGACAGACTATTTAAATAAATAAATAAATAAATAAATAAATAAATAAATAAATAAAGTCTGTCCATACTATAAATAAATAAATAAATAAATAAATAAATAAATAAATAAATAAATAAATAAATAAATAAATAAATAGTCTGTCCGTACTACAAAGCTTCAGATGCCCTATAGTTCTGTCTGGCTAATGCTAAGGTTCCAGTTTAAATGGCTGCATGTGAAGTAAAACCAAATTAGCTGGGAAGAGACTACCCTTGTTACTGCTGCAGTAAGCTAGATATTGCTGGATTTATAACTTTGTCACTTTAACACACATACTGTACACTGAACATTCATCTTGTTGACAATGACTTGCTGAGTAAAGGCACTAATTCATAAGAAAGCTGGGTTTTCACTAGATATTTGCTAGCCTCGTGGTTTAGCAAATATAGAAGCATGTTTCATGCTTGCCTTCCTAGTACATTTATCTTTTCCTGCATCAGAATATATTATATTTGCCATCTTGAAATGCCATGTCTATTTACAAATAATACTACATTTATTTGTACATTATAGATTACATTAGTTGCTGAGTCCATATCTTTACTTCATTTTTATTGATTTTATTTAACTTTTATTATTATTAATTCACTGGAAAGCCTTTCCATGCCCCTTGGAACTCTGCTTTTGTTTATTAAGATATAATTCCAGTCATTAAGCATAATGTCAACATTTCTAAAAGTGACAACATTTGACATTATTAATTGTATGGCACAGCTAAACATTTTGCACATTATCTGGAGTTTATATAAATTAGTCTAAAATATACTGAAGAAGGCATGAATAAATTATTCCTCTCAAATTCTCAAACAAAATGCCCTTTGCACAGCATAATGCACTATGGACATAATCTAGTGAAAGCAGGCCATTTATTTTCTCTCATAAGGTTTAACAGGAGTGAATAAAACATTTGCTTAACTTTCACGCTGACAACTGTGGCACTTGTATAGGTTTAACTCAGGGCGCTTTTACACAACCCCTAAAATCCAAGGCAAAGGGCTCCCAGATCCGGAGCTTAAAAATGTTTTCCCACCAGCTCCGGACTTTAAAAAAAAATTAAGTACGACCATGCCCACCTAAGCATGTCCCAGTGCACTTTTCAAGTTCCTGGTCTCCGAAGGTGAAAAATTTCTGATGCGGATGTAAAGCAGTGAGTGCCGGGCTCTCCTTGCCTTGTATTTGTTTTTTTGTCCCTGCCACCCCTTTAAGAGACAGGAATCACAATGACGGCGGGGCTTGGGGTGGCTTCCACCGGCAGACGGAGGTGAGCCTGCATTTTTTTCTCCCTCCCCTCACGCAGACAGGAGCAAGGGAGTGCGGAGGGGTGGGAACACAGCAAGGGGAGCAAACCCCCAAGATCTCAGGTCCGAATATAAGTGGCCAGTGGATCTTAGGGGCCGTGTAAAAGCGCGCTCAGAGTCATGACATTAATTGATCTTCATTTCTAAACTCTGGAAATGTTTGTTTGATTCTGTCTATTCTCTAGTCCTGTCTATCCCATGCTTTGAGCATTCACGCTTGAACAGAGTTGTGGGACTCAGTGTCATTGTGTCCAGTAAGTCACTCTGGTGACTTTACTTAGATTTGACTCAGGCCCACCACCACCACCACCACCACCACCATCATCAATTACTTGGACTTGACTTGCAACTCAGAACTTACCCACCCATTCCTTTTTATCTGAAGGAAAAAAAACACCTTAATATTCAAAAGGAATGTGGACTTGGAACTCAGTACCAAAGACTCTGACTTGGACTCAAAGTCTCGATAACAGCCCTGATGGTCGGTGAACTATGATCGTGCTCCAGGTGCTCTGCTCTGTTTTTTCAGCGGTGGCACTGTAAGTCTAGATTTCTTTTCTTAATGAAGTACAACAAGCACATCACAAAAATATTCAGTGCTGGGTCGAGGCATTCTCATGTATTCATTCATTTTCATTTCAACAAAGTCTTAATCTGCCTTTCAGTTCACTGTCTTTAGTCACTGTTGTCTATTGTCAGCGTTCCACTACAGCATTCTGTTAAGTTTAACATATTTTATTATCAAACTGGAATTTGATGTGATGAAAAGCACTGTAGAAATGTTCACACCTATTGCTATTTATTCACCCCTGATTGGAGAGCTTTCAGTTACTCACCCTTTGTGAAATTCCATGAAAAGAGGAGACTATTTTAACTTCTCATAGACTGGCAACTGTGAAGAGCTTAACATATTAAATGTATTGTAGGATGACATCTTTTAAAAAGCCTTTTTTTTCCCAAGGGCACAACTGGTTGGAAAATCAGTAGAAAAGCTTTAAAAATAACTTTTGGGGAAGTAATTTATATGGCTGCATCATGAAAATAGGCTAGTGGCCAGCTGTGACCATCAGTATGAAAGGAGATGTGTTCTGAAGAGACATGACAGGAAGTACAAGACCCAGAAACACTGACAAAGAAAAGTTCTCAAGCAACAGAGGACTGCTCTAAATGCATCTTTGAAGGGGGAAGAAAATAGTTGGAGATTAGAACATGGTGCTGCAGATGGCTATGAATCAAGGGGTTATTAACCGTATGGGAATTAGAATGATTTGTCTGTTGTCAGTTGGCAGAATACAGTTTGATATAATACGCAGCAGTGCCTGGTGCAATAGTGTGGTTGAAGAAAAGACAAAGGGAGAGAAAGGAGAATGAGTCATAATTAGTAGTTCATTGTTCTGTTCAATTGTAACATCTTTCAAAGTAAGAGGGAACTTGAAATATGCAAATTGCTAAACTCAAAGACAGCTAGTTGATCTTATGTGAAACTATATTAGCTCTTTTAGATTTGTTTAGGGTTGCATTATGTAGCCAAGCCTAAGCACTGCTAGAAACAATATTACTGATTTCTTCCATTCATAACATTCTGGCTAGGTGAGCCAGAATGATTTTCCTTCATAGAGGTGGTATTTATGGTGACACAAAGCAATTAACACCTTTTTATTTGGTCATAAGGTGGAATACGGATTTTCAGGAATTTTATTGAAGCATTAGGTATGCTTTCTGTAAAAACCCAGCAGGAAAAATCTTTTCAAAAGACAACACAAATAGCTGGTATTAGACAAAGCATCTGAAGCTGTGCACAGACAACAGAGATTTAAAAAGCAAAATCATTGGACTAAATCTTCCCTATTAGCCATGTTACCTGGGGGATTATGAAATTGCTGTGGAAAAGTAACCTTGCCATGATCTGGGGCAGTGAGTAGGAATGCATTTGTCTGCATCCTTGGCATAAGACAGGGCTCCATATCAGCCAGTATAAGCTTCCTTGTCTTTTTATACTGCCTACAAAAGGTGTTGTGGTGATCATCCATGAATACCCTTTTAATTTTTTTCATGGATTCCTTCATATCCAGGAATGTTGTTGTCACCATAATATTCATAAACCACTAGTATTTAAAATACATAATGACTTTGGGAGTATGGCAGTGGTAACATAGCATCAACTAAAAGATCCTTGGTAAGTGCCACCAGTTAGATGTGCATATCGAAGTTTGAATTGCAAGCACATTTGTTGGTTCCATTTAAATGAAGTTTACCACTGAAGGGCCCAGACCACCTGTCTCTCCTGACTCTGCGTAGTCTGATCCCAAAGGGGGAACACAGTCTTTCCCTCCTCTCAGCATTAAACCCTCCTGATTTCAATACTGGGAGGTTAGCCAGCTCATATTCCTCTCAGATGTCCATGAAAACTCCCTTAATATCTTGTGAATTTTCAACTACCTGCCAGTGCAACTATTGTTACTAAACCTTAAGGACATTTAGTCAAAAAAGAAAAGGAGGGATTAAAATGCACCTGTCTCTTTGAACCAATGGTAGGAGGAGGTAAAAAATTCTCATCTGGCCCCAAAGCAACCAGCTAATCTCATTCCTACAATAGGGTGGGCAGGTAAACCAATCCATGCTGGAAAGAGGCCAGGGTGATGGAGAGCAGCCTTTAAATATGCAAACCTCAGCTTCCATAGGTTCCATTGCCTGCCTCTTCCAGGTAGAGGGCAAAGAGCTGTGCAAGGGAATATATAGATGGTGAGAGGATACAGTTAAACATTTCATAAAGCCCTAATTAAATCCATCATCTGTTGCTCATCTTATTTTGGGCTGGGAGGGCAAGTAATAGTCTGTGACTAAAATCCTCTTGCTTAATGTTGTAAGTCACAAATAGAGCAAACCCAGTGAATCAGTAGGGATTTAGTGACTCAGTTTTCCCTAAGTTCCACTGATTCAATGGGACTTTGTCCCCCCAGTCCCGAAATAAGGAGTCCACACAGATCATTGGGTTTTAAAATCGGGCCACAACTTTATTAATCACTTTATGAATAACTATTATTAACTGTACTGAAACTGTAACTAATAGTTGTAGCCGAGGGATGGGCCTCCCGTAGTGCAACTTATATTTTAGCCTACAGCTGTTGTTTTAGTGTGACGCCATGTTGTGACCCAGTACGGGGGGTGCTGTTCAAAGGAAGCAGCCCTCCCAGCCAAAACTAGGTCAGCATATTACTTGGGGCAGCCGTACGAGCTCAGTGACTTTATGATCTTTTAATTTACTTTCATTCTGTGGGGTTTACCTATAGGCTGTTATTATATTTGATATTCTGTATTGTACAGCTGCCCTATTCCCTGTCCAAGGTGCATTTACCGTTTTGACATCACAGTCCTGGCTCCATTTTAGTTGCACTACCCGCCAAGCAAACTCAGATGGCCCTGCCTAATGGTCAATGAGAATGGAATGGGCAAAAACACACTGGTACCCAGTAGCCAATCTTGGTACCAGTCAAAAATTCCCATTCGGCCCCGAAGCAACCAGATTATCTCATTCTCATGACCTCTAAGGGCGGGAGGGTGGGGTGCAGATCAACGCGAAAGAGGAGGGTTGCTGTGTGGGCTGCCCTTTTAAGGGCTTTGATCCCCGCACAGCCTAGGGGTCACGTGCTCTCCCCTTTCGCGCCGCCAGTACGGCTACCAGGGAGACAAAGCGGCCCCAATCCAGGACAAGCCTGGCCGGAGCCTACAATTGTAGTTGTCATTTGCTAAGTATCAGGATGTCAACTGAATTAAGTTTATTGGTGTTAAAGGACTGAAGAAATTGCCTTGTTTATCATTCAGAGGTATAAGATGTTCATTTACATTTCCCCTATCAACATTTGAAAAAGTGTCACCTTGACTTCTGAAGGCGCATAATTAGCCAGAAATGAATCAATGTTGTCTGAATGCCCAAGACTGAGATCTTGACTTATGTAAGCAGAACAAGAGAACTACAGCATTATGCCTCCTTCTTGCAATGGGAGTGCCTAAGATCCCATATAACAGTGATTGTGAACTTTTTAGAAACTGAGTGCCCAAACTGCAATTCAAAACCCATTAATTTTTTTTTGCAAAGTGCCAATACAGCAATTAAACCTGAATGCAAGTGGCTGTAAAGGGGCAATGTCAGGTGCCCAAAGAAAGGGCTCCAAGTGCCACCTTTGGCACCCATGCCATAGGTTTGCCAACACTGCCATATAATGTGATAAAAAGTGCATTAGGCTAAGTAGCATCTCAACAACTTTTTTTAAAAAAAATAATCTGTGCAATCCCACTAGTGACAATTTTCAGTCATTAAATACTTCCTTTTCCTGTCCCATGGTTCTCATAATTTCCACACGATGAAAGTGATCACACAGGAACCACGGGAGCTGGAATTATGGGGCAGAAGCAGGAAATGCTTAACTTTTGAAACCCCCCCCCCCCGCGCTGATGATATATTCAGACTTCCATAGGCATACATATGCCAAATGGGATTTCAGTCATCATGTCTAATTGTAGGTGTTTTAAAATATTTATGAATGTTATGTGGGATAATGTTTCACTTATACTGTTTTTTATGTATAATTTTCTTTAATTAAAATAAAATAACACACATCTATCTATCTATCTATCTATCTATCTATCTATCTATCTATCTATCTATCTATCTATCTATCTATCTATCTATCT